>QVRM01001194.1:255000-737500 GCA_003439945.1 Dermanyssus gallinae | reverse complement strand
GGACGATAATTTGCAATCACCGGATTACAGGTTCAACAAGCAGTGCCAACTTTGCAGACTTTCTGCCTGGCCCGAACGCCAGGAGCACCTACAGTTTTGAACGCGCGTGGGCAGATTTCGTGGGGATACCCGATTGATGAGTATTTGCTTAGCTTACTGGTCTCCAAGATGGGCTATTAGCTAGCTTGACGCGTGTCTACGGCGTGACTGCGTGACACATATATTGACAGTGTAAGACGTGGTAGAAACGACTGATTTACAGGAGCCTTCCCGGCAAATCGCCTTCGTCAAGCGCTTTCCGTCAGCCTACAACTGGAGACGTAATGCGTCACGCCGTTAATACGTGCTGCCCTTGACGTATCGTGACACTATTACATTTGGCGATGATCTTACTGCTGTTATGTCTCACCGCGTCACCACCAGGCCCGCAAGTTTGCGTACATGCCAATGCTTTGAGACTAGCTGCGCTTGTGTTGTTGTCCAGAGACCAGATGGCCAGACTGGGCTAATCCCTCGCAACGACAAACAATAACGATACAGGAACAACCCGAACGGGCTCTACTGGCCGTTATGACAATTTAACGATTTTGTAATTGTGTGTGGAGATTGCTAGTAGTGCCATACCTGTTAGCGGAAGTATTAACCGGCAATTAGCGAGTGGTTTTTATTATCGCTGGCGGTGCTGACGTTGCCTACATGCAGGCATTGACTAGATGGAACGGATTCTAGTACGCATGCATTAGGAAATCGTTTGTGCCTTGTACAAGTAGGAGCACAGACTGCACTAACCGATATCTGTGGTATATCGTACGTTATAGGTTGTATAAACGTAAATCGAGCAAGATGGCTTAGTGGCAAAAGTCTTTGCTTTGTATTCGGGAGACCTGGGTTCGAGACCAAGACCGGCCACTCCTAAATTGGTTTTCATGGTTCCCAATTTAAACAATGTGAATGCCGGAGAGGACTAAAAATCGGCCATGATCGAAAAAAAAGCGGGGAGCACAGATGTCTCAAAAAAAAGGAGATGGTGCATTATCATCCAACCTCCATTAAGTTTAATGTTTTAAGTGTAAATACAAATATTATAACTTGTTAAAAATGCAGGAAAGTGTAGCGCTCGGACCGAGTCGTAACACATACAATACATGAACGTATTGTTGTCGAGTAATTCTATCCGAATAATGATAAATTTCATATTTGTTTACTCAGGTTGAGTAGCGATTAAACCACAAATATATCACTTTAACAACTGTAAGGACAGTGAGTCAAGACTATCACCGGGTAACTTGCATACGTATGGATATATATATATATACATTCCCGGGCATAAAAAAAACACAAGCTACAAGGTCCCGACTGACGGGCTAATTCATGTAAAGATTGCACAAGATTGCATTCTCCGGCATGGTGTATTCGGCAGAGTTCACAGCAGCGGCGGCATATACAAGTTTCACATGGTTCATGGAACTCAGCCAGTTGACATAGAATGTCATGAAAGCCGTGCAATGCAAACCGTGTTATTATGTGCCTGTTGCTACGCTCTATCCGGATAATGTAAACAGTCAAGTTGTGTTGGTTCGAAATGCTCATTCATGGATGCTGTCTTGCCATTCGGAAAATTATTATCAAGTGCTCGTTATTGACACCACAAAAATAACAATTAAGACAAGGTATAAACAAGCATAAGGCTTTGTATTTATATATATATATATATATATATATATATATATATATATATATACATATATGCACGGCATCTCCAGACACTGGCACAGGGTTTCCCTTATCATTCAGTAAGTATGAGGAACATCGGTGTAGCTCAAACATAAAGAAAATATTATCTTGAACAAAGCGACACGAGCATGCAACCGTATTTTTGACTTACCTCAATATGCTTGCAACTTGGCTGCGTGACCAGTGGTGCTACCGATGAAGTACGAAGGTTTAGCCCAGTTTCCTGCGCAAGGCGTCGAGAGCGATGTAGATCACACAGAAAAAAAAAATTGCAAATTAGACCAGCTAGAAATTCATCAGCTTGTGTTGTCTGTTATCTGTACTTAGACGTCATCACATCAGCGTGGCAGGCGGTGCACTGTCAAAGAGCTACGCAGCGAGTAGCACACTACGTAACAGATGATTTTTGTAGTTGTTTTTGCTACTATTATTGTTATTGTTATTGTTCTTGTCATTATGGTTGTGGTAACCGATCGTATTGTTGCTGTTGTTGTTGTAGTAGAATAGAGAGAGTAGTTTTCACCTTTTCATGTCTCGTGGCTGTTACTCGAGGGACGAGAGCCAATTGTCGTCATCACTACCAACACCACCACCACCACCACCTCCACCTCCACCACGGTTATGTCGTTGCGTTGAGACGACGACAACGACGCCGTTGCAGTACAGAATGATGGAGGAGTGGAAATTTGCACGTCGTGGTGTGGATTTTTGTTGTGGACTGGCGACCAGGTGGAGGATAATTCGTGCAATTCGAGCGGTCGCTGAGGCCACACTGGAGGCTTTTTACCTATGGCTTTAGCTGCGCACAAGCGGTGGCTGGGAACGTCGTTGCGATCGCCACGCCTGACCTCAACGTGCCGGTCAAGATTCCCACCGCCGCCGCTGCTGCTGCTGTTGCTGTGTTCTGCGGGTTGCTGCTGTGGGCGGCCAGATTAACTCGGCACCCTCTGCGTGACGCAGCCAGCGTAGCACCTAAACGCCCAATCCCCGCCTACTCTCGTGCCCCTTATCATGAGATTTTGTTCATCAGTATCGCCACGACGACAACGACGACGATGACGACAAAGAATGAGACGCTAAAACAAATCTGTGAAAAGCTCACGATTGTGACCGGGGGAAGCTATCGACGGCAGGTATCCATTGATATTATATATATATATATATAAAAAGATACCTACCGTCAAAAGCTTTTGTATATATATATATATATATATATATATATATATATCAATGGATACCTACCGTCGAAAGCTTCTGTGTATATATATATATTTATATGTCTTTATTTTGGTTGAGAGAGAAAATGGGCCAAGCATACAAGGAGAACGAGTAGACTACCAGTATGGCTCAGCCGGTCGATGCCCGTCAAGGTCTGTTGAGCGTTTGGGAAACTTTATGAGGTCATATACATATAATACACATCCCTTTACAAGTATATATATATATATATATATATATATATATATATACTTGAGAACGCTGGGAGTCGTTCGATAGATCACTGCCGATTAACGTAGCAGCATAGGCCACGTTGCTGTGGTGGTTGTTGTTGTTATTGTTGTTGTGGACGTCGTAACGTAGAAAACGAACGTGTTCATAAAAGGTGTTCAGTAAACGACGATGCGCTTTCCAGTGGAGGTGACGGCGTTAACGATCACGTAGTGTCTGTGTGTTTTGGTAGCAGTGTCCTTCTCACCCGGTGTTCGAGCGTTTACATGTACACAGAATTGGCTGAATTGCTCCACGAGTTATATGGACCTAAGAGCCTTCTTGTTTTTATTAGTTGTACTGAAAAGCGTTTGTTAAAATTGGCACATGCGTTATGGCACATTGGTTATATATATATATATATATATTGAGCGATACAATATATATAACCCGACAGATATATTTGTGTATCGGTCATATATATATATATATATATATATATATATATATATATGTATATATATATATATACATATATTTTTATTTAGGATAGTTTTTATTTAGGATCGATTTAGGATATATAGTTATATCCTAAATCGGGGTTATTAGTGCTTTTTATAAGGGATCATCTTCCCATATTAAATTTGTTTTTAATTTTTCAGTGTGTTTTTACCTGATGTCGTGGTGTATATATAGATGCTGTATGAGTGTATTAATTCACTTGCGCGTATATGTGAGGGCGTGTTACCTCACCTAATGCTGTACATTGTAACAAACGCTGTATAGACATCCTGGTGATGATGCTTATTGTGACTATGTATTGTGTAATTGTGCTTATTCAAAGCATTCTTTGAAATATTGTTGAGTGTGACTTTTGTCTCGGTGATTGATTTATTTTGTTACCATTTTTATTTACCGAGAACTTAAGCATTGCAAAATGCAGTTCCGTTGAATAAACCACGTTTGAAACTTGAAACTTGAAACTTGAACTTGAATATATGTACAGGTTTTGTGCGGCTTCTATACGTGTTGCACGTTTTCGTCAGTAAGCTATGCACGACACAACATAGGCGGGAGATAGGTAATATAATGAAGGCATTACACGGATGCTTTTTTAATCAGCTAATCAACGATTAAAATGTGAGTGGTTCTTTGGAACAACTGGATCTTCTTTGCTTAATGCAATTTATCTAGGTCACTCATTGGTTTATTGTCATAAAGTTTTTCATTTTTAGAGAGTCACAAGTCAGTGCACACACAAATTGTGCGAGTTGATTGTTGTAAAAACACACATTGGCAATGATGCAGTTTCTTTCAGCAAGTCTCGGCAGTACATTGCTTGTTTCGACTGTCGGGATCACTGTGACAATAACAAATTTTCCTTGGGAATAAACAAGACAATGCAGACCGTTCTGCGGGAAGACTAAACGGCATGACCTTGTATCATCCACAGACATGTAATAGGCCAGGCATTTGTGATAGCGCACCAACGGTTCGCGTGATGCGTCAATGCGCGAGCGTTACCTACAAGCCTAAACCGTGGTGGTAGTGATGGTGGTACTTTAAACCGCATATGTGAGCCGCAAAGCCAAAACGAATTGATTTGCCTAGAGAGACTGGCATATAGTGCACGCTTACCTTAGTGCCGTTTGCCTCTAGCAAGACCGGGGCTGTTGAAGAAGGACGCTGGTCAGACCACTCCAAAAGAGCGGGATCGATTTCACGTAATAGGTTCTTCATGAATTCGTCGCGATTTTGCGGACTCCACCTGCGTTTGGCGTCATAGAAGCGACACAATCAGGGTATCGTTTCTAGAATATGACCCGCTAAAAAGCGTAATCTCCCCCTCCCTGCCTCTCTCTTCCCTCCGCCTATCTTTCTCGCTTTCTCTCTCTCGCCCTCTCTCTCCCGTCCTCTCTCTGCATACTCCGAAGATCAGCATATGTCTGTCTGCTTGTCGCTGCTTAGGTTCTAAGGATTTTGTCGGTCGCATCCTTGTCCGGTATAATCTTAACGAGAATATAGGGGACTAGAGAACAACGAAACACCCGCGAACTGTTGGTGTGCTCGAGCTTCTGTGATATTCTCAATTGATTGCATGTGTGAGCTTCAAATATTGGCGAAAGGCAGTTGTTTCAGTGGAGAAAAAGTACCCCAACTATGTCACACCGTTGCGCAGTTTAATCAATGGTACACTACTATTGCTTAAAATAGTAGATGTATGAAAAGTCCTGAGTAGAACCCTTCAAGATATTACTGACGAAAGCAGCGGCAGCAGCTACATGCGATATGACAATGTTTTGCACCAGATATAAATATATCAATGATCACATATATAAATATATTTATCTTCATTAGCTGCTGCTGTGCGGACGTGAACATTGTGGCTCGATCGGTAATCTTAAGACGTCTTTTTTTAAAGTGAATTGTATCGTAACATACAGAGTGCAGTTCTCAGTTTCACAGAATTTTGTTTACAACTTACACTGACTTAGCCGCAACCAGACCATCGCCATCCTATTCCTATAACCTCATACGCATTGATGCAGTGCGATCAGCAGCGAAAGTCGTGTTTGTGCAATGATTCTTTAAAAGCTGATATTTAATCTAAAGTCAACATTTTTATAACAGGTGCGATATTATTTTATAACTGTCAAAAACCACGGCAAGTGAGGGCCGGCCCCAACCGCAGGCATACCGCATATTTTCGCTAATGTGTTGAGTTTAGTTTGACTCAGCATTTCTGACCCTCTCTTCGACATGGTTTCGATGACGTTTTTGTTTGCTTAGAGATACTTGAGGGATTCACAGCTCACTGCAAAGGATGCAAGCGAACCATGTACTTCTCATGTCACCGAGGCGAGGACCCAAATATGACACACAAAGCAACATGCCCTGGAGTGTGCACTTTGTTCTGCACCTGTAGCCAGAACGAATCGGCACAGCTTTGTAACATCTTTTGGAAAGTTAGCACTTGCCCGGCAGTAGCAAGTTACATGATATTTTTCTGTCAGAGACTATTGATACTTGAAAAGAAAGTATATGAGTTGAGACGCTATCATGGCCGGAACAATGTGGAAATTCCGAGCGCAAAGTCTTTATTGATGCCACTGTGGGCTTTGCCACGCAGCTCAACGTGGTTTTTTTAAGGTGCCAGCTGAACGTTCTCTCGGTTCCACTGTTGAATTAGAACAGCAAGATCGCCAACGAAACGTTCTTGCTGCGCGCACCAACCTCAGGGTTCGTCTATGTACATTTCACTCAGATACAGCGTGACATGGTCAAACGCGGTTCCAACAGCTATAAGGGAGGGTGAATGGCCAAAAAGATAGCGCTCGCCATTGCTTGAAGGGTAAAAGAGCTTCAGATTTTTTAACACATAAGGGCGGGGCCGAGATGGGACACTCCACTGGCCGGAGGCAACTGCAAAAACCGAATTTGCGGAGAAACATCTGCATTCTGAAGAGAGCCCTGGGCCTATACACGCGGCAGCCCAAAACCACCTTGCTTGCCGAAACATCGCAATATATCGAGGATCTAAGACGTAAATTTAAACTGTCCAAAACGTCGGCCTTGATATATTTTAGTTGTTAATATGAAGAAAAGATAACCAAGGTAGACAGCGGCTTGTCTTGACCGGAGCCAAGACAATAGAAGCGGCAACAGATAATTAGCAACATGCGACATTGCAGGTTTTTACTTTATATATATATATATATATATATATATATATATATATATATATATATATATATATATATATATATATATATAAAGCACGTCCTTATTGCGACTAAAGAGGGCTTTATAAAGACTCACTTAGAAACTGTGTTTGCATACTTTCTAGGGTACATGAAGTAACGATGAATCGTTGCTGGGTATTAATTTGTGGTGTGCGCCAGATAAACAGGTGCTTTATTTACAACTCTCAGTGACTTTACAGCTGTAAAGTCACTGAGAGTGGGCTTTTCAGATCGTTTAATTGGACGCAGAAGTAATGAATAAATGGGCCGAAGAATCAGACTATGAACACGAGTGCACCGAATACAAACATTTGGACTCCACAAGAGAACGTAAGAAACAATATCCCCTCCTGCAAACAAGAAAAGCTTACACCGGTTATCAAAGTAGTGATGTGGAACTGCGAAGGGCATGGCGTATTAGATCTGTTAGGCATGTTAGGCACTTCGAGGAGTGGATATTCTAATATTGACGAAAACATGGGCGCTTAAACCTTTCTTTTTGGGGGGCTTCTACGGATATCACGCACTAGCACATAAGGGTGAAGGACGGGGCAGGCCAAGTGGGGGGGTTTCAGTATTTACGAGAGCAGAAATTGGAGAGATGACAATAGGAATAATAGCCGAAAACTTAGTAGCAATAGCGTCGAGGGAGTTTGAAATTGTGGCAGCCTATGTTAAACCGGCAGGTGTGGAGTCCACTGAAGTCATGACAGAGCGTATCGTTCTTGGAGTTGAAGCGGTGCCGAGAAAGGCACCGATGATTCTAGCGGGGGATTTCAATGCGAGGTTGGATAGGGGTAATCTGGAACGAACTGAAGCATTTTTAGATATTATAACGGAGATAGGATGCTGGTTAGTCAGCGAGCCAGGCCTAAACACTTTTGAATGTAGTACTGGGGCGTTAGTAATTGACGTTTTTGCGACCGACGGAAACGCAGAAGATATAACATTTTTGGGAGAAAATACATCATTTAGGGAAGGAGCGGGGCTTAGAAGGCATATACCGATGGGGATGGTATTCAAAGTTAGTAATAGTAGGGAGTATAGCCGTAGGCCGGGGACCGGGACAAGACTAGATAGAAAGATCTTCTTAGAGGGAGTGGGGGAAGTGTGCCCACCAGGGGAGATTCAAATAGAGTCATATGAGCGTAAATTGACGAATCTGATAAAAGGTGCACTGGTTCCTCGCCAAGAACGAAAAGGAAGGCCCTGGTTCAACGATCGGTGTAGAGCAGCGAAAGATGCCAACAGACTAACTAGAGAATATGTGACGATGTTTCCTGTATTAAGGCCGTTCGCAAGTATGGTAAAGAAAATGACACATAAGGCATACAAGGAAGAGAAACAAAAATACTGGGAAAGTCAGGAGTGGGCGCTGTTGCAAGAAGCAGAGAAACAACCGCACAAGTGGCTAAAACAAAAAAGAAAACGGCAGTGCCCAGTAGAGACTGGGCGATTATTTAAGCACTTTGCTAGTGTGCTGCAGGGAGCCGATACTACCCCAAAGGAAATCACATTATTCAACGGGCCTTGGGACGACGAAACAGAACTTGCACGGGAATTGGTAATTCGACCAGTCACAATCGAAGACGTTGTTAGGGCAATTGAAAGAGCGCCTAGAGGCAAAGCTGCCGGGAACGATATGATACGAAACAAGCATTTAAAGCAAACGCTGGCACTCGCACCATGCTGGAAAGCTTTATTTGACGAGTGCCTAAAATCCGGGGAAGTACCAAAAGCGTGGAAGGAGGATACCTTGATTGTCATACCAAAAGGAAAAGGCATAGAAACTGAGCCGGAATCTTGGAGAGGCATAACACTTAAGAGTTGCCCATATAAAATTTTCTCGGGAATAATATCAGATAGACTAGAGCATTACCTCGAAGCCAGAAACGCAATACCAGAAGAACAACATGGGTTCAGAAGGTCGAAGTCGACCCACACGGCCCTGCGCCAGTTGCTGGCAGAAATTTAGGAAACTCTATCAGAACCTAGAAGATTGTTGTACGCAATATTTATTGATCTTAAAGCTGCCTTTGAATTAGCGCCACGAAGTAGGATTATAGAAAAGTTAGCCTTGGAGGGAGTTCCGTATCGCTTACTAAATCTTTTAAGTACCATTCTTGGGGAGACTACAGTATACATCGACAACGGTATAGGGATTGTGGGAAGAGTAAAGCAAACTACAGGCGTGGCCCAAGGAGACGGACTTAGCCCGTTGCTTTTTTCGGTACTACTGGGAGGGCTACCTAACCGGGTGAGGCAGGGGTGGACCCGAGAGTGGGCAAATACATTAATGTATGCAGATGACATTGCGATCTATGGCAGGAGTTTATTTAGGGTTAAGCAGGGACTAGAACGGCTAATCGATTATATGGACGAGATGGGACTTTTTGAAAAGTAGATTTGCGCTTCATCAGGCAGGCTAGCTAAATAACGACCAGAAATTTTTACAGCCTGAAATATACACGAGTGAGTATTTTATAGCTAGGCACCTAAAAACGGTGTTGACTGAAATTAAGCAAGTTTTCGCAGCGTGCCTAAAACGAGCATCGACATTGAGATCGGCTGTGACCTGGACACCTAGATCGCATACAATTGTAATGAAGCAAACTGTGTCAGCGTTAATTGTATAAGGAGAGTCAGACAGTTGCCGTGTTTTACCAACAACCCATTTTTAAGGAACAGCTGCGTATGGTTCCCTGTACACCAACGTGTAACACCAATAGCGTATGGCTGCACATTGAGCCCACGCTATGCTGTTGTAGTATCAATAGCTTACCGCAGTTCATTGCGCTCACGCTATGGCCTGTGCTGCTCAGCAAATCCAACATTCGGAAGGCAGAGAATCGCCCACCGGATTGAATTGAAGACTGCCTTAAAACGACCAGCATCGTCATCACCTCACAGCTGTTGCTGCCTTCAAATCTCTGGGCACGGCAGCGGGCATGGTTTTCTCTAGATTGATGTTGCCACCATTGGGCGTTTTTACTCACATGTTGCAGCCCCAACGTTTCACTTGACGCTTCGAAAAGTCTCTCAGACGACATATCTCTCTGTTCTAAGCAAAGTGACATTTCATTTTTAGTCATAACCGCAGATTTTAAGGACGCCGCTAACGCATGGGGTTCCGCTGAGACCAGCCGGAGGGGACTCGCAACTACGCTATCCACCAAAGATGCTACCGCCAAGTTACACCTAAACATTGGTGGAAGGCCGAGATTGACCCCTTAGGAGAGACTTCGTCCAGGCGCGACGCCATTCTACCAGGACTCGGCGCTCCGCGTTAGTGGAGGAGGCAACTTTGTACTACAACGCCGGGTACAAAAGGCTGCGCGCCCGTTTTTGCAGGAAATCTTCAGGAGCAAGGAGCGTTCCTGAAGGGCCTTTCTCAAAGAGCTGGAGGTCGACGCCTGGGGTCCTGCGGCCTCTCGTTTTTGCGTCCAAACGAAACTCGGGAATCCGCGCGATCATTGCGAGATCGTGATCTGGCCTGGTTTGAATGTTTATCCACAGGACTCGTCTGGTTGCAGTTAGACATCTTTGCCAGCATCGTGGTTAGATGGCCAGCGTCATTTTCAAGCTTTTTGTGAGTGCGTTGCTGCTTCTTGACTAACGTGCAAAGTGCACGCACCTCCTTGACAAGAGAGCGCACAAGCGATGCGGCGTCGCCGGCATTGACGTTGGCATTATCATCATCATTCTCATCCATCTCATCATCACTAGCTTGTTCAGCGTCTGTGTCAGCTGGCGGATTGCAGCGGGAACACTTAAACTCCGAAAGAGCGGCTGTTTTTCCGACGACATCTTGTGTCTGTATTTGAGTGCACAATATGTGAACCAACTGTTCACATTGGGAGCAAGAAATTGTGTTTCTGGTACCAACACGGAGCTCACAGTTGGGACACTGTCTCGGCTCGTGTGTAGCTCGTTTGGGAGAGCTAGTGTGGGCATCCACGGATCGGGCCCGCTTCGAACGTAGAGGATGCATCTTCAATGGATGTTGGATTGCCCACTGACAAGGCGTGAGAACTGAGCGGTTGCACAAACACAACACAAAACACCGAACTGAGAACGATTTCACCACAAAGTGTTCAGACACGGATGTTTGCTTTGTACAGAGAAATTACAAAATTATTCTGGAGCACTTCTCTCGTTGTAGTAGTTCTGTGAACAAGAGGAAAAACAAATCTAGCATCCGTCGGATTCCCGCATTCCGTGTAAACGCTCACACTTGAAAATATCCTCGAAGTTACAACGATTGTAATATTGACGCTGCTGTAAACCTGGCACAGGACCAAAACTGGTCGGATATCACAGCTTAAGGCTGCTCATAACATCAGTATCCTTCTCTCTCTCTCTCTCTCTGCTATCTAGAGACTCATGTCTTTTTATGCTACTCATGGCTTTTACTTATGTATATAATATTCGCTCAGGACTTGGTGTACGTCTGCGTAACCTAAACATAACATACAAAATGTGTGCGACCGATCTAAAAATATATGCCCAGATCAGAGGAAACGAGAATCGCCTGAAGATCAAGCAGCCACTAATAGTATTACCACTCGGTGTGAGCTAAATTTTATGGTAGGTAATGTCAGTTCCGAAGTGCGCGATCCTAAAGACAGCTTCCGACAACTTCACGTATCAGCAAAAATGTTCCCCTATACCTGAGGTAACATCCTACAAGGACCTAGGAGTTACGTTCAATAGGTATATAAAGTTTCGGGCACACATTGCCGATTCAGCAAGAGCTGTCTTTCAACTGAGCAATCTCATACGGAGGGTATGCTTATCACAAGACGTTTCTAAATACCTGCGCCTTTATGAAGCCCTCGTACCACAATGGTCATACTGCGCCCACGTGTGGGCTTCTTTCTACGACAATGGTATATGTTTGCTGCAGCGTATTCAGAACAAGTTTTTAAAGAAAGTCTCAAGAAGGTGCATCTCTCAAGACAGAGACGTATTCGCAAGTGACAGCTCCGCCAATCTGCATTGGTGAAGGGCGAGCACTATGCGGGTCAATGGGATAGCATCTCGGAAACTGTCACAGATTCAGTTAACAGCCGCTGAAATAAAAAAAACAAAATATCGCCCGTATAGTTAAATTATTAGCTCGGGCCAGGCATAAGTGTGCTACATATGTAAGTATTACTTACTTAACGACATTGCAGGTCAGGAGTGGCTGAATTTCGTGCGGTATGAGATCTATCTTTGGCCATGTAAAAAGGTCGCATACAACCGCGATCGTCTGAATAATCGGAGTCCCGCTGCCGTTATCTGTCTGGAAGGCTTCAAACGACGTCGATCGTTGTTGAAATTGTCGTCGTCGGCGGAGCGCGTACGACAAATTTGTACGCACATAGTCCTTAAACATTTAAAAATAAACGACACAACGGACAATAAGCTATCATCGACAAAGGATCATACCGTTTGTTAAAACACTGGCAAATTGAATAGCAGAATGCCTTGCATTATATATATATATATATATATATATATATATATATCTATATATAATAGCAGAATGCCTTGCATTATATATATATATATATATATATATATATATATATATATATATATATACAATGCAGGGCATGCAACTTCGTATTGTCGCGCATAAAAATCGCATGCAATTGTATATGTATAGTATATTGTTTTATTGTATACATCATCACTTTTATTTCATTTATATTGAGTATGCATTTAGCATTGACACTTCTACAGTTGTCAGCTGCTCTTGACACGTTGCTCGAGAGAGGCAGTGCAGTAGTCTCCACACTTGCACACATCTCTAATGATATATATATATATATATATATATTTATATGTCTGTTTCCTCTGTCCCCCCTTTTATTTAATCTATTTCTCGACGACATTCTTTCAAAATTAGACAAAACTAATATCGGGTACCAACTTACTGATGACTTCCGCCTTGTGGGCTTAGCCTTTGCGGATGATCTCATCCTCCTAGCCTCCACGAAATCTACTCTCCAACGGCTCCTTAATATTGCGGACCCACTTTTGAAATCCCGAGGCCTTGAAATTAATACTAATAAAAGCTTTACTATCTCCCACCTATTTAATAGGAAGGAAGGTAAAGGTTTTATCAATACCGTACCAGAATTTAACGTTGGAGATCGGCAATTGCTAGCTAAAGGTATGAGCGATCGATGGAGATATCTTGGAGTCGACTTTGACAGCAATGGCAGACTTGATTCCGTCGACCGGGCGCACCGGGTCTAAAGCCCGACCTCGTAATAACAACACCTACCGAGGTCTGGGTTTTAGATGCCGAGGTTTGCGGCCCGAACCGGGACCTGGCAAAAGCGCGGCAAGACAAGATCGCCAACTATGACGTCGAGTTCCTAAGAGCGGCGCTCCCCGACCCGCAAAAACCTCGCAGATTTGGATCCATCACTATCTCTATGAGTGGTGTATGGGACTCCGAATCTGCGAGGACGCTCTTGGGGCTCGGCGTCACGAAGAGGAATCTTATGGATCTCACCGTTTTAACTTTGCAAGGAACCTTGAGGATATACCGCTCGCACCGGGTCCATAAGAGCGGGGGCTACCATCAAGCAAGGACACGGACAACTGATTCTTAACTTCGCGTGACACCTTTTTACCACCATTTTTATTAAAGCGAGCACTGCTGAGTGTGCAAACGTATTGTAAATAAATAATAAATCATCACAATATTGTCTATATATATATATATATATATTGTAAAACTCATACATCACCAAAACAAGATTACTTAACTTACATAGAAGGAGAATATTTAAGTGTGCCAACGCGAACAAAACTGCAACATTATGGTATAGTCACCTTAAGCCTACACATACACTATGCACATAATCTTATCTTGGCAGAACAATTCTATGACTAGGAGCTATACTTAAGGTGTTTTTTTTCAACTCGTATGTGCATAGCGTCAGGGATGTGAGAGATCTCCAACGTGGAGGCAGCCGCCAGAATAGAGCGTGTGTGTTCGAATTGTTTCTCGAAGTAAGGCACCTCGGATAGGGTGGCTCTGCTCAGCGGCCGTACTCGTTTGAAGGTCAATGCGATAGCAGGAAGAAGCCCACGAAAGACGCTATAGACGCGGATAGCTACTAAATATAGTTTAGTAACTGGGATCTGATCATGAGCAGCCAATATTTCGCTAACATGCACGTCTCGCCGTCTGGAGAAAATGGCCCGTGGAGCTTCACTTTGAAGAACATTAGCTCTACAAAATGCTACCCTCTCCCTCGCCCGATAAGAACAGGTCATAGCTACGGATCGGCAGAAATAGGGCGATCAACAAACCATCAATTGCGACTCTCTATTGTTTATATATATATATATATATATATATATATATATATACTAAATAGGTTGCATTTTATGGCGCGAAAGTATTCCTTACGTTGTGGTCGTCGATGAACTCGAAAACGCCAGGCGTAAGTAGGATGATGAACGTGGTGCACTGTGTTATGTTCGAGACAATTTCACAGCCGCCTCGAATCAGTTTGGCGCGAATGAACCTACAACCGCAAACGCCAACGATACCGTTATGGCTAGTATATATATATATATATATATAGCGTTAAAATTAGTGGGGCTAGGAGCTACAAGACAGTACTAGCCACAGCAATTATAACAAGAGATAAAACCTGTACGCTTTCACCGCGCTCACCAAGGACATATCAAAGAAGCGCACGCAAATAGTGGGCAACCGGATCTGTATCGTTCTGTTCTCCATATCACTTTGAGTATGTATATATCTCAATGTAATAAACACTGTCATGTAATATGAAGGATGTTGACACACTCACAAGAGCGAGCAGAGACGGGCGATAGCCTTTTCTGCAAAATAACCTGAATGGTTACAATTGTTTGAATTGTGAAATTGTAGAAATTTCAAGCTCAATGAGCAATTACTGAATTTAAATAAATTTGCCGTCTGGAAAAGACGGTCCCATAAAAAAAATTAAAAAATGTATACATATATATATATATATATATATATATATATATATATATATATATATATATATATATTACAATAGTCTAAAAAAATATATTTATATAGTTAGAGCCATTGTTGCTCGAAGTCTTGACGGTGAAAAGGAACCTCCCACCTCATAAGGCGCATTATATAAAACGTGAATTTTCTTTCAGCTTGAAACCACTGGATGACCAGAATCAATGGTAGTATACAAACACGATAAAACGCGTCGGTGTTAAATAAATTATTGACCCTTACAAGCTTATGTGGTCAACATAGATTCTGAGGTCTAAAGCGGCAACTGCCTGATTTTGTTGCTATATATATATATATATATATATATATATATTTATATGTCACAAACTTTATTCAAATCGTAAAGATGATAGAGCGTTTAAAGAAGAGCTTCAAGACTATACGACACCCAATTGCGAAATGTATTTGCTGTTTTTACAAAAAGCGATATTACGCAAAAGAAATATTAGTAACGTTTTGTTGTGTTCCAGACGAGTTTGTGCCGGGGTGAAAAAGAGCACGGAAACAAATGCCCTGAGAAACCTCATAGTCACGAGCCCTAAGTGAGGGGGCCGAAGTGTGACGAGACAAGGAGGGATTTACATTAATAACTATTTTGTATTTTGAACATGCTATCAGGACATAGATGGCTGGTGCAGACTGTATAGCTTGTTTCGAGCTAGACAATAAGCGTGCGGTAGCGTCTGGGTAGGCTAATGACAGTGCGGACAGCACTTATTTACATAGCGCAAACCCAAAGCAAATGTAATTTGACATTGCGCGTGCTTACCTGATCATGGACTCTTCAACACCACTTTGTCGATAGCAGAGATGCACCCGGTGAGGGCTGGAAGCCGTACTTTGGAGCTTCATCTTGACCATAATGTACGGTACTCCAGCGATTAGTGGGTTTTCGTTTTTGTCGTGTCTCGATGTTCTTCAATACTTTTCTCTCAGACAGACAGACAGACCAAAACGACCGAGGCGCCAAGCCAGAACGAGACACAAATCACATACGCGGATAGAGGCGCACGTATCCAAGACGAGCGATACCTCATCGGCACAGGAGTACGTCCCCTGTCTCGAGCGGTAATGTCGTCGCCGTTGACTGAAGTCGCCGGCTTCAGCTGCTAGGTTGCCGCTCTGCTGACCCTGTCGTGATCAGCTCGCAGAAGGAGGAAGGTCGCAGCTGTGTGGCGGCAGCGAACGCAGGAGTTAATCGGATCTATTGATCTCCCGTCTCTCGTCGCCCGTCCGTTGCCGAGACCGTTTCGGCGCCCAGTGCTCCCTCTTCCCTGGAAGGGTTGGCTTAAAACAACGCCCGTCTACGCGAGCAGAGGATCAACGAACAGTGTCTCGCGCGATACCAAGTTTAGACTGGCTGGCGTTTATTTCGTTGGCCTGACGGAATTAGCTAGGTCCCGCGTACGATCTATTCACTGTGTGACGCTGTCGCCGAGGAGACGAGCAAACAGCCGCCCGCGGCCTAAGGACGCGCGAATGCAAGCTGCTCGCCAGTCGACGCGTCGGCACAAGTCGCTAATGTCACTAATTCGTTGGCGCTAGCCACTTTTGGCGATCTAATGGCGATTGTCGCTAATTCCTTACTTAGTCTCGGTTGGACATCATTACCACAGCTAGAATTACGCTAGAACACCTATAGAGTGTACGAGTAAGGGCTTAAGGAATAGCGCTCACACATACAAATTAACCAGATAGAGAAGGTTGGGCTACACGTGTAATGGATGCTATGAAATCGAAGTTGACTCATCGGCAATAAGAGTCCGTTCCACACGAAACATTGCTGGATCGTATGATTATTGTTATTCCGGCTTCAATTCCGGTTCATTCTGTCAGACTTCAGACTTATCTAGAAGGCTATTGGTCTTGAATATAAGCGCTTGCCGAACTTGCCCGAGAAGGAGGGAGAGGTGTGCTATGTATTCCTTCTGTAGGAGGTAAACCCGTTTGCAGTCAAAGCTGGAGTCTGCCATCGTCTGTCGATGCACACTACTCTAAACACAGAGTCGCTCGGCTTTCATGCTGAGCATGCCCAATCGACATTAACCCAATAACACAATTTCCCGGCTATATGATTATTTCCTGGCTCCTAGACCAAGAAAAACAAAAGAAGTGTCGTGCTTCCTATCGGTTTTCCGCCTCCTCCATGCGCATTTCATTGCGCATTGCACTAGGCTTCTCCAGTCCAATGGCAAGGCTGACCCGGTGCGTTGCGTAATGAAGACGTTGGTAATGTTATTAGCAGAACCACAAAAATATGTCTATTACATTTGAGTTACCGTTAGCTTTTCACGTGACGGCATGGTACAGGCGCTAGTACGCTAGTCATGTTTCACATCTACGGGGCCGTTGACGGCGGTATCCCTGTTGTTGATAGGATTTTTGTGAACGATGCTCTATAACATGACAAAACCATACCGCTTAGAGTCAGCGGCCATTCGCCACAAGGACTGTTCGAGAGAACCCTATTTATCTCAACATGTCCGCCCCGTTCAATGCGACCTGTTATCTGTCGGACTAACTTACGGTGATGTATTTGCAACTTTGCAATTTTGGTATGTCCTTGTTGTACCAGCTCTCGTGTTTTATTTTCATTTCATTATTTAGCTTTCTTCGCAGGGTAATAGGCTATGTAACGTAAACTAGCTGTTTAAGTTAGCCATAGTTCCGTTTAGCAGTACAGAATAATCGCGAATAGAGAAAGGAAATTTTTACTCTACCGCTCCCAAAAATTATCGTGAAGTCGGGCCAGTCCCACTTGGATTTACACTACGAATGCAAAATGCTTGACAAGAGCATTTTACATTTGTAGAGTGGATGCATTTTGTCACGACTATGCTAAGCGGTTATGTTATTAATAAGGCTAATAAATAACGACTCACTTCACACACCAGTAAAGTTTAAGCTGGATTCCCAACCACGCTTCTGTTTGTTTATTGAAATAAATACTATATATAGTATAAGCACTTCTTTCTTAGCGAGCAGAATTTTGAATATTGAGGAATGAATTTAGAGTGCAATGCTCCCCCCCGCGTGCAGATGGGGCACATTTATACTGCTCTCGTACCAAATAATTGTCTTACTGTCTGACGTGCATCGGTCTGAATTGCTAACTATATTGTACTGTAGATAATGCGTATAATGACAAGCATGTGAAAGCTGCCGCGATTGGTCTTTTACTTAGACTTACGGTAATGGCATCGCAAAAACGGACGCATCAGTAGTGAGCTGCGATACGTAAACATCCATCCCTGGAATAGACCTACGAATCAGTTGGCACTGGCGTTAGTGGTCGACGTAATTATGTCCGGCTAAGTCAACGCCTAAATTTTATAAGTGCTTGTTCACAAATATGAGTTCTCACGATTCGTCTCTCCATTCTGCATCTGCGGTCGCAAATATACGATGCAATACAGTACACGACTCTATCGCAGAGCGCAGGAATAAAAGAAAAGCTACATACGTTTTTACAAGTCGAATAAAATAATGGGTGTCTTCAAGTTGACAACTTTAAGCTACGCAGAGGTCACCTAAACGAATAAATACTCCAACGTCTTCGCGTCTTTTTAGAAGCTCTCTAAAAAACAAATGAGGAGTAGCAACGGTGTTAACTCTCCCAGTAGGTTCGCTTGCGTTTGTCATATTGGTCGATTAGTCCTCATCTCTCGATATCCATAATGACTTAGTTTTTAGTCGAATATATCATCATCACATGTATTTCACTCATATTGAGTATGCATGCTAGTAGTAGACATGTGACGAAAGTCAAACGTTTGCCAGAGAGGGAATTATCACGAGTCGATGGTTAACTTTCTTGTTTTTTTTTTTGGGACTAACTGGAAAATGCGGTTTGCACACGGACGCCATGGCAAGAAAGCCGTGGCTTTCTTGTGTGCGATACATTGCGCTGCGATGATTGCAACCTCAGCTGCAAATGTGGGCTGGTAGTGTGGGGCTCCAACCCACTTAAATTCAGTCATGTCCCCATCCCCACACTCAGCTGGGAACTGTGCAAGCAATACTTCAAACAATTGAGGAGGATGAATAGTAGTGTTTCACAGGAGCCTCTCTGGAGTGCCTCACAGGGCCTTGCCAAGTAAAATCGATTCTTCTCTTTTTTGGTGTGCATAATGCTTTCGATTAAACGAGCTATCAGATTCCAGTCATCACGTGAGTTTATAAGAAGGTGTATAAGGCTGCCGTCGCTTGCTGTGGTTAAGTCTGTGCGTAAAAGAGCCCACGCCGGGCACTTTGTGTGTTCGGGCGTGTCCTCTGTTGATTCTTCGCAGTGCTGAACAAATTCTATTAGCGCTGAACTCAAGACAAACTCATATTTTTCGGCGAACCTACCCCCGAAATTTCATTGCGTTAGTTTTTGATACACTTATCACTAACGGTTGAGGTCAATAAACATTTGTAGTGATGCAAGCAATTGCTGCAGGTGAAATCGACTCCGCGAGTAGAGGACAAGGTCAACCACATACATAAGTTTACTGATTGACGAGTGGCGCCGCTGTATTTTGTCCAGTAGATCGCTTACCAATAATTAGAACAATAGAGGGCCGAGGTTATCGCCTTGTGCTACCTCTGTAGTCGGATTATTTGGAGTGTTCCCAGTTCCCCCGTCGTTAATTATTACAGATCCCTCCTGTAGCACAGCTTGTAATAATTTTAGTATAACCTTTTGAACACCACAGTAGTACACCAGGATTATTGTTCATGACGATGTATCAAGGGTTGCCTTAAAGTATACGAAAGCAGCTTTATAAACGTTTCGTTTACTTCGGAGGGCTATTTGGATGCTATTGAGAAGAACAGCGCAAGTCGCCATAGTCAATCCATTTAGTCTTAAACCGAACCTGACAAGTACTCGTTACTTTCTAATACATTTTCCAGGCGACGCGCTGTCAATGCAGATATAATCGATTGGATGTCGAAGCGTATCTCCAATCTCCTTATTTTCTGGATGCTTCTTTGTCTTCAAGGAAACTGTTAATCCCAACACGTGCCTGAATAGAAATGGCGTTTTTGTTGGCCAATGGCACAGGTGACTGCCGCTTGTACTACTTCCGCGATACAAGAGATAAGTTTATCCATGATAGATTAGATAAGGTGCTTTGCGCAGATGGCCTCTTCCACCGGCGTCCTTTGATTTAAAAGCAGCTTGTTCTTTGCCCAGTCGTTGGGCATTTTAATCCCGTGCTTTAGTAGAGACGACCAGCTTCGTGTTGAGAAGTTTTCGGATGGGTGTACGTAAGATACGGGTGCGCAGAGTGGAATACTGAAGCCCCAGGTGGCTTTGTGCCGACCATTACATAAGCAGAAATGGGCTTCCGTCTTACAATCGCTTTTTAAATGCTCTTGTGGTCCGCACCTCCGCCATCTTGGGTTCGTCATCTTTGAATTTGTGACTAAGTGATACGTGCTGAAACATCTAAAGCATTGCATCGACTCGCTGTTCCACAGGACCCCTATGTCACCTATGTCAACTTTGTCCATCACTGCAACAACGAGCCCTCCGTGTTTACTAAATCAAGAATATTTAACTTTATTTTATGTGCTGCGCACTACAGTTAGAGACATCAATAAAGCGCGTTTCCAACGCGCTGTTATTAGCTGCAAATATTACGGCCACCGGCTTGGCTGGTACCACCTTTGAGTCACGTAATCGTTTGGTGGGCGTCACCGTTTGGAAACCATCATTGTCGGTCTGATCTTCCTATTCTTGAATTTAAGTAGCAACTGTTGTTATCTCATAAGCATCCTCCATCATTGGCGTTTGGACTCCAACCTTCAGCACCCACATATCTTCATTGCAAATCCCTCATTGCGACTGTATACAGGAATGCTAGACTACGACCGCTTTTTTCATATATATATATATATATATTTATTTTTTGACAAAACTTGCATCATCAATCACGTTTGACGCTTGCCATGTTTTGTACTCACAATAGAATATCAAAATGATACATCCTATAATTAACCCTATAAAGCAGTGCAGTGAAAAAGACACCCTGACGTGCGATCTCGGCTGAGTGACTCCTGTTTCATTTGCAAGTGTTTTTTAATCAATCAGTCAACTTTTTATTTTTCTGGAAAGATTCGATAATATGCGATATGAGTCAGTAGGAACCTGCGTTAGCGTTGAGCTGCTAACGTGAGACTCACACACTCACTAAACTCGTATTTCTGCCCGTCCTTCCAGGCTCGACAATATTTAGCATTTCATCGAAGTCGTGTGAGAGGCGCCACTTGCCATTCTTCTTGAAGCATCTCTGCTTAAGCCAATCTTTTGTGCATAAATGCATGCAGCCAGCCGGGTCTTATGCCAAGATTTTCACCCTACTAAGAAGGTGCAATAGGACCTTAAGGGTTGGCTGCACTTCCCCTGCCAATCCCATCTCCATCCCCTCCTCCCGACTCATCGTCTTGACAACCCTCCCGAAAGATCCGCGTAAGCCTCTCCCAGCTGGCGGTCTCCTTGGCCTCCGTGTGCGCCAACATGGCGTCAAAAAGCTTTTCGCCTCTCCCTACGTTTCCGTCGAGATCGTCATGCAGTTAAAAATTGCTTTGATGGGGCGGTCTCTAACCGCCGCTCTTGGCCCGAGCGAATTTCAGATCTTCCTCCAGAGAAATCTCACAGTTTTTCGCGGATACCTCGCAGAAGCTGCAAATATCTTAGGAGAATAGTCAACATGTTTTCCAGGCACGAATCCTATAGACCCTGTGTGAGATAAGCTGAAACAACGATCTACAACCAGGCCCCGTTTCCAGCAACACTTTCGGAGCTCATGAATGCCACGCGCGAGGAGTGAAATAATATCCTGGTTCAATTCAATGATAGGCTAAAATAGATCAATGCCAAGTCGCCTGGTGGCCGTTGCTCGGTTGTTGTTCGTTTTATTTTTGTCTAGATATGCCTTCTTCCTTTTTTCCTTCCGGCATTCGTATATAGACCATGTGAGTCTCAGGCTTTCGATGACTCAATGCCTTTAGATCGATTATCCGCCAATGCATTTATTCTACTCTGCAGAATAAGTCGATAGCGTTGGTGAGGTGCAACTGCGGTTACTACGAGGTTCTTGGTGGTACTGCTACCGTTTCCGGCAAAGTCGCTCGTCACCGGGTAGTAAAAAAATGAAATCATCAAACCTATGTTCTAATAAAAAAAAATTATGTATATATATATATATATATATATATATATATATATATATATATACTAGACGATTTCATTATTGCTGGCGTGTCACCGCAATTCTCCTAGCTCAATGTTTTTTACTGATGCGAACCATTTTTACTGATGTCATTTTCTGCTTTAGCTTTTCATTTTGGATCCGCGTGAGCATTTGCTTGCTGCTTTGCCTGTCTGTCTATGTTTCGGCCATGTTCTGTATTTGCTTATTTTGGGTTGATGTTCGGTTGACATTGCGCTGCGAGGCACTGCTGGTTTAAATGGATCCAGGAACTGGGCTGGGCCTGGCGGAGCTGCTCCATTACTGCAACGCCTCCTTCACGATTCAGTCAACAACAACAGAGACGGTGATGATGATGATAACAATTTTCTACCATTTAGCAGCCAGAATAAACAGATCTATTGATTGTTACTAGCCACTTTCTATACAGATATTGCTTCTCCTGCTGCTGCTGCTATAGCTGCGTCTACTATATTTGTTTACTGCTGATTGATCGATCAGCCCAAACAGCATAATAATCCGTCAGCTAAGAAAACCCCCGTTAAGCAACCACAACCCCTCCCTGGATTCCGCCTCCCCTTCCGACCCCCCGATACAAACGATAACGGCCTCTTTTCATCGAATTGCTCACCGAACGGCTGTAGGAAAGTAGCGCGGCGGCTGTTAACGGAAGAACCTTAAGCACCGACCGCGACTGCACTGATTGTTTGCTATGCTGTGACATAGCTAGCTGACAGGACAGACAAATAGAGAATCTCAAAGTCTAAGCACAGGGTCAAATAAGATCATAAAGCGAAGCTGTTTACGGGGGGACGAACTCTTGTGAACTACCTGCGAGGCGAAGGCGTTAAAACTGACCACAATGGTTCTCGAAGCGAATGTAGGCGGCTAGAATTTCATTGCAAAAATGTTCTAAAGGAACAGGGTGTGTGAAGCGCGCTTCACACGAAGTAATGGCTGACGAATTGCGGTTGTGGAATTACAGAACAAAATTGGCCCGACAACCGAGATAAGCGACATTGGTCATTAGTCCGACTATTCAAACAAGAGCTGAAGTGATCATAAAGGAGCGTAATAGCGTAGGATACAAATCGGTCCGATGAACTGAAAATAGCAGCATAATCATACATTTTGTTTAATATTTAGAAACACAGCTCTGGCAGCCATTAGGGAAACGTTAAGTAGGAACGGGAAAAACAGCCGCCATAATGAAATACGATAGGCGGAACGGTGTAGCACGGATGGCCTGCGAGTAGAAGATATTTTACATAGCGACAGAGGTACGCGCGATATATATATATATATATATATATATATATAGTTATTCAGTTATGATCCAGGCGAACATAAGTAATTTATATATATATATATAGTGCCAAACGCCCATGTGTTTCTCAAAGCACTAAATCGTGGCTGCTTAATGGCTTGGACTCCATATTGTGCATTTTTGTTTAAAACAACCATCATAAACGTTGCGAGTACGCTTGATATATAGCATTTAACTTAAGAGCAGCCACATGCAAAAAACTCGGCTACAAATGTTAACAAATCTATTACAACATATCTCTGTTGTGTCTGCTCGTTCTGCCCAAAAGTGAAAAATCGACGCGCCAATCGTAGTAGGCTCGGCTTATTAAGCAAAATTAATGACAACATTAGCAGGTGCAATATTGGGTGTGTCAACCGGTCAGAGCTGTGGAACGGAAGGTGAAATATGTATGTATATATATATATATATATAGATCGTGTGACCGGATACCGCCGGATATAACATATATATACATACTTATATAATAATAACAATATATATATATATATATATATATATATATATATATATATATATATATATATATACATTTTGCGTCACCTACGGCCCGTATTGCATTTCGTCGTCGGCTACGGCGTGCGGCTGCGCTGTTTGACAGCTACAGGCGGCGTACGACGCACACTCTGGATAATGGAACGGCTGCGTCACATTGACACGGGTGACGGATTGCCGAGATCGATGGGTGGTCCCTGATCGATCATCATTGATTTGGTGATTGGCCAGCAGTGCTTAGTCATCAGCAACAACAGCAGCAGCAGCGTGCGTACGCACAGCAACAACAATAACAACAACATTGCCTTCGAGCAACAGCGGCATCGAGCAACAAGATCAGTACCAGGCAATAACCATAGTTGGTCATCCAGCCGTCAGGTCGTCAAGACGTCGGCGCCCCCGGGGAGAAGCAGCACGTGTGACCGAAACGGCTTGGAACAGCAACAGCAATAACAGCAACAGCAATAGCAACAACTGAAAATCGAATCTTCGTTGCATTGCTGCTGCACATTGCTCACCACCAAATCTCACCCGCTGAGCGTCTGCCCTGCGCCGTCTCACACTGATGATGCCGTGTCTCGTTAATTAAGCGTCGTCTGGTAGTGTGGTTTGCATAGGTGTACATATGTCCACATTATGACCAGACCAGGTATGATCAGTTGTAATCAGTTGAAAAAATATTGTATACCTATAAACAGCAGCATGATCAAATTGTTTTTTTTTTAAATTTGTAAATTAAATTGTTAATTTTATTTTCATTAATAAAGAAAAAAAAATATATATATATATATATATTGCAAAGCGTACGTCTGCCGATTGTTGAACGCACTATGGTAATACACCGCCTTGGGTAGGATGTCTGTGACAACGACTGCTATCATGTGTACATCACTGGTGATTGTAGCGCAGTATGCGCTGAGGGAGAGTCCAAGGGAGCGTATATGTTTAGGTCGTCAGCGCACAATAGGTATTTGACACTCGACGGAATGTAAGATTTAAAATCTAAAACAAATACTGTGTACAGCAGAGGAGAGACGCAGATCCTCGGTGGGACACCGGATAGAGCCATATATGTATATCAACATTTGTCTGGAGTCATTTTGTTTTTGCACTCTTACGACTACACACAAGCCCGTTTTCGGGCTAAAGTATGCCTACGGCTGTATAGCGCTCGAGATACACGCTTTCCTATTGATTGCGTTATTTAGCGAGATTTATGTGACTAGTGATGACGCCAAACGATTATATCCCAGCGTCGACGGCGCTACAACGTTGCATAAAGACGTCGTCCCACTTGCTCGTGATCTACCTTATACGACAGCTGGCGCGAATTGACCCTTAATCTACACGTTATTCCTGTTGCTCTCATGACTAAGCGCCAAATTGCTACAAAAAAAGAAATCGCTCAAATGTCGTCTTTTCGCCACTCACCTTGTGTGTCGACACATCAATCGGCGCACGCAAACGGAGATAAAATCAATCTTCGAGCGAAAATCCTCCTAAACGGAGATAAAATCAATCTCCTAGCGGACTCAGCCAGCGCTTCGATAACTGCTGAGCGGTGGCAGAGGAGGTTTTTTTTCAAAGCAATGCGGTACTAAATCTCTGACGAACGGTCGCTGGACAGCGAGAGTACGTAATGCCGTTGGCTTTGATCTACGTTTTTGTTTCTCTTTCATTATTTTATTTCTCTATTTCTCTTTATCTCTCTTGCTCTTTCTACTCTCTGTTTATCTCTTCACATATTTCTTTCTCTTCGCTTTGTTTAACATTCTGTTAGGAACTTGACTTTTACTGCGTTTTATTTCAAAACTAAAACGTCAACATATCCGGACTATTGAAAAAGTAATGAGCTGGCAATTCTGGAGTCAATCTCCTTAAAAAAAAACGTCTTTTCTTTTCTTCTGACCACGGCTACTATTGACACGTGTTGGACGACGAACGGGCATCAGTAGGCAGAATATGAATCATTAACGGCACTGAATTGTTGCAACAATGATTCGATTGTTGTTGCACCTATTGCTACAATACAACATGCAGTATTGACCAATTAATTGGCCTATTGCTAATACAAGCTGCCGCCGTAGCAGAAACAGCGGTAGCAATCGTGCTGAACGCAGCCAGAGCACGCGGCCGCCCGTCTCTCTAACCTAACGCACAGTACGCGGCAATGCTGCTAATTCGATCAGGTATTATCGGCCGATAAGGAGGTGCCCAGTCAGGCACTTTTGGGCCGGCATTCTACAAACCTGGTCGTCGTCGTCATCATATTTACCATCGACGACTACATTCATCGACAATGATCATCAGCCGAATCATCGCCGTTAGGCTTATAGGCGGCATACGTGCGTAGGCTATCGATTTAGAAGCGTTTCGCGTTAGACAACGTCTTCTGTGTGCTCTAAGCTTATTATCGGTCGTGATGGACAGAAACGTCTCCACCTAAAAACGCTGGCGGTATTGTTGCGGTCGCAATTTGTTTTTGTTGTTGTTGTCGTTGTTGCTGTTGTTTTTATTGTTGTTGTTGTTGTTGTTATTGTTGTCGTTGTTGCGGTTGTTGTTGTTGCTGCTGCTGTTGCTCATGCAGTTGTTGTTGTTGCTTTTGTTGCTCCTGCGGTCGTTATTGTTGTTGTTGCTGTGGTCATTGTTCTTTGTTGTCCTTGGCAGGCTTCGGTAAAACCGACCTTTGGTGATGGCGGTGTATATTAAGCGACGACGCTCCACTCATAGATGATTCAAACACCCAGCCACCCACGCGACGATTCACACGTAGTCTAACACTTATGCACTTACACGTATGCGCGTGCATACAAATACATGCCAACACGCTCATATACGTTTGGCATGTTATATTTGCCTTGTATTTTGTCATTCTCAGAGATGCCGCCTAAACATTCCCCGTATATACATATATATATATATATATATATATATATATATATATATATATATATATATATGAGAAGCTGGACATCTTTTTTTAGTACGGAGATTTTTTCGAACCTAGGTTCGTCGTCAACGTTAAGTCAAGTTTCAATAAGAGAATTTGTCGACATTTTTTTCCAAAGACATGTGACGAGATAATACCAGAATTGCGTTCACGCCTATGTGGCACTCGTACAGCAGTGCACTTCAAATGTATTGTAGAATATTGCATTCGGTATTGGTGGCCTTTTCCTCGTAACCAAGATCCTGGTTGAACAGCGTCGATAGTGGCCGCTCTATTGGCGAAACAGCCCCATCTTCCCCACAGGTTGGTCCTGATAATAATACAGGTGTGCCAAATGAAGGAGCGAAGAAACTGCCAGGGCATGTGCACATATGACCAGGTATAATATATACAGTCCTCGAAAAAAAGATACAGCCACCCATTGTTTCCACATAACACACATTTATTATAACCAGTCCTTTGAACAGTAGAGTGATACATGCTTATGGAGCAACAGCTGAGACTTCCATCGGCATTTGGCTCGCCCCTAGCCTTCACAATTTTTTATTTTAGCTCTACCTAGTTCGAAAACTGCTTTTCGTCGGTGTAAACCTTTTTAGCGAGCCAGCCCCACGCATTTTTGATGATATTAAGATCAGGTGAGATTGCAGGTCAGCGTAGGACTTCAATGTGACGTACTTTGAACCACCTTCCGGTCAGCCTGGCGGTATGTATCAGGGTGTTCTCGCGTTGAAAAACGAAATCGCGCTCTCCCATCAACTCAAAATGAGTCGATTGCTCTTCTAGTAGATCCCTTAAGCGCGTGAACTAATACGACTATCTAAAAACACAATCGACAACTTTGTATGATACTTGAAAGCGGTCCAGATTATCACCGAACCGCCGTTTGAGTGCCGTTTTGACAAAATTCGTTCTTCCTTGCGCACATCGTGGACATAATAGTTAAATCCACCTGGTGCATCAAAGTTGATCGCTCAGGTTTCCCAGCATAGACGAATATGCGTTTCGCATCAAAGTTGAACTTGTTTATTCGAAAATAGCACTCGATTCCACTCAGTGGTTCATGGCATCGCATCATAGGCGAAACCGAGACAAGCTTTCTGATGCTCAACGGTCAATCCTGGTTTTCTCTAGTATTTTTTCGCGTGAGCCAAGGTGTCTTCCTGATGAGGTTTTGCACATCCCAGGCTCATTGTTTCAACATAGAAAAACTTCTGGTGGGAGGTCTGCCTTTGCTTCTGTCAAACCGGGGAATGAGCCAGCCGTCGTTATTCCGCTCAATTCACTCGCTAAGACATGCATCTTGCTAATAGCTAGAGATTTTTTCGCGGTAAAGCTGTGTCAAATATGGAATCTCGTGTTTCAAAGTAATTCGAGATCCCAAATGTCGATGTAAGTCTCCGCTGATACTCTATGAGCATGCATAACTGTAGTCTTTACACGATTAGTTACAATAAATGCGTGTAATGTGGCAAAAATTAAACCAAAAAAAATAAAATTTAAAAAAATGTGGCTGTATCTTTTTGCGGTCTGTATATATATATATATATATATATATATATATATATATATATTGATTAGGTAATATTCTTAAGAAATATCATATTTACTAACGTGAGGTTGACACCTCACAAAGCGTAATGAAAAATATGTTCTCGTTATGAATGTTTATTGAAGTGTCATTTTTGTCACGTTATCATGGCTGCGCGAACATCGAGAGATTATCGTGCAGTGATGACATAATCAATAGGAGAATGACTAGTATTAGTAAGAAATATCACGTACAGTAGTAATGGCTGTGGTTAGACATCCAGACATGCTAAGACTGCGGTTGTTACATTGGCATATGCGATTTGGCGCCATGTTTTTCCTTGTTGCTCTGGGGCGAGATTGCGGCCCGGGCCCAACGCGACGACGAGAACGACAGTGAGGTCTGATTGTTTGTCGGTTGAGCACTGAGAGCTCTCTGACGGGAGCTGTTAGGCTGTTAGATGTCTCGCCTCCTTGACGGGAAGAGGATTATTTTGCTATTTAAATGATGAGGGTAAATTGTTTTTTTGTGTCCTATAATCGTTTTGTGGTCGTATACAATCTGGCTTGTCATCTGGTTGCTTGAATCATGAGCATGCAATAGTGAGGGCTGGAATTATTGTCATGGTTAGTGTTAATGTTGGTTTTGTTATTAACATTGTTGCTAAAGTTGGTGATGATTTGATTGTTGTTGCTGTTGTTGTTGTTGTCACTGCTGTTGCTGATAATGGCATACTTGATAGTGACGGTGGTGGTGGTGGTGTTGCTGTTGGTGTTTTTGTGGCTGTTGTTGCTGCCTTTGTTGGTATTATTGTTGCTGTTATTATCATTCCTGTTGTTGTTGTCGTTGTAGATTGTGTTGCTCTTGTCATCGTCATTATTAAAGTTGTTTTGGTTGTCATTGTTACTGTTGTCGTTGCCGCTGCTGCTGCTACCGTCGCTGACGTCGGCAAACACGTGTCGAGCTGGTTGCATCGGGTTCCCGTCTCCATTGCGCGTGGTAACACAGGTGGTTGAGCCGACGACATCTACATCGATCGACAGCAACAGCATTGGCAGCGGCAGCAGGGGCAACAACAACAATAACAACAACAACAACATCAACAACAACAACATCAACAATAACAACAGCAATAACAACAACAACAACAACAGCAACAACAACAACAGCAACAACAACAACACAACAACAAACAGCAACAACACCAACACAACAACAGCAACAACAACAACAACAATAACAACAGCAACTACAACAACAATAACAACAGCAACAACAACAATAACAACAGCAACAACAACAATAACAACAGCAACAACAACAACAACAACAACGACAACAAGAACAACAACAACAACAACAACAATAACAACAACAACAATAACAATAACAACAACAACAACAACAACAACAACACAAACAACACGAACAACAACAACACGAACAACAACAACAACAACAACAACAACGGAAGAAGCAGCAAAAGAGCGCGTGAGTGACCAATCGATCGGCGGATCCATCCATTGAATGAGTAGATGAATGAATGCGTCACGAGCCAACGAGCCAGGGTGAGTGAATTGGGTAAATGATAAAGCGAAGACGACGCGCCAACAATACCACGATTATCACACGACTTCGATACTCAGCATCAGTTATCTACGAAGCAGTGCTTTTTCTCCGTCGCCGCTGCCGTCGTCGTTGTTGTTGTTGTTTTCGTCGCAGCCCGGCGGTCCATCGTTGTTGCTGCTGCTGCTGCCTTCAATGTCTTCACAAGTCCATGGGCGATCTTCGCCTTCGTGTTCTAGTTGGCATCGGGGCATCGGGGCCATTGCCATCATCACCCCAACACCACCCCACCCCACCTCACCCGACCACCTTCACCGTGATGACCGCCGCTGCACCACCACACCGCCTTCACTGCTCTGATCATCACGAAGGCGGGGTAGCGCAAACACGACTCACGCCTCCTCACCACTGCCGATGCGAAATTGTTCTCGGCCACACTAACTACAGTCTACACCCGGGGCTAATAATCGGGCCGTCATTAATAACAAAACGATGGCCGAAGAATGATCCCCCATCCATCGACATTCACTACCGATGACCGCACCTCCCTCTCTTGTGTAACAACGGCAACAACAATTATATCACTGCTAGCATCATCTGCGCATCTAGTTGACATATGCGGACATATATATATATATCTATGGTAAACGTAAATTTGAAACTGTTACTGCAATCCTAGACGATGATTAGCCGATCTTCGATCCAAAGTTAACGGCAGCTTCCAGGACGCTGTTTAATGTACCAGCAAACATCTACATCAGGTGTTGGCTTTCAGCACGTGTTTCGATTTAAGGTCACCCGCTACGTATACTGTTATTTGTATGTATGTGTGTATATATATATATATATATATATATGCCAAGAAGCGTTTGCAGGAGACGATGCTTTCCTCTTCGTTAGCGACCTTATGTATACTACCTCACCTTGCAGAGCTGTCATGCGGACTGAATCCAGACAGTTTCAGTTGCTCCTTATCATGCTCATGTTAACATATATGCCTAGTCTCTATGCACAGGTATCTCTGTAAAGAAAATTTTTAGGTGCAAATATTACCCCTGTGTCTTTCGATTGCATTTCATTCTTGCTGAAATCCACCGATAAAGATTATTTCGTATTTTGCCGCCCACAGAACTAGACTTCTTTAAAATTTAAGCATTATATATATATATATATATATATATATATATATATATATATATATATAATATATATATATATATATATATATATATATATATATATATATATAATCTTTATTGAGGTATTACAATAGAAGCAAAATCGTTTCCAATCTGTGAACGGCGTGCAATTTTCCAGGCAAATGATTTGTTCACAATGCCCGCCCGAGCAACCTCGTGAGGGTGGATGGAAGCGCCGGTCCGCAGATTATTTGGTCTTAGGACCAAATACCTAGTAATAAGATTCTGACGCGTTAGCTGTTTAAACATGCAGTAATCGGCGTGGGATTGGTATTTACAAACATTAGGAAATGCGATACACTTGCGTGGTAGGCAACACCGACGAGCAACTCGTTTCACAAATTTATCCTGCACGCTCTGCAAAAAGTCAACATCTCTTTTATACAATGGCATCTATACGTGAGGGCAATAAGTCCACTTTAGTACCACTAAGGTTTAATACAACTTTAAATACACATTATGATCCTGTATAATGAAGGACCGCATTATGAGATTACACATTCGAGACGCGGCTTTGACAACTTCGGCCATGTGAGGTCTAAACTTCATATGGCGGTCGAAAGGTCTTTGTAGAGTGAGACTTTAGCAATGAGTTGGCCAGTTAGCATTTACTAAATAGTATCTGGCATTGTTTTGAAAACGGCCGAATTGGAAGTAGTATATTTAGTATGCGGGTTTCCTCTACCCATAATAATACAGTATCGATCGGCTTCTGCATAGCTATGTTATTGTAAGTTTTTTCCATAGGTTTTGAGAATCTGATGCCAATTCATTAGCTGCTTCGCCAAGTGTTGAGTCTAGACACAGATGCACAATACAAAACACAATATACAATAACTTTATTCAAACCCATAAACACAGAAGATCGCTCTCATCAGTTTAAAGATGTCCTGGCTTTATTTATGTAGGGTCCCATGCAGACAGTAAGATATAACACTTCGAGGTATGAGAAGTAAGCAAACCTGTGTCACACACAAGAATGTGTGTCTTATTCTGATACTCTGAGCAAAGCCTATGTGTTCAAGGAGCATGATGAGGACTTCACACGCAAAATAGTCGAAGGCTTAGTAGTCTAGTGAGCTCTAAAGCGACCGGCTAAAAAACAAATAGTGCATGCGAATAGTAATCGATGTCGGTAAGGTGATGAACTATTTGAAGCTTGACGTATTTCTCGCGTAATCCTGGATGGGGGGTCTTCTTTCTACTATGACCTTTATGTAGAGAATCTGCAGAAACGACCCTAAAGGCAGTGGGTATAAATAGCAGCCAAGGTTCGCCTCTAAGGAGACCCCACAGTAAACAATTTACTTCGGTCCATGTTGAACAGATTGACACAGAGTTTCGATGCTGCCTCTAGTCAAATATGAGACGGTAAATTCTCCAATGATAGATAAATGTTTGGCAAAATAATTGGAGATGTTAGCAGCGCCATCGAGAGCCTATCCGTCCGGAAACACTTTTGTGGGTTCAAAATTGCTACTGTATTCCTACGACAGTGGTGCACACCTGTCCCCAAAGGACCACCGGGGCGCTTTTAGCAGTTAGACGTGCTACACCAACGAACACCAAACATTTGTTGATGTTACAGAAGAGTGAGCGTCGTCCTTATACGATAAAGGAGCGATACTAGTTATATTTAGCACTGAGATTGCATTTGTCCTTGAAGTACCTCTTACGAATTCGATTCAACCGCCAGCATTCGATTTAAGAATCGTCATTTAAACGGGAGGAAGTCGCTCTCTTTGGAATAGGCCGTTCGACAGGAAACGATGAATCATTCGTCGTATCAAAACAACTGGACGTCCATGCCGTCGCTTAGTTTAGAATGGAATAAAATCTCATCTGCACTCTCGAGAAGTCTATGAAACTTAACGAAGCTTGATGTACTACAGATCCGCCTGCTAATGCAATGACACTTGGGGAGTAGAGTGAGACAGATCTGGTTGCAGGCGGCTGAATGTTAATGAAAGATACATTTGCAGGTGATCACTAACTATATCTGACTCAATGACGACGACAATGAGACCCAAAATAGGCGAGCTTGCCGTCACGAATGCGTGAACAGCTCATGTGTGTGAGATTTTATTCGTGTCGCGTCGGGGTCCCTTTGAAACACGGTACGATGTGTTAAGTAAATTGAGATTAGTCTCGGCACGCATCTAGTAATTGGCTAGTGGTTGTCATCTAACGGGGTGTCGCCAGCTCGATCCCCGTTGTAGTACTGGATCTTTCTTTAAGCGATGCTTATTGAGAATAGATGATAAACTATGCTGCCACAAGCACTGTTGTAGAAAACCCTAAATATCTCAACATATCCCGCTTTCGGTGCCGATTGGGGATATGCCTCGCAGCGATTATAGACCCGCAGGGAACGGTGGATAGTAGTCGTGAATTAAAATGAATCTCCTTGACAACTACGTTGTTGTTGTCTACACCACTTCTATCGTTATTGCACTATTATATGCGGATACAATTTACCTCGATAACCCTACTTGCAATTGATATCACGACTGCCGCGCATTAAATTAATTTGATTCACGATGTTTAGCGGATTTATTTAATTTGATGATGATGACTTCTCATACTCACCCATACAGGAACATTGTCAGCAAGAACTAGTCAATTACACTAGTAGTCATAAGAGTCACAGCAACAGGCTAACTCCAGCAACGACCGACAAAAACTACTGTAAGAACAGTATCTGCAACAGCAGGCTTGTTTGACGATCTTAGCAATTACGTGACGAAAAATACGATTAGTAATTAGCGGAAACAACTAGACACTTAGTGCTCATCGCCAGATACTCTACTACGTTAGTGGCAGGTTCCATTGGTTTTTTGTTTTTATTGATCGGGTTTCCTTGGTAAAAATTGGCTTCCGTAGTCATTAGGTGCCATAGTCAATAGCCTATGCACTTCATTGGTATTTAGATCTATCAAGATAGCACTGGTGGAATGAAAACCGCTCTGCGTACGACGACAAGAGCCCTGCTTCAATGAGGGACCGTCTTCGTTTTTCTTTCGTCTGCTTCGAGTTGTTTCGGAAACTCTGCATAGAGCAGATGGGCTGCCGGGAGCAAACGGCGACTTACGTGGAACTCATACAAAGACCCTCTAAACCCGAATTCTTCTTCACTCCATCAGGCACGAAATTGTATGGCAGCTATGGTACCCGAAAAGCTCTACCTTAGCAACCGACAGGCCACATGTTCAAATCGACGGTGAAGCATGTGCTGGAAATAGTTTAGTCATTCGGCAGTCGTTCCTTGCTAGTAAAGTCGGTACAATACCCCACGGCAACTAACAAAGAAGCCTAAACTTCTAGGACTTAAGCGAATTCGCACCTGAACGCTTAAATTAAAAACACTTTTCCTGGAGTTTGTTTTTATATCCCTACGATGTTTCATACGGGCTTGGCATCACGGTGAAGCATATCCTAAGTGCGTCGAGGGCCGTACTTTGACGGAGAAGGAACACGTTGAGGTATCTAGGGTTTTCCCACCCATCCTTGTAGCAGCATAGCTGCTGACTCTTAACGGTATGGTTTATCATCTATTCTCAATGAGCATGGCTCAAAGAGAAGTCGATCAACAACAGGTATATGTGGAATGGGCGACACCCTGGTAGACGACAACCATGACTAGCGCACTAGCCCCCTACACCACGCTGCCACAATCCCACCTGACGGGAAACGCTGGTAAGTGCGAAATGTATGCAAAGAGACTATCGCCAGCGAATGACAAAAAGAACAACGACGCCATACATTTGACAGCCTATCGAGATGCCGGCCACAAAGTTTGGTGAAATTCACACTGTTTCCTATGCACCGACAGTTCGCGCAACTATGCACATGATATATATATATATATATATATATAGATATACATACATACATAAATACATATGTGTATATTTATATATACGTAAGTGTTTGTTTGTTTATTTGTGCGTACAATGCGCATTGTATTGCAAAACAGATCGAAACATTATGGTGCATTTAAGACGACCCGTCTGCGCTACAACTGAGCTGACTACACCATTGACAGCATAATTAGACGATATATGAGTATCGGGAATCCGGCGGATAGGTAGAATGCAGTACAGTACAGTACGCGCTCTTTGCGGTGCCGGACCGACCAACACACAGCGAGTGCTATGACGAGACGCCAAGTGTATGAATTGCGTGTATTGCGTGCGCAAATGTGTTTATATGTGCGACGAATATGTGCCTATCTCAAGTGGCGACGAATATGTGGCCATCTGCGGCCGGTGTTGTTTTTGTCGTGATGATGATGATGGTGATGATGATAACGATGTTGATGATGATAATGATGATGGTGATTGTGGTGATGATGATGGTGGTGGTGGCCGGATTGTTTCTTCTTGTCGTTTTGTTGTTGTTGTTGTTGTTGTCGTGCCGATGGAACGGAATATGAATGGCCCCAACGGACGCCTGACAGATCGTCAGCTCACCACCCAACGACGTTCTCGACAACAAAGCAAACGCAGCAAAAGCATGGGATTTTGCCCTTTGGCGGTAGTTGGCCGGTCGGTGAATCGGTTGGTATGTCGATCTGTCGCCTCGTCGTCCAGACCATCACAATCACCATCACCACCACCACCATTGCCACCGCCGCTACCACCACCACCACCACGATCACGGCCACGACCACGGCCGTTTTTGATCACGGCCCTGTTCCTGTAGTACACCGACCCTACGCGAGACACGTAACTAAGCTACCGTCGATCAGACACGTAACAACTACACTGCCTGCCGGACAGCCGGACAGCCGGCCGGTAGCCAGGCCGAACACAAGCAGCCAAGCTGCGCCAAATACGCTCGATACGCTTTGAAACAAAATGCAATGGTACTACCACCATCATCACCATCACCACCACTACCATCACCACCACTGTACTGTGGCTGCTGGTGCAGTTGGCGCCGTGCATAGTGTTGTTTGTTGACCATAGTGCAGATGAACCTGACCGTTATTATCGTCGTCGGCATTGTGACCACATCTTCTAGCCTTGTTGATGTTTGTTCTTACTGTTGTTGTTGTTGTTGTTGTTGCTGCTGCTGTTGTTGTTGCTAACTTGGCTAACATTACGGTGCTGTTGGGGTGTCTGTTCTTCCTTTTCGTGTTGTTGCTGTTGTTGTTGATATCGTGTGTTGTGCTCCTACTGTCGGCGTCGTTGTTGTCGTCGTCGTCGTGTGTGCTGTTTAAATTGTTGTGTGTTGTTGGTGTTTCTATTGTCGTTGTCAATTTTTTGTTCCTATTGTTGCGTTTGGTGTTCCTATTGTCGTCGTCATCGGTGTTGTTGGTATTGTTGTTGTTGTTGTTGTTCTTCTCCTTCTTCTTTTATGTACTTATTTTGCCTTTATTTGTTTTTGGTGTTGCTTTTGCTGTTATTATTATTATTATTATTATTATTTATTATCATTCAGTTATTACAATTGTGGGGTATGAACGTTTATGCCAGGTTTATCCTGCTCCGGTCGCTTTCTATCAATTCATGGCGCCTATGATGGAAGCCACATTTCCTCTACAAACGGCCAAAGACATCATATGTCTCAAAAACATGGCCTCGCGTCGATCGCCCGTAACTTCTGCTATGCGTTTACCGATATCTTTCAGGATTTTCGCTGTACCTGAGCTGATGGGGCCGAGCGTCTCTAATGCAATGGGTACAAAGTGATAGCTTCTAGATAGCTCGAGATACTTCCTTCGTTTTTCAGAATCCGCGCGCTCGGCTACCCATCCCGACTCAACGGCGCTGTGGTGTAAATACGATAAGGCCGCCGTGCATGAAACCGTTACATCCCATACAAGGCTTTTTCCGTGTGACCACAGCGGGATGGTGACCCCGTCAGGCCGCAGCTCACTGCTGCCATTAAGGCCATTCGGCTCGGGTGTAGATTATTATTATTATTATTATTATTATTATTATTACTGTTGTTTTTCACAAGGTTGTTCCTTTACTCTCTCATAACATTTGTTGTCGTTGTTGTTGTTGTTATCATCGTTTAATCTTCATCTCGCAATTTCTCTCTTCCCTTGCGCTATCTCTCTCTCTCTCTCTCTCTGGCTTGTTCGCTCATCTTCCTGTACTGCTGGTATTATAACCCTGTTGTAGATGACGCGCTTACTGCCTACGTTATTGGTGTGGAAGGGGGCGAATGAACTTAGCCGTAACTTGCTAACAACTTCCAGTGCCATGAAGGACTGAGGGAGCTGGTGGACTACACTATATGTTTGTAGCATAGAGGGCAGCGTAGTAGTGATTAATGCAAATTATTCTCACCTGCTTGTAGTAAGGATAGGTAGAAAATGGAGGTCGCGTCACACGTAAAGCAAAACTCCCAGTTAAGCCCGTGTTTCTCATGCCGCTGTCGAGTCGAGGACGAGCGTCCCGCAGGGAGGTTGACGTCTACCACTCGAAGTGCTTGCCTAACACGCATTAAGCGTGTCTAGTTTAGATATTAGGTGTCTTATTAAATTATTCACCGCAGTGCGTCCTAGGAAATAAATTCTAGTTTCTGAAATTTGTCTGTGTTTAGATACTATCCCCTTTTTATGCACAACAAAAAAATGACAGTATTTTAGGTAAGACGCATCCTAGCGTTGTACCTTGCTGATAGACTGAGCATTCACCTACGAAGGTGTAGATTACGCATTCACAGCAGGCGTCACCCAAAGGTCCGTAATGGAACCAACCCTGTCGAATATAAACTAAGATGGAGTACTTGGACTCTCTATTCCATCGCACCTGGCATACAAATTCCATTTATTCACACATTTAGTGTCGATAATACCTAAGTACAAAGATTTGGCTCGGCGCCAGAAGATTACAAATGCAGTTACAAGAATTGTATAAAATATAGAATATATACATATACAATATACAAAGTTATGATGACATTAAATGGGCCAAGTGATTTAGAGACCCAATGTTACTACAAATAAGACCGTGATATCTAGAGCAATCAGTATGACAATATATACATGACCTGACACGGATTGTTATCGTCCGTGACGAAGATCTGCTCGAAGAAAGAGCCAACGGACCCTGGTGGATATCCAACAATGACTTTGCATGCTAGGTCTCGAATTGGCTTCGCAAAAGTCAGAAGAAATTATATGAAACGGCCTGAAGCGCTCTCCGCAGAGGCCCAGACATTTACGCCTGGAATGGCGCCCTGTAACACCCATGTCCCCGTGATCCTGTATAAGGCTAGACAAGCTCTCTATCGGCAGATTCCCTGGTACCTCAAAACATATCTGGGTTCAAGAAACCCCTTCATAACGTTCAGACGAAGAAAACACTAATAATTAGAACAGATATCTCTAGTAGCTGAAACCAGCAATGAAAAACAATCCAGCTAAGTCATCTTCGATATTGGAAAAAATCAACTCCCAGTTCTCCCAAAAAATAGTATAGCCTTAAACACACCTCACTTACATAACCACTCGCGCTATTGCTAACGGGTCACGTTGCGCTTGTTTTAATACTGAGCGAGAGCTTGTTATATTTATGTCTAAAATAATTTACACATATATATATATATATATATATATATATATATATATATATATATATATATATATATATATATATATATATATATATATATATTCATATATATATATATATATATAATTCGGCGATTTATATGTATATACTGGGGTGTGGCCTGTAGAACCTTATCATTCATCTCTGCGGTTGATTAATTTTTTTTTAATGCGATACTTGTTGAAAATATATGTTAAACTATATTGCTAAGAGTCAGTGACGATGCTGCCAAAATACACTGGAGAAACCTAGATACGTTAACACGTTTGCTTAAGCTGCCGTTTTACGCGCCCCAACGTGCGTATTTAGGTATAGATGCCACGCGAACAATAAATCAATCCACCCATGAATGTAAACATATGTACAGACATGCACAGAAATAATAGTAGTATATTTCATATATATATATATATATATATAAATATATATATATATACTTGGTAGTATATATATATATATATATATATATATATATATTTCATATATATATACTTGGTAGTATATTTACTTTTTGCAACGCGAATAATATTTCAAGTTGGACAACTACGTCATATAATCCCTGCTGCGGGTTGGGTAATTTTTGACCTCCCATTGTCTGTATACTATATCTTACTTGTAGACATATAGTATCTAATAATTCTATAATATATACATACGAACAAATATAATTGATAGCCTATTTAGCTGCATGCTAACACCATGAGCTAACATCAACCTGCCAACCAAAAATATTCTACAAATCTGCATATAGCTTTTGAGCTGGCTGAGCGAATGGATTATGTTTGTCGTCTGTTCGACGTGCACGGGAATAGAATGGATGCCACAACGACCAAGCGTTGTCGTCTATGGCGGTCTAATATACGGCCGCTTGTCGAGAACGACAGATTTACTGTTGTTACGTCCCCCGCTGTCTGACGGGGGCAGGTTGACAATGGCGACATCAAAGATCATCATCACCATCGTCATCATCATCGTCATCATTACCATATACAGCAATGCGACCGGCCGGCGAAATGCTTTGTTGCCGCTTCGACTCACAGTAGAGACGACATACCGTAGGCGAATGCCTCGCGCGTATGCCTACCACGTCCGCATAGCCATTGAGTGAACTACTCGTCTCACAGCAAAAGCTAGCCGATTTTCTCTAGACAGATAGAATGAGATACCGGGTGGCCTATGGCAGTTAGCAGGAGCTTTCACCCAACCAGCGGCCGTTGTCGCCCAACCGGCTCTGCTTACAGTGACAATTGACAAGACAGCAACACCCCCCTCGTGGTCACCGAGGGCTAGATTTACACGCCTCACACACACTGCGGGCGCCTACGAACGCCTCCGTCCTTCCGTCATTCGACTTAGACCTAGAGTATTGTCCCACCCTTCCGTTCAGTCCTCCTCATTATTAGCACTAGGACATTGCAAAGCTTCACATCTGATCTATACAACTTAATACTCGTACTAATTGGCTTCTTACAGCGAACGCTGCTGTTACAAGCACGCTGCTCGTTGCATTCATTCATGTTCAGTTATAGTGCCGAATAACTAGGAGCTGGTGTCACATGATCGACGATAGACAAAGCTATAGATAAACCGAGCAAGATGGCTTAGTGGCAAAGCGTTTGCCCTGCGTTCGGGAGGACTGGGTTCGAGACCCAGACCGGCCACTCTTAAATTGGTTTGCATGGCTTCCAATTTAGACAAGGTAAATGCCGGAGTGGATTAAAATTAGCCATGACATAAAAAATCGTACACGGGTAATAGCCTTACGGAAAATCTAAAGAAAAAAAAAGATCAACGAGAGGCAAAGGATAGCTGATATATGGGGCGGATACATAATCCTACGCCATCAAGCGCCATTTGCCTTTCTTGTTTGCTTTGCGGTCATCGCGGTCTGTCAAGGAAGGATCAATGTCATAATGCTGCAAGTGCATAGCTGCATTCATGCTGTGTCCGTCGTTGGACACTGATGGACATAGGAACGGTATTTTCCCTGCCACGTACTGGCCCGTTGTTCGTTCGTGTCAGCTACCGGATTAGAAGTAGCCGATTAATTGGACAGCTCCTCCCCTCTCTCTCTATACTGCGTATATAGCTAATCCGCGTAAGGGTTAGATCAAACGTGTCATTTGCTTGACGATCGAACGACGTGGTAACGCTATTCACAAGCCGCATTGCGTGTATTAATCGCGCGTGTGTAAACGAAAGCGGTGCTCAGACGAATTTGTCCTCGGCAAATGACGGAAATCTACGAGCAAGGCGCTTATGATTATGGCCAGGCTTGACCGCCGAGGTCATTCATCTTTTGTCGTTTGGCATGCTATGTGGCAACAGTGCATCATACTACGGCCATACAACCATGATTGAGTAGAGCGCGGCTCTCCGAGCTCACGTCAGCCGGTTCATCACACTTGCTGCTAATAGGGTGATTTCAAACGTACGATATTTGTACGTAAATGTACTCAAATATGTTATACTTTTATGTAACATATTCAGAAAGACATAAATCTAAGAAATCTTTTTCTGGTTCTTTTTAGATACATTCACTGGGATTAATCGTTTTGTTAGGTTCGGTTGGGTCGTGCCGACGGAAATGGGTCTATTTGGGAGCGCGGAGCTTAAGATACACTCATATAGGTACACTTCGTCCATATATATATATATATATATATTTTTTTTTTAATGGGACCGTCTTGTCCGGACGGCAAATTTATTTAAGTTTAATAATTCTTCATTGAACTTGAAATTTCCATTATTACATACATTCAAACAATTATAACTATTCAGGTAATTTTGCAGAAAAGGCTATCGCCCGTGTCTGTATATATATATATATATATATATATATATATATATATATATATGTATATATATATATAATGAATAAAAAAATGAATGATATTATAAATAGTTTGCAACGCATTCTGTCTAAACGCTAAGAAATATATGCTTGTATAACTTACTAACCACAACCGAATGAGTACGTTCAGCATAACCACTAGTGCAGTTTAGGTTAGAAAAAAAGAAGTGGTTTTATAAGTGCGCTGACCTAGGGAGCCTATTCCGTCACCTACGCGGACGATCTGACACGGATCGTCACTGCCCGTGATAAGGATCAACACGAAGGAACAACAGATATTCTAGGAGGCGTGAGATTTGCTATTTTAACGAACTTTCTGAAAGCAGCCCTAGGCCGTTTATCTTTTGTTTTAATATCTGGCTATAGTGTTAAAGAGTTAATGTTGGCGCCGTAAACTAGTATTTTTTTTATTTGGGAGGTTTTGGGAATGCATGATGCATATGCGCCACTAGCAGCCTGCGTGACTAGTGTAGGACTCACGTACCCACCGTATCCGGATTCATCCCCCCCCCCCCCCAGGCTCGGTACTACTTTAGCATTACTTCGCAGCCGTGGAAGAGGCGTGTCTGCCGTTCTCCTCTACTCAGCTCTATCCCTCTCTATTATCTTGCATGTCTAACTGCGGTTGGATAGGGAGTTTCTGCCATTTTGTAAACCGTCCTGTGAGGGTGCGTCGAGACCATGAGGGCCCGGCTGCTTCCTCCTGCCTCGGCTGCTCGTCTCGACCATTACCCCGAGAGACCCGTTGAAGCCTTTCCCGCCTGGTCGTTTACTTGGCTGTCTTGAGTGTCAAAACGGCGTCGAACAAGTTCGTCGCCTTCTTGCACGCCTTCGCCGAAGTCATCATATGGGCGGCCACCTCCCTGATGGGCCGGCCTCTCACAGCGGTTGGACCTGCTTCCCGCGCTTCCCTGCCGTAAAATAATCTAAAAAGAGTTACATACGCCAAGTTAATACTGGGATGGCCGCCAAAACCTTCATTGCAAAGATAAGTACTTTAGGTTTACGCCAATGCTGTACATATTTTATTTATTTTTATGAAGGGTTGTCAATGCCTCAAATAACCTCTTATAATCGCAAGTGATTTCACTTGAGGTAAAAAAAAATATATATATATATGAAAAAATACTCTGTCAGAACTTGTTAAGTCCTGATGTTGGTTAACGTGAATAAAGCCTTAGTTTCAGTATCGTCAAGTCGGATACGTGCGTATCAATGTGTGATTTCTTCTCTTACAATTTTTTAGTTTAACTAAACGGTGTATTTTGTATTCTGTACACTCAACGTTTAAATACCTGAAGATGAATTACCGCAACCGCCCATTTCAAAAAAATATTATAGATTGCAAGATATATATATATAATCAAAACACGCCCGTTTTAGCGCATAATTCATGTTGCTTCCTACAGAGATACATTTTATTGTAAAATATAAACATGCATTAGCAGTCGTTACTCTGGCTCACACCTGGCGGGCGAAACAAGCCTTTTGCAGGGTGTACGAACACTCGGTGAAAGAAATCGTCTCGACCTGTTAGTGCAAGCATACCAATTAAACGCATCCGCAGTCGTATTTTAGCTTTATGATAGGTATAGCGGGTCGGTAGGAAGAAGTAGGATCTGCGTGACGCTTTATTAGACATGTGACACTGTGTCTGTGTGTATGAGAGAGAGGCAGTGAACACCGATCCACAGCCTCAATGAATCGAAATTGGTACTATAAATGTTCTTAGCGATTTTGTCCACCACCATCGATTCGATGCTCGGTGATATGATCGGATATAATATTTCGCCCGTCGAATGCTCGAAGCGCGAACATTTCTATCGATTTAGCGCAGTAAAGGGAAGAAAATGTCAAAAGCAAAAACAGCCACGGATGATTCGCTCTAGTTGTTGGTTCTAGCCGCACCGGTTTGTACCATCGCCACTACCACCGCTGCCACCACCACAAGAATCTAGCGAGCATCACCACCCGCTTCGAGGCGAGATCATTGACTTTTACGATCGCGGATGGGCAATGGATGGATGGATGGATTGGAATATTGATCGAACGAAATGACGAAGGAGGAGGAATAACATAGACTTTGGCCTATCTTTTTGTTTGTCTATTTGTCTGTCTGTCTGTCACTTCGTTGTCGTTGTTGTTGTCGTCGTTGTTGTGGTTGTGCCTGTGTGTCCAGCAGCGTCTCGACAGCGTGTCCGAGGAACTCGATCAACACTATCTATCGAAGACGTTCGACGATGCTGGATCACCATCAAGACCACCAATCGGATGCAGCGATGACGTCGTATCTATGCGCGACAACCCTGATATACGTAGTATATGGAGACAACGTCAACGACGACGACGACTATGAACGAAGAAAACCAACCCGATCTATCCGTTTGCGGCGGGAATGGTCGTGGTGGTGGTGGTGGTGGTGATGATGATGCTACTGGACATTGACAAGCATCAACATCACGATCAAGAGTCCCTGAATCGATGGTCATAGTCGTTGACTTTGCACCAGCCAAGCTAGTCTAGTCTAACTGAATGGGTCGGTCAGCCAGTCAGGACATTCCGTTTTTTTTCAGTTAAGTTAGGCTGGTGAATTTAGCAAGCGAGCCAGCAGGTAAACCAGTTCTGCTTACTTTGTCACCTACGACTTCGCTGTGGTGGGCGCGGGCAAACGCTATGGTTGGAGTTTATTTGTCGTTGTTAGACCGCGGATCTGTCCTTCCGTCCGACGGTCGGTCGATCTTAAGCGTGGCATTTTGACATCGCGTTTGGCATCATCGTGTTCGTTTGTCGTTGTCGTCGTCAGCATCATCATCATCGTTCGCATCGTTATTGTTGTCTTTTTTTCTTGAGCGGCGACAACGCAGGGGGGTGCAAGAGGTTGGGAGGGGAAGAGGGAATCATATCAACAGCGGGTGGATGGAGGAGGTAGCTAGCGATTGTTGACTGTCCTAAAGCCCCCAGGCCATCGGCGAACCCACGACGACTACAACGACAACAACAACACCAACAGCAACAACAACAACAACAACAACAGCGACGACAACAGCAACAACAACAACAACAACAACAACACAACAACAATGACGACGACGTAATCTGCGGTGACGATGATGATGTTGGCGATGGTGTTGACGCTTTCGATGGTGCACATCATGACGAACTGGAGAGCGACAACGGCAGCAGCACAGCAGCAGCGATGCAAAATGCCGTCAATAAAAAAACGACGCTGACGATATCGATCGCAATGGCAAATATTTCGTGCCTGCTTGCCGTGCGTGCGGCCTGCTTGGCTGTCCTACCCCGTCCTACCCCGTCCCCCCGTCTGTCTGGTTTTGTTCTGCGTGCAGTATCTACCGTTCGTCCTACGGAGTGACAGACACACACGGTCACTCACTCACGCATGCATCAAAACTGACCAACGTGTAGTCTTGTTGTTGTTCTTCTTCCTCTTCTACTACTGTTACTTCTAGTACTTCTAACGCTACTATAACGACTACCACTACAACTTCAATTACTATTCGGCTCTTCCTTGCTATAATCCAAATCAACAACAGCAGCAGCGACAACAACAACAGCAACAACAACAACAACTGCAAAAAAAACAACAACAACAACAGCAAAAAAACAACAACAACAACAACAAGTACGGCGTCCAAAGGTAGCAAAGCTGGCGCACAATATCATCAGCATCAACACATCGGCACGTATGGTCAAACAACCATTACGGCAACAGTATCGTCGTCGTCACACGAATCAGTAACAACAACAACAACAACAACAACAACCGTAGTGACGATTTCATCGGCAATGGCAACGAGAGCAACATTCGCATCGACCGCAACAGCAATGCCTACAACGTCGGCAACGACAGACAGCAATTACCACAAAAAAAAACCGACCACAATTACGATAGTAACAACAACAACAACCGCAGCAGCAGCAACAATAACAACAGCAGCAGTAACAGCAGCAACAACAACAACAACAATAAAAAAAAACACAGTGTTTGTGACAACAAATTCCACCAGCCAATATGACTACCATTGAAACGAGTAACCCGCCAGCTAGTTAATCGATGTGGCATGCCAAACGAGTTACTGTTGTACATTGATTCTTTGACCGTCTTCACCGATGACGATTTCCCACGTTCTGATAATGACCTCTTACATTCTCGTTGTTGTTACCTAGAGAATACGAAAAGGCACGGCCAAGGGACTGAAAGCAAAGGCGGGAGAAAAACATCATTATGAAAGGCAGCGAGATAGAGAGAGAGAGAGCGAAACAGAGAGCGTAAAGAATCATGCAACAAGATGAGCAATTCAGCGAGGTGGGCGGGTGGAGACAATGGCCGCTAGTGATTTCTTCCTGATCAGGCAATTTGCTTGTTGTTATTGTTGTTGTAGCTGTTGCTGCCATTGCTGCGAATGCTGTGCTTGGAATTTGCTCTTTCCTGTTCTGCTTCTTCTCTTCTACTTCTTCTTCTTGTCGTTGATGTTGGCGTTATGATTGTTATTATTTTTGCTGATGTTGCAGCGTAGATACTACTGTTGTTGCTGTTGTTGTTGTTGTTGTTGTTATTATTGTTGATGGTGTTGTTGTTGTTTCTGTTCTTGTTGTTTGTTGTTGTTGTTGTTGTTGTGATGGTTGATGTTCTTGTTCTTGTTGTTTGTTGTTGTTATGATGGTTGTTGTTGTTGTTGCTGTTGTTGAGTTTTTACGGTTGTTGTTGTTATCGTGATTGCGGTTGCTGTTGTCGTTATTACGGTAGTTGTTGTCGTTGTTGTTGTTACGGTTGTTGCTGTCGTTGTTGTCTTGATTGCGGCTGTTGTTGTTGTTATTGTTGTTGGTGCTGTTGTTGTTGCTAGCAACTGTTACCGCTGCTGCTTCCGCTGTTGTTGTCGTCGTTACTGCTGTTTCCGCTGTTGTTGTTTTTGTTGCTGCCTTTATTACAAATGTGTGGTGGTGAGCGATATTTCAGCAAATTGTTTGTTCTCAATACCCAATTTCAACTGATGTGGTTCGGTGACGTGCCCATCCGCCCAATTTGAAGCCAAAATGTCAACTAACCCCTGCGGGCAACAATCGTTTTTCGTCAAGTGATCGCCTAGCGTCATATCCTTAGTTTTTGTCGCGCGCTTCTTCCGAGACGACACTTCAACTTTCATGGCAACACCATCAAAGAACAACAAATACAATTACAAATATTGCCAAAAAAATAGATTATAAAGAGAAAAAGACGAACGAAAAAAACCGTGGTCAAGACGAGAGGAAGTACAAGGGCTACAACAACAACAACACCTACCACCACACGAGTTAATACAGCGGTAGTGGCATGAGTGCTGAACCAAAACGACCACCGTAGCGTTTCCAATAAACCGCGCATGTTACTACGCTCTCATATTGAGTTTGTATTTCACGACAATTTTTATTAGAACGTTTTTTTTAATATTTTGTTAGTTGAACGCGTAAGTTTTTCCCTACACGTAATGTCTATGATTTCATCGTTCTATTATTGACCTACCGCTGTTACCTTGCCTGTTCTTTCTCAGTTTATTCCTCGTCGTTATGTGTTCGTGTGTTCTTGCCTAATCATCTTATTTACCAGCTTAGCAGCCCTATTCCCTTGCATTTGTCTTCAGACTCAGAAGGTTTTCCCGCCAGTTCATCGTGTGATTGGTTCGCTACCTTGCACCTGGCGTATTGTGCGGGTTTGTCTGCGTTAATCTCATGAATGTCTACGTTTTACTAGGTTCGCGATGGTCTGGCGGGCCAGCCTTGCTATGATGAAAACGGCCTTTCTCTCAACTGTGTCTCTGATGTATGTATATGCTCTGATGATTTTTATTACCAGTATTTTGCACATTCAGGAATTTTAGGGTGCGTGGATCATTTTAGCTGCATAGCGTTTGATTTCTATGTGGATTAAGATACTGATCCGAGTATTTTCTCTCCCCATATGCCGCTCCGCGTGTTCGTGGTAAAATTTTGGATTTAAGTTTTCCTACAGCTTTCTGTGCATTCATGCTCGCCTTGTCAACGTATGCGTTGCCCGAGATTGCTGAATCCACTGTTACACCTAGGTACCGAAGAGCACTGTCTTTTTTTTGAGAGGACTAACTGGAAAATTCGGAACGCACACACGGTCACCACTGCAGGATTGTCCTCAACTGCAAGTGTGGGCCGGCAGTGTGGGGCTCCAACCCACTAAAAACCAGCCATGTCCCCTATTTCGCCCAGCAGGGAAGTGCTGTTAGCATTACTACTAACTACTATGGGGGTGTAATAGCCCGGTTTACTAATCGCGCTGGCCCCCGGTAGTCAGAGAGGGCGTCGACATGCGTATGCGGTTAACCCGCTCTTTCTCGGTCAAAACACGCTTGGTGACGGTCACAATTGTGCACCAATCATCAAGTGAAGTAGCACTGTCTATTGGCATCGTGGTCTGGGCGGCTAGTACGCAATACTTCCTTGGCTTCTCGTGTACTCGAGCGCATAATCGGTCTCGTGTTTAGAGACCTAGTTCTTGTGTTCAAACGTGTTAGAAGTGTATATGTAACGCATTTGAAGAAAAATGTTGAATGGATTAAAGATTGGATGCGTTTATTGTTTACCTGGCATATATACCTACATACACTTGCTATCATTCTACAAAAGGGGGCGCTTAGAGCGGCAGCGTAAGGGGGCATGTTGAGAAATATTTTTATTCCATGGGGTTTTCCCAATAGCCCTTGTAGCGGCATAGTCGATGACTCTCAGCGATTCGAGCAATTGCTTGACAACAACCTGTTTTTTTTAGAACGGTGTGTTAGCGGGCTAAGCCACAGCTGTTACGCTACCATTATGTCAGGAACGTCGGCTGCTACTACGAGTACCAACGCTTCTAAAAAATTACCAGTGTAATTTATTTCTGAATGAATTTGCGCGCGATTTTAGAAAATATTCGTTGATACGCTACCAGTGAGGGGATCAGACGGTTGCTCCAGTTGCATTCGTAACGAACTTTGCCTGTTCCGCGTTGTTGTATAGCTTGCTTCGTAAACAGTCTTGATTTTCGACCTTGACTTCTCAACTATCATAATCCCGCCAATAAGGCGGGCAATAGCCGTCCCTTTCTCTTCAGAGGAGCCATCCTCTTCGTCTCAGCTGCTCGCCCAGCCAGGTGCACAATTGGCTTCGTCTTCCGTCAAATCGCGGGCGTGTTCGCTTTCTTTGCTAGGTACGCCTGGGAGCATTCGTGCCCTGCGATCATCTAAGTTAGAAACATCCGAGCTCTCTATGGGCTCTTCTGAACTAATCCTGCAGATATGAAATCAGTTGCCTTGTTCATCGCGCGACCTGTCATTCGGTCACCTGTCTCCGTCCACACTCGTTGCCAATCGCTGAAAGCCTTCCGCCTGGCTCTTTTTCAAGCCACCTCAACGTGCCCATTTGCCTGGCAGGAAAAGTATCATACCTCTTACCGCCTTCGAGTTTCACTCTTTAGCGATGTGTTCGGTGGTTTTGTGCTGTTGGCATTGTTTGTAGTCGCTTTATTTCTCGTTGCACTCTCTCTCTCTCTGTATGGCCCATTTTTGGTAGTTGAACCAACATGGCAGGCTGATCTATTATCGAACGCGGCAGCTCAACCATCTTCTATTGGCAACGAACCTTTGACGTAACATCCTTGGCATCCTGATAGCATGCGTTGTCTTACACCCGGAGTGTTGTATGGTTTTTACTTCGATCCCGCACGGTATTCCTCAAGTGATATTTGGACCTCTTCTGCTGTAACAGCCTCGTAAAAAGTATTTAATCAACGCCTTGATCATAAGATCTTGAGTCCTCACCTCTGCTTCGAAGTTTGCCTTCTTATTGGTCTCAATCGTTTCAGCCTCAATACCTAAGTCATCCGGTTCGAGAGATATTTCTATATTGCATCTTCTTGAGCTTATCGACAAACGACTTGCCGTTCATCATCACAGTGGTGATGGTGGCGGTGTTTATTGTGGCCGACTCGTTCATCCCCTAATTGAAAATTTTCAATCCTTGCAGCATCAGTAGATTGACATGGTGTGCAGATTTAAGCATCTACGGTGCTGGCAAAGGGATGTACGTCCACCACTTTCCTGGCTCTATCTTTAAGGCCTTTCGACAGATAGAACCGCTATGTCTGGTTTTCATCTGATCGTTTTTACAATTCCGTAATGAGTTTCCTAGTCATCCGATCGGTAACTTATGTAAGTATATATATATATATATATATCACCGAGCAAGGTGGCTTAGTGGCAAAGCTTTTGCTTTGCATTCGGGAGGCTTGTGTTCGAGACCAAGACCGGCCACTCTTAAATTGGTTCTCATGGTTTACAATTTCGACAAGGTAAATGCCGGAGTGGATTAAAAATCAGTCATGACATGAAAAAAACGTACACGGGCATTCACCGTATGGAACAACTAAAAAAAACAAGAGACCTGTTCTGTTTTGTTGAGCCAGATTGAATACTGCTGCTACGTAGAATCATGTGCTGAAGGAAGCATATATGTATGTATGTATGTATATATATATATATATGTATGTATATATATATATATGTATGTATATATATATATATATATATATATATATATGTGTATATAGATATACATACATAGTATATACGTATATCATATAACTGCTACATGGTTGTACTACTGCGAGTACTACTACGAACAATATTATTGTGGCTGTAGTTGTTGTTGTTGTTTTTTTGCTACTATTTTTCCTGTCGTTGTCACTACAGTCGTCATGATGATGTTGCTGCTGCTGTTACAGCTACTGGTGTTGCTGTTGTAACAACAACCCCAACAACAACATCAACAATAACATCAGCAACAACAACAACAACAACGACAGTAGCAGCAACTGGTCCTGTTACTGCTTTTACTATTGATGATGGTGTTGCTGCTGCGATGGTGGTGGCGGCAGCAACAACAACAACAACAACAAGACCACAAACAACCCTAACAAAAACAACAACAACAACAACCCTAACAAGAGCAACAACAACAACTGGTAATGTAGTCGTAGTAGTAGTAGTCGTAGTAGTAGCTGATGTCGTTGCTGTTGTTGTTGTTGTTGCTGCTGCGGTCGTTGACGATGTCGCCTGAGTTATTGCCGTTATGGTGATGTTAGGGTAGTTGTTCGTGATGGAAAATGCGAATGGGGCATTTTCGGCGACCACAACAACAACAGCAGCAACAACGACGAAGACGACGACGACGACAAAAACCCCCCGATAACTACGGCAGCTGCAGCATCGAGATATGTGAGTGGTGGAGCCATCGTACGGTCATTGCCACTCCAGCGTCATGCGTCCAGCGGATGGCGGGATGGACCCAATAATGGCCAGTATGAAGATGATGATGATGTAATTGGTGTTGTTGTTGCTGCTGCTGCTGCTGCTGCTGTTGTTGTTGTTGTTGTTGTTGTTGCTGTTGTTGTTGTTGTTGTTGTTGTTGTTGTTGTTGTTGTTGTTGTTGTTGTTGTTGTTGTTGCTGTTGTTGTTGTTGTTGTTGTTGTTGTTACTGTTGCTGCAACGACGCGGGGGGACCAACGACAAAGGGCTGCCTGCGTTTTATCGTCGAAATGGCATTGGCCCTACTTGCACCCAGTGTCTGCTGCTGCCGCTGCTTGTCTTCATCGTTGTTGTTGTTGTTTTCATTGATTTTCTTATTGTTGCTGTTGTTTTCGCATTTGTTGTTTCTCCTGCTGCTGCTGCTGCTCGTGCTGCGATTATGGTTTGGGTCGCCGTTGTCGATGCTGTTCTTGTTATGTTTGTTTTTTGTCGCTGTTGTTGTTTCCTTGAGAAATGGTTGTAACATATTTATATAAAAGACGAAGAAGAAAAAAAACGTAGTAGAGGTAGTAATGTTGTTGTTGTTGTTAGCCTTATAATTTGTTTTAATAAGGCTAACTTGTGCTACTGGTTACTCGCAATGTAAGATTGAAAATGATCTATTATGTTTGTAAGTATTTGTTTCGTTTGTTAGTACGCCATGCCCGCTGCACTAAGTGCTGTCAGCGCTGATGCTGCTACTGCTGCTGTTAATGCCACTATTGCAGCTCGAAGGCGGCAGCTCTCGATTTCAAAGAGTGTATGCGACACGGTGCCCGATCTGGACGGATTGCCGCCTGGACGGTCCTCAGGACGGTCTCCGAATCGGTCAGTCTGTTCAATTGCCAACCAGCCGTCTAAGTCAATCGTAAGCCAGGTTTAGGTCTCTCTTTCTTTTAGGTCTTAGGGGTTAGGTCTCTTAGGTCACTTAGGCCAGACTTAGGCCAGGGGGTGGGGGATCTATCCCGCGAACGAATGAGGCCTAGGCTAGGCTCGCCAACCGCTTGGCTACGGCAACCCCGGAGGGGGAGAGGTAGACGCCTTGCACCCTTCCTGCCACCAACCCCCGACCGTAAGATGATTACGCAACTCTTCTTTTCGTTCTTTTCCTGTATACACCTGCAGACATATATATATATATATATATATAAATATATACATATATGTATATGTATGGATATATATATATATATATATATATACATATATGTATATGTATGGATATATATATATATATATATATATATAGTCGACATATAAAAATAATCGTCGCAATCATAAGAATAATAGCGCCGCAGCGATCTTAACAGTGTAAAGCCGACGACCGGACGCAGCCACTGGCGCTGCGGCGGCGGCAGCATCTGCAGTTTCGCCGGCTGGAGGTGAAGTATGATGAATCGTAATTGCGACCGGCGGGCTGCGGTTGTCGCCGTAGTAGGAGAACAAGTTTTTGTTTTCCTTTTTCGCTGTAATAGCAGTGAAAGTCGTCGTCGTCGTCGACGTCACCCACCTGACGTGGTCGGTCATTGAAATATCGAGACACACATGCGCACACACAGACAGAGACAAATGCCCGCTGACCGTTCTATAGTTGGTGATAATGATGGTGATGATGATGGTATTGGGGGTGGTGACGATGGTGTTGGGGGTGCTGGGGGTGGTTGTGGTGGTGGACGGGACGAACAACCCCTCATACAGCTGGCGATGGCGGATGAAGCGGCGGCGGCGGATGACAGCTACAGGGCTATGGACAAGGACGGGAACCAGTGGCTCTTGACACTGGCTTTTCTTGGGCAGACGGCAGAGCTGGCAGTACACCAGATCAGATCGGCTGGAACACATACATACATTTCGTACACACTTACACATACACACTCACATATATATATATATAGAGAGAGAGAGAGAGAGAGATCGATACGTAGATAGGAAGCCAGCCACATAGCGATGGCTGCAGCTGCAGGATTCCAAGCTGTTCCAGCTGCTGGCTGTAGCCTGCAACCTACAGTGCCAGCAGCAGCATTGGAATGGCTGCACACGATGCGATAGATAGATAGATACATAGGTTGTTAGATAAATAGATAGATCGATACATGTTCCTGCGGACGCGCGACGCGTCAAAACGACGACGACGACAACGACGACCACGACGACGATGGCATCATCGACATTTGTCGCCGGCATCGACGGCATTCGCCGCCGTGACTGTTACGGTCGTTACACGCTTACCGAGTTGTAGTCGTAGTAACAGCAGTAGTCAGTAGTATGTCGTTCTGATCTTCGTGATGGTCACATCCAGTCAGATCAGCATCATCATCATCATCATAGACAAACACGACCATCATCATCATTAGCAGCAACAGCAGCAGCAGCAGCATCATGGATCATCGGTGCTGTCCTGCTGACGATCCAGTGCACGATTGTGCAAAGTCCACTGCTGTTGCTGCTGCTGCATCAACAACAACAACAACAGCAGGCAACGATCAGGCACAGTGCAACGAACGGCCGCACCCGGACCAAGCGACGTCATTGCGACCAAGCGACATTGTTGTTTTCGTTGTTGTTATTGTTGCTGTTGTCGTTGTTGTTGTGACTGTTTTTGTTGTTGTTGTGATTGTTTTTGTTGTTGTTGTTGTCGTTGCTGTTATGGTTTTGGTCGTTGTTATTATTATTCGTCCTGCTACTACTGTCACCAGCAATTAATCGCCTAATAATAGTTAGTAATAATCATCGTCCTGCTGTCGTTGTCGTGCTCGTTAACATGCCTTGATTGAGTCACCGGCAGCGACATGCGGTACATTCAACAACCACTACTACTGCTACCTGATCGAATAATGCTACATAAGCAGTATTTAATCATGATTGCTCATGGTTAATTCTATATATATATATATATATATATATATATATATATATTATATATATATAATATATATATATATATATATATATGTATATATATATATATATCTAGTATATATATATATATATATATATATATATATATATATATATATATAAGCTCTTCGACATGGAATTAACTCTATTCGCCGTCCTTGTGAGTGGGCTAATCTGGAAACCCCTCCGAAAGGAATTTCGAGCAACTCGACCGCGCGAAAACGTCTTGATCGAGATAGCGGTGTAAGCCCAGGGCCTGCAATCTCTTCGTATATCTCCTTTCCAACCCCCAGTGCCGCCCGCCATCGTCGAGCTTTTACCGGGAAGCTTGGCTATATTCTATGGCCAGTTGTTGTTACAGTGTATGTATATTTGTGTGTATGCTTGAAGTTGTTGATGGCTACCTGTGTGTATAAGGTGGGTTCAAGAAGGAGAGTACGGAACGCCGTAACGGCCAAACCGGTAAAAACTTAAATATTTGGGATAACGTAGTGAGACATCTAGGGACACGAATGAAAAGTCCGGCGCGCCTGCGCATATCTTCGATGAGCATCGCTTAAAGAAAATTCCCTTCACGAGAGGAATTGAACCGGCGACCAGTAGATGAGAACTATAACTAGTGCACTAGTCCCCTAGACTACGCCGCTATTAGAACAGATACCCTAAGTAAACAGGACCACCAAAGAAAAGTAATCTAGCCAGCCCATTCTGGATACTGGGCAAAATGTATACTCTTTAGTAAAAAAAATGCCCAACTTTAAACACGGTTAGCTTCCCTACCCACTCGCCCAACTGCTTACCTGCCTTGGCGGTTGCTTTCAGCAATACCTACACCGCTTTGGTTAAACTGATTCTCCCTTATGCCTGACAAATTATGGCACTGCTATGAACGCCTTGAGCGAGAGCTACTATCTCGAAGCCGAAGACTGGGCAGTTTCCTGACATACCAAGCCCTTGTAGAGTCGCTCCTCAGAGGTCATAAATTCCGGCTGATGGTAACAAGGTTCGCAGAATTTGCTTGCAGAAAATGAGAAACTAATCGCCGCACAGACTCAGGCTGCTTTGATGCCAAGATAAATTGGCCAGGTCTTCTTCTTCTGCGTGAGAAGATAGTACAGCGGCCACCCCCGACAAAGGGCAAAGGAGACGACTGGATTTTGCTGGGGGTATGTGTCCCACACTACCATGGCATTGACAGCAACGCCTGGCGTTATTATTATTATCACACATGTTTAAAATGATCATAATACTAAAACCTTGTTTAAAAAATATCATAATAATAATTATTATTCTACGAAGAGGAGCGGGGTAGCCAAATCGATCCCAAACTGAGGGTTGAACTGTGTGCATTGAACAGATTACTCGCATTGATGGTAATGATGATGACGTCGATGATGATGACGATGATGGCGTCAGTCATGATGATGATGATGATGATGACATCAATGATGATGCTGACGGCCAGGGAGGCGTAGTTTAGCTTGTGCAAGAGAGGGGGAGTGGACGGGCGAGGGGGGGGTTAGGTGATTACTGTGAGGGGTTTGTGTATGTTTACGAGTCGTTTTGTGTATGTATCTATCTATCTATTTATCTATCTCTCTCTGTCTGTCTGTCTCGTGTGACATGGGCGCGTCACAAGATGCGACCGGCACACATGCGTGCCGCCGCCGCCGACACAATCGTCGACTTTGGTGACGACGCCCCGCTGCTTGCACGCCAAAACGCCGACGACGGCCGCAGTACGCCGGTGCATTGGCACAACGCCACCACCGCTGCCGCCGCATTGATTGACAGTGGCTGCTTCCGGCTGCAACGACGGTCGACTGACTGGTCCGACTCATTGACGAACTGATTGATTGGTTGATTGACGACTGATCGATGAGTCCATCAATCGGCCAAATTCGATCTTCGTTAGCGGCGCGTCATGAAGGGGAGGCGGGAGGCTTAAGACGGCACTGTGCATCCCTCGCCTCCACCTGTGCCAAACCCCCACCTCCACCTCAAACGCGACCGCGGCCCACTGCGAGCGGTCTGCTGACATCTGAATTGCTACGGCGGACAACAACGGTCATCATCGTTTTAACGCGGCCGCGATGTCGTTAGTGGCCGGCGAACGGCAAAAGCAGCACAGACGACGTAACAACTAGAATTATAAACATTTTTTAAGGAGGTTGTTATTTTTAATTCTAGACTATCCTCCGTCCCCTACGGGCTTGGAACTTGACCTGAGGTATATCTTCAATATCGGCAGCGAGGGCCGGACATGTTAGGATATCTGGGGTGTGCCCAACAGTCGTTGTGGCAGAATGGCCGCTGACTCTCAGCGGTTTATCATTTATTCTCAATGAGCATCGCTCAAAGAAAATGCGATCAACAACAGAAGGGATCGAACCGGAGACACCCCGGTAGATGACAATCATCAATAGCGCACTAGTCCCCTAGACCACACCGCCACTGGACGTAGTAACTGTGATTGCTGTAGTGGTAGTAGTAGTAGTAGTAGTAGTAATAGTGCTAGTATTGGTAATGCGTTAGGGTCAAGCCCGGTGGCGTGGTGCATTCGTCTACCTGAAGTGTGCATACTTAGTCCTACCACGAGCATACCCATAAATGGCTACTAATAATACAACTATTAATACTATAACACATATTCATGATGAAAATAATAAATCTTTGTTTAAAAAATTATTTAACATTTTCATGTAGACCTATGTATTTTCTCTAGTTGCAAGGCGCCCTAAAGGAAAAACATGGGTGCACGGGTTCGATCCCCACCGTTGCATATTTCTGCATTATTAGGAATTTTATATATATATATATATATATACAAATGAGCGAAGTATAAGCGATCTGCATATATGAAGCGAAATGCGAGAGCGGTTCCGTGGACGTACAGTAGTAGTAATAGTGCGTTAAGGGATCGGCGTAAGCAAACACCAAGACCAAGAGGATACACCAACCACCCTCAGGAACAGGGAAACTACAATAATGTCGCTTTTAAATAAATGGGCCGTTAAGCGCTACTGGTCAGAACAGAACAACGAAATGACAACGTATACAACGACAACACTCAGCAGCAGCAGTCGGATTTTATTTCATGTTTTCTGTCTGTTTATTCCCGTCGTAGCCGAATATAGTCAAATCTAGCATTAACCTGTATGTGCGTAAATTGGAAACCATCGAAACATCAATCAGTTTAGAAGAAGCCGGTTCTGGATCTGAATTCACGACCTCTCGAAAACAAGACCGGGCTTTTTTCTGCTGTTACAATGTTTTCTTTTTGTCACAATTTGCGTACCAATACGGTCTGTATTGATATTTAATTGCTAGCTTAATTTGGACCGAGCTTGCTAACTTGTAGAAGCGACTCGAAGTGAGCACGAAAAACTAAGTATACTGATAGGTGATTCTGGCTTAATTCCGCAGGCCGACCGCAATGCGTTGCTAAGTCACATTTTCACACTTGGCAGTCTAGTGTTCCTGTTATATATAAATATTCAGTTAAGCATATTTTCATGACGAAAATACGTTTCAACGGCTATGCTGTCGACCTTAAAATATATGCTTTTGTTAAATATGCAGAAAGACACAATATTTCTCCAAGACGCCGCTGCAGACTTCGCGTCGTGTGAATGTCGGAAATAGGATTAACCACATCTGTTAACAAGTGTTGCGTTTTCCATCTGAGGCACGGAAACTCTAACTTTCCTTATCACAATTGGGAGATGCAATTTGATACAACGACTACGGTAAAGTAGCAGTCAAGTTTCACTTTTTGTACTTTTAAAATCGGGAAGTATGTTTTTGGCTACCATACCTTTACCTGTACGGTCCAACGGACTAGTCCAATCAGTTATCATGTATGGATCACAGGCCTGGTCCCAGTCCTACAACCGGGATAGGGCTGTAGGCACGTCTACAAGATACCTGGGATCGCTATCTATGGAGAGTCCGACTACAAACAAGGTCAGAGCTCACCCTGCCATTGTCTGTTCGTGCTCAACTACGCAAGGCGGATCTCATATAGTGTTAAGTTCTGGAGAGTCAGCCAGAACGCTCCTGGAAAGACGCTCAGGTTCAAGAGTGAAGGCTAAGGCTATATCGGTCAACAAACGGTCAAAGGCGCTGCCTCTCCAGCGTATTTATGTACAGTACATGTACATAAATGGCGCGAAGCGGTCCAAATAGAGAGCTTGACGGTTAGCTTGTGTAAGAATACTCTATCAAACTAGGTTGACAGCCTAAGACGATGCAAAATGGCGTCTTCGTGGAATCCGAGATGCCTAAGGTATGCTCCATAAGTTTCTTAGACAAATTAGATAACAGTACAAAATATGTTTATAGGTACATTGTAGTAAAACACTGTAGCACGGTTCTCATGGAGCTCGCTGGTTTATTGCCATATTTGTCTAGCTAAATTTAAGTGTTAAACATCTATTTTTATTTAACTAACGATTATGTTTACATACACAAGGCGTCTCGAATTGCGAATAGCACTTTTGCTTGAATCCGTGTGTTGCACTGCTGTTAAATTTTTATATCTAAGTGTCTGCGCTTTACGTTTCCGGGCTGTGACTGGCACAAAAACATCAGCGTTGTTTTTTTTTTAATTAATAATAAAAATTATCTCGTTATCCGAGCGGACGAAAACGATACATATCAAATCAAGAGTTACCTATCGAGGATAATATACGACGCCATGAATATAACGCAATGATATTGTGACGACATTGCTCTTTCTGGCGCACACACCACCAACAACAACAGCAACAAGAACAACAACAGGAACAGCAACAACAGCAGCAACAACAACAACAACAACAGCAACAACAACAACATCAACAACAGCAATAGCAACAATAGCAACAACAGCAACAATAGCAACAACAATAATGATCGCGTTTTCCAAGGCGGCCATGACAATGCGCCTTTTGTAGACTTCATCATCTGCATCAAAAAGGTAACAGTAAACATTCAGATAATGATTCGCCGTGGAATTCTGTATACGAATAACTCCACTTTAAATGGAACTAACATTTCGAACAGCAACAACAACAACAACAACAGCGACAACGACAATAACAACAACAACATCAACTGCAACAGCTCTTGCTGCTTAAACACCACAAAAGGTACACACGCGGCTGGCATTCCTCCACGACGGGGCGACAGAGGCTAATGATGATAAAGACGGGATGATTGTAGGCACAATTGAACCCACTTATTTTTTGTTCGGACAGAGACAGCGGACTCTGCAAGCTGTCATTTGCTGTATCTAGCCCTCAATGAAAACACGGGATACAACAAAATATAGATAGACAAAAACAAAGAAGGCAAACGAGAGAACCTAGAGGCCCCGAGAGAGAGAGCAAAAATGCTTTTATTTGGTTTCGCTAATGCGCCGCTGTGTTTCTGACGCTCTGCCCCTTTTCTGATAGCCTTTCTGACCTTACGATATAGCGTTCTGGCAAGAATCGTTGATTGGCGTCGACGTTTGTCAGTTTAGTCAGTTTGCATCTGCAGATGCTGCAGAGGTCGAGTGAAAGTGTGCGCATGCAGATTTAGCGTTTCTCGCATATAATTACTCAATTAGTAAGCGACCGAACTTATTAGTTCAATGTGGCTGTGACATGTTCCGTTTGTTGTTGCCTCTGTCACGTCGATTCTGTACACAGGATACGACGAAATACGGTCATTTTAATAATTCATTTACCGAGCAAAACGCGCACTATCTTTTTTTTTCGCTTATTCGCCGCGAACGAAAATGCACCAAAGCATGTTCCACAAATGTAGTGCAAGACGTGCGTTCACAGTCGTAACGCTGGCTAGTACTAACTAATATGAATACTACTCGAGTATTCAATTGTTGTTGTTGTCGGTGTTGTTGTTGTCGTTGGTGTTGTTGATGTTGTTGTTGTTGTTGTTGTTGCTGTTGGTGTTGTTGTTGGTATCGCTCTGTGTGCTCGCCACTGAAGACTGAAGAGACAGACATCTATTTATCTCTTTGTCGTCTCCCGTCCGTACATCGAGACAGGCGGTGCTCGATGACCCGTGGGTGTTTTCTTCGAGAGCGTACGCTTTTTGTCAGTTATTGTGATCGACGTTTAATAGTCTCTACGACCTCCACGATGGCGATCTCAGCTGCGATGGCATGGTGGTGATGATGACTCGCTGCCATATTTGCTTATTGCGAGAGAATCGCAAGTACTTTGCGACGCGGTCGACAAATACGAGGCCGCAAAAATCCTCCGTACTCCTGCGACAAATCCTTACCACTGCTACAAGCACTACGTTCAGATGTAATTCGATTAAATATAGTAGCTATTCATATTCGAATACTCACATACGTGCATCTGTTACATAATAACGATTAGTATTCCCCAAACGTGTGTAATAATAGTTAATACTATTCGGCGTTACGACTGTGCGACGCGGTCTCGAATGAAACTGTTACATCAAGTCACTACTCTACGTTGTTGTACAAGCGCCCTATTATCCGGTGTTACTGTTGTGCCATAGAGGTAATAGCTGTAATTAGCACGTTTGTTACTCCTATAAACTACTGCTTCTACTACTACTACTACCACTACTGCTGCAAATATTAGTCCAATTACTGCGATTAGCACGCGTACTATCATCATTATAAGCGTCAGGGGTTACTACGTCGAATACGTTAACGACGACGACGATGATGATGATGTTAACCACGACAGGGAATGTCGACAACGATTCGACGAACTGTGTGTGGTTGACTATCGGCATTTGCAGCAGCTCGAGCAGCAACAGCAACAGCGGCAACAACAGCAGCAACAACAACATTTGGAGAAACCACGGCAGCAGGAGGACAACTGTGGCATCGACTACGAGCACTGGCGACGCGTCTTTATTGCTGTTATTGCTGTTATTGCGGTCGTTGTTGTTGTCGTTGTTGTTGTTGTTGTTGTTGTTATCGTTGTTGTTGTTGTCGTTGTTGTTGTTGTTGTTGTTGGTGTTGTTGGTGTTGTTGTTGTTGCTGTTTAGGGAAATGTTATTATTATTGTTGTTGTTGTTGTGGTCGTTTTAGTAGTAGTTGTTGTTGATGTGATTGTGCTCGTTTTTGTTGTTGTTGTTGTGGTCGTTTTCGTTGTTATGATCGTGGTTATTTTCCTAGTTGTTGTTGTTGTTGCTTTTGCTGTCGTTGTTGCCGTGATCGTTGTTGTGGTGATGGTCGTCGTCTTTGGTTGTTGTTAAAGTTGTTGCTGCTGTGTTCGTGATCTTTCGTGTCATCATTGTCGCCAGTAGTTCAGCCACCGTTTGTTTTGTCACCGACCGCCGCGTAGGCATCGTGATGATGATGATGGCTGTTGTTGTTGTTGTTGTTGTTGTTGTTGGTGTTGGTGTTGTCGTTGTTGTTGTTGTTGTTGTTGTTGTTGTTGTTGTTGATGTAATTATTGTTGTTGTTGTTGTTGTTGTTGTTGTTATTGTTAGAATGTTGTTGTTGTTAGAATGTTGTTGTTGATGTTAGAATGTTGTTGTAGATGTTGTTTTTGTTGTGGTTGTTGTTGGTATTTTCGTAGTCGCCGCCGCTGTCGAGGCACCGATTGAATTCCATGGACTGCCGGCCTGCTTGCTTACCGTGGCGGTTGTCGCAAAGTTGGAACAACTGCTGCTGTTGCTGCTGCGGAAGCTGTGCTGCCTGCTAAACGACGAAGACTGCCGCTTGATCGGTTCGGTTCGATCGTCGGCTTGACGCGGCCCGACTTGACTTTCGGCTGCCCCCCACTTTACCCCCCCCCCCCGATCACTGGCGGGGGGGTAGTTGTGGGTCTACCTGTGTGTCTGTCTGTTCGCGTCCATGTCGATCGGCCAAACCCCCGCCTCATTTCTCCTTCTCCTATCAACAAACTCGTTTCCTGCGTCAATCTTCCTCCCTCCCTCCAACCCCCAGCTCTGCTGCCTTCTTCACTCAGTTAGCTCCATGTTTTCTTAGTGCGGCGCTCTTTGTGTATCGCTCGTCTCTACGCAACCTTGCTCTCTGTGTCTCTCATTCTTTCCTGTCAGTTTCACTCCCTTCGCTCGTCCGTCTCTTTTTCCCTCCCTTCCTCCCTCCCTGCACTTTGATAGAAATCGAACAGCGGACAGCCAATGAAGTAACGTCAAGACCATTCAAGACCACGATGGTAACGACAACTTTGCTCATCATGAAGATGACTTCGCCTTAGCGAGAAATCACGGACAACCGCAAGAGCTCGGCGGGCCGACAGATGCGTAACAGCAGCACTTTATCCGACCGGCTTAGTGGTAGTAGTAGTTGTAGTATACGTTGTTGCTGTTGCTGTTGTTGTTGTTACTGTTGTTGTTCGTGTTGCTGTTTGTGTTGTTGTTGCTGCTGTTGTTATTGCAGATGGTGGAAGTAAGTGAATCAGTGTGTCGTCGATCGTCAATCGATTTGTCGACGGCTAGGGTTGCTCGTTTAAGCAGAACAACAAAAAGAGAAGAAGAAGATGAAGAAGGGGCCAATGAGGAAGCAATGTTAGCAGAACCGACAGCAGCAAAATCGAACGAGGGAAGAGAAAGACGATAATGATGAAAATTTGCGGAGTAGAAGAGGAAAAACTGCAAAGAGAAACAGCACACAGTAAGTGGAGAACAACAACAACAACAGCAACAACAACAAAAATAACAACAACAGCAAAAACAGCAACAGCAACAAATAAGACTAGATAAGAAGGACGAGACAAGTAGGAACAGAAGAATAGAAAAAGTAGGCCAACAACATCGGAAAATTGACGAGAGGTCAGTCTCGAAAGGATGAGGGAAAGGGGGGGAGAAGAGAGGTAGATGGCAAGCGAAATGAACGGAACCGTAAAGAGGGCGGGGAGGAACAACGGGGGTATAAAAACTGTAAGTAGAAAATAAACAGGACAAGTAGGAGATAAAGAGGACGAAAAAGCAGAAGATGATGAACATGAAGATGATGATGATGATGATGAGGATGATGAAGGAAACAGAAGGGGAAAAGACTAAGGACTAAGAAAAGGAGTCGATGAGCGTGATGCCGCAGCCTCCTGCAGCTTGAGCGCTGACGCTCCACGACAGACGCTATTTCCACCACTCTCCAACAGCCCCCCGCTAACGGCTGACGGGTGGCGGTTAGGTGGCTCGCCGTGATTTCAATCAGACTACTGCGGGTGATGATGATGAGGATGATGATGATGTAATGGACATCATGCTGATTATGATAATGGTGATGATAACGTTGATGGTAATATTGATGATGATGATAATGATGATGACGATGGCGATTGTGATGATGATGATGCTTACGAGCGCTAACCATGATGGGCAATGATGCTTGCCTTGATGTTGCCATGTGGCGTTAGTGGTGTTCGTTCATGTTATCGATGGATGGTGTCATCGTCTGTTGTTGTTGTTGTTGTTGACGTTGCCCGTGCTCATGTGACGCGCTGATGAGGTCTATGTTCATGACGGCTTCGTGCAGCGTGTGCATGCTTCGTCGACCTGCTTCAGCTGCAGCTTCTTCTAAGAAGGACATTTGTATTAAATAATGTCAACATCAACAACAACAGCGACAACAACAACAACAGCGACGACGACGACGACAACAACAACAAGAGCAACAACAACCACAACAGCGACAACAACAACAACAACAACAACAACAACGACAAGAACAACAAAAACGACAACAACAGTGACAGTAACAAAAGTAACGACAAAAATCTTCTTATTTTGGGTTGGTTGGTCTTCACCTAGACGAGCTTTCTCCATCACTGACAAACAGCTGCAGAAGCAGAGACATCAGTAACCCCACGGCGTTTTTCGGCGTCGCCATGTCGCCGCCGCTGCCGGCAGCGACAATGCTTGTTCGCATCAGCTTCTTTATCTGCGTCTGACGAGTTGCTCGAATTGAATTCGAATTTACCGTTTCAACGGAACCACAAGCGTCTAGATTGGCAAAGATACAATCTATCGCGCGTAGTAGATATACAGATAGACAACGATCTACGTATGAATGAATCATCAACAGTGATTGAATAGGCGGCCACGGCGACATGACTCGTCTCCCAACTTTGCTACAACCGCCATTCATTTTTGTTTGTTTGGGGGGGGTTTAGATTGAATATACGTTACTACCATTTTCATCGGAACTGCTTTCGCAGTTTTAGTTCGCTCAAAAAATGGTGGTTCTGCTTTGCGCTCCGTTTATGATCGGCCCGTTCTAATGGTGGCCTTCGGTCGGCCGGCGTTCGTTCCGTATCGTTGTTGGCTGTCTCTTCCAGCGTGTTTGTTTCGTGCTCGTTTTTCTCCTCATTGAGCTTTTTACATGCTTGATACCCTTCTCCCATCTTCGAACCTGGCAGTGATTAGGTCTGTCATGTCCGTCATCTGTCCGGATACGTTATGGCCGAGATTGAATCGTTCCGTACGCCGTCAAGTACTGGGCACAGGAAGGCTGTGTGGGTCACGTCTTCCTCCTCGCCAGTTTCGCACACGATACACTTCGTAACCGGATCTACCCTTGCCTGTCCTAAGCAGAGCATCTTTGGAAACACTCGTGCTCCGATAGCTACCATCAATACCTGCATTCTATGGATGACGTCCCTATGTGCGTCTCTCTCTTGGTAGAACTGCTTCTCTAAGATCGGGAATTACCAAGCTTCTAGTGTGTGTGCTGGCGCTTGCTTTGGTCTATTCCTCGTACTACTCACTCTCTTAGCGTAAGATTTTGGGCTGCAGTTTTTTCGTATGAACCGGTTTTGTATTCTCCGTGTTTGCTCGGACCACGGAATCAGCCTTGCTATCGCAATAATAGCCGTCGACTCAAATGTTTCTGCACTGGCATACACATTGTCTGTTTTTCTGCGCCTTCAGAAGTATTGTTCCTGTTTCTCTTCGGCTTCACAGCGCTAGGTCTTCATGTTAGAGAGACGGACAGGACAGTGTACTCCGCTACCGAGGCTAGGGGCCTTCGCTTGCCTTCCGTTGTTCCGCGTGGCCTCGAGAGACGATTTTGACCAGGCAGTTTGCGAGCAACTGTGGCAAATTGTCTAAACATTGCGCATCAAACATTGGCCGACGAAATCGTTGGCCGGCACAGTGGGTATCTAGTTGTTGCTGCAGCTGCGGTTTTTTGTCAGCGACTTTGAAAGGTTGAGAGGACCACGCTACTGCAGTCTGCATAATTTCTACTCGTATATGCCTATCTGTGTGTGCGAGAGTTGCGTATTTTAGTACGTATTTCGGTACTTTGGAGAGTACCCGTTCTATGGCCTATGAGGCTTGCTTACCGGCACAAGCTATCGGCTAGGATATCTTTGGGACCTTGGCCCGGCACGACACCGCCTCCGGTGATCTGGGTTATCTCTAGGCTGCGGGATAACTCGCTGACTCTACCGGGTGTGTCAATCCGTGCGCCGAATAGCACACGGCCACTTTAGAGTCTGACTACCCTGTTTTGTGCTTTAATTGCTAGAGAATGGGAAACTCTCAGCATGAGTGAGTAACTCTTCTGTTTGAGAAGCAATTAGATGGTTTAATCCACTTGGTTAATAATAACACTAAAAGAGCGTCTAAGAGCAGTTTCAGCTAGAGGCGCTCCTCCGAGTACATTGCTCGCCGACAGCGCTATGGCAGTTGATTTTGATCTAACGAGGCAACGCAGCGGCGGTAATAGGGTCGTTGGCGAAATAGACCAGTCCTGGACTGATTATGAGCGGTGACCGACGCATAAGTGATATAAGAACATAAGTGCCAATTGTGACGGTCAATGTTTCTAAAAAAATTGCCGACATTAAGATGTTATAACGGTCCATACACTTCTATATATATATATATATATATATATATAGGTTATGAATGAATGTATGATATATATGTCATATATATTGAACGTACATACGTGTACATACATACACATGTATCATGTAGATTATACTGCTACTATTGTTATTAGGGTTACCTTTCTAAAATTCCACCACCATATCTCAACGTATATGTTGTAAAAAATAAATTGTGAAACAAATGAAATGCAAAATTGAAAAAAAAAAATTTTTACTGCTGTTAGTGTTCGTACCATTATTATGACTATCGCCAATACCATCCCCTATTGTTGTTGATAAGACAAATTATGACGACGTGATGACGATTCTGGTGTTGATACTGGTAGCGGTAACCCGCACACACATATTTAGACGAAGGCATACAGCGGCTGCTGCTGCTGACGGCAACGACAGAAACATGATGAGAAAATGATGGTGATATATGATGAGATAATCATAGTGCTGATGAAAAAGATACTGTTGATGATTCGTATGACGCTCATACTTCGTGAGGCTTGTGTCGACGTCGATTTAACATGATCACGATCATGTTAGATCGACGACACTGCAGCGACGATACAGAGCATAACAACAATAGGGCACTGATTGGCTCCTCCCATCAAATGGCGGGATCATCTAGGGGAGCCTTGACAGTGGCAAAAGCTCTGCCGCCTGGATGACAATGATGATAATAATAATCATCATGATGTAGAACACTACCGTGTTGGCAGATGCAACGATTGGGAGCCAACTTGACCCCGGCCCGTAAAGCAACATTTTCTCGACGCTTGTTAAAGTGAGACATCGACAAGGGATATCATGGGTGACCTCACATCAATAAGAGAACGGGCCGTTTTTTAGCGGCTTAGCAATTTTTTAGCGGCATCTATTTATCTTAAGTTCATAGGCGTAGTGCCGGCTAATAAGATAGGGACCTCCGTTTGTGAGTCTCTCATACACGTCATGTGGTGGACTGATTGATTCGGAGGATCTACACCCGTTAGGCTGCCTAAAGGGTCCTGGCAGGCCGGCAAGATACGCGGATCTCAATGGAGTAGCAGGAAGTGCACTGAGAAAGACAGGAATACCATTCGCAGTCGAGCCCAAAGGTCTTAACGGAAGCAATGAGTTACGACCTGAAGGTATTACCACACCCCCCACGGTCCCACCATAAAAGCCTTGTCTGGGATGTAGTTGTCTCATGTAGCGCTATCATACCTTCCTTGCAACTCCGTCGAATGTATATGGGTCGCAGAATACGCAGATTTGGAAAAAAGAAGAATCTTATAAGTTTCGGCATCGCAAGTTTTTAAGAGATATTGCGAAACGCGCGTAGAATATTACGGCGACTTCGTATTTAAAAAAAGTTTGTATTTTAAGAGTTTTGTGTCTCGTAGAGATACTTCTGAGTATGTGCCTAATGAGCGTTCGATTAGCGGATAATGTTCGCGCTGAGATACTATGATTGTGACCCTGAAAAATCGGATCCTCTTATAGCTTCCGGCTGACCACGTTCGATTTGCAAGCGCCATCGCAGATCATAGGACTAGCTACATATCTAGCTGCAATTGAAGGGGTTATAGCTTACGGCAGGACGCCAGCCATTAAGCTTACGACCGAGGCAACCAGGTTCAAGCCCGAACGGATTTCATGTTTATTTTTCTTTATTTATTTTTTAATAAATGTATTTTTATTTTGACCACCACTTTTCGAATTCGAACTGTTGATCAAACCTGCGGGAACAAATGCGCAGCCCACGGCGCCGTCCCCATGACTTACGTCCTGTGACTCTAAAAAACTAAATTTTATTAGAAGGGCATCACATAATTTAAAATTGAGAGGCCCTAAGCCACTGCGGACGCTAAGACCACCAAGCAATAATTAATCTCTTAAAATTGCTCATTGCCACACGGGGCATCTCTGACGATTAGAGGTGCCTCCGGGCGACGGTAGTAGACCATATAATGCACTTGGCAGCCCTGTTGCCGCAGCATATGGATAAAACGCAATGGCCGCTGGCTCTTAAGGTTGCAACAGCTAACAAAACTGGTGCTCCCGCTGCAGTTCAGGTCTTTTTGTTTTCGAGCTGACACTTATACAACATTTAAGAGGGAGGGTTTGCTCACCTACCCGCTATCATAGTTAAGAGTACCTTCAGAAAATATTTGCAACGTAGCTGTGTCGCCAGTATGTGTTCTGTGCGATTCAGGTGAAGAAGACGACCTCAATTATACCTCCCTGTAGTATGCAAACAAATTGCACAGGTACACTTGAACAAAGCGACCGAGTGGGTGGCCCCAGACGGTTGACCTGGCTTCTGTCCTGTGGGCCCATAGTTCTGCTTTATGGACTTCTTGACCTCCAGAGAGTGAAGTTTAAGAGAGGAGGTGCGTTTAGTGGGTATGGGCCTTAACATACTATTATCCAATCGTTGGGGTCGAGTCCCAACTGATCGAAATAGAGACTTGTAGTAATAATGCGTAACTGCATTCAAGTTTTATCAAGAGAGAAAAGCTGAAACGTCAATATGAACTTCGCTGCGATCATCATAAAACTGAACAACTTGACAGAAAACTTGACACAGACCGCAATGTGCGCTCTACGACGATCCGCTTAGGCTCGCAGCAACCGACGCCTTTCCCGGAGAGCATGACACAGTGTTAGCAGAAATTTGCTGAAATCGATAGGCACTTCTACAGCACCAGTGCGGTGTCCGACAACAGCTGAAAGTAAATCAATCGCAGGAACCACCATGTACTCACGCAATTCACGGCTTCCATCATAAGCCCTACGCAGAATATCACGAACCGAGTGCAGAACTTGACCGATGTCAAGTCAACAAATGACATGATCGAATATTTGTGATTATTTGACAAATTTTCTACTCGAAATCTATGATTCTGCTGATTTGTATGATTCTATATTTAAAATCAGTGATTGTAACAGTGTCCCAACAACCAGTAGAACCGAAATTTAATCTGGCATCTGTGGACGGGATAATGCCGCCCAGCGGGAAAAAGAGTATTCACAATAAACTGTTTTTGTTAATATCTCGTGGACACACTCTAGCTAAGACTAAAGAAACGACTAATGTTATTATAAATGATGTAACTTGTTTAAACCTCACAATTGAGGCTGAGCAATTAGATCTAATGATATAACCAGCATAACGCTAAAACACGATAACAAACAAAGCCTTCTGCGCGTGCAGAGTACCTAACGATACAAAGACTGCTTGCGCCAAAATACCAAGCCATTGTTACTTCGGTATTGCATCGCCATAATTCTGATGAGACAATACTATGCATACCAGGAACGTCGCTCGTAGTTAACTAATCAAACTCCATCTCGTGGATAAGACGGGAATTATATCACTTGAGTTTGTCTACGCGTCTATACAAACGCTTGCCAGGACGCCCACCTTGAATAGACGGAATGCGCCTATGTGTTGGGATAGGCAACGCCGTATCCGCGACACGCGTACAAGGGGCGTAACTAGTAATTAATTAGTAATATTATTATGTTTAATATGATCATTATATAACCAATTTGATTATGTTAAATAATATCTCACGAGAATGATAAGGGCAGGACTATCGTCGTAATATTGCAGTAGTGAGAAGATCATATCGTTGCGTTTTAGGCTGATGATGACAATTTGATGGCAGTGATTGCAGGGATGACGACGACCGCGCCAAAGAATGTCTGTTTTTGTGGATGTCAGTAGATGTTTTTACCTATTCTAAACAAGATGGTTCTATTTGGGTCGCGGTATAGTGCGGCGGTTGATTTTACAAACTGCTGTTTAAACTGCTAAATGAGGGACCAGCCATTCTTTGTCTGCAACACTTCGATGTACGCCTGACACCCAAACTGCTAACCCACCCACTTGCTCTTCTTCTACTTCGTTGCGTTCTTTTTTTGTTTGCTTCACAATGTTTGAATTTGCAATTAATACATAGGAAGTACACGCACAATGGTACGCGATTCCTGGCACAGGAAGAGATTATCGTTTGGAGCCGGCGAATAGTCGCCATCATTGTGATCTTTTTGTAATTGCCATGTTGCCAATACCTATATATATATATATCTAGCTAGTATCTAGCGTTCTATCTATTTTGATGTCTTTCTCTCTTGGGGCTGCGTATCTCTCTGCATATATCCATCTATTTATCTGTCTCTTTATCTATATATTTATCAATCTTGCTTGATTATCGTTTTCGTATAGCAGCTTTCAGGAATGCCAGATGCACAAAATGCAACAAAAATAAGGCGGGCACACCTGCGTCTCCCCCCCTCCTAAAAGCAACCACTGTGGGGTTCATAAACCTTTATTATTATACTTGTGTTCCGCGTCTATCTATGTATCTATCTAACTGCTCATCTATCTATTTATCTACCTAGGTATCCATTTGTTTTTATACTTATGTGCCTATGTATCAATCTATATATTACAGTAGCATTCATGCTCACTCGATATATATATATATATATATATATACAGGGTGTGACAGAAAAAATTGAAGAGCGATATGCAGAATTGTAGAGCTCGTTAAAGCAAATGTTTTTTCCAATGGAACATGGTCTCTGAGAAGTCTTGTTTTGGAGTGAGAGTGAAATTACTACAATTTGTAACACTGGTGTTTTTGCCCAACATAGGAGCACAAAATGTGCTGTTGCGAGACAATATAATATAATGTAACGCGACCGTAACCGACTCTTTAGCCCCCTCAATGGTCGGTACGGGCGCAGCCCGCCCTGGACACGCGGTAGCCCTAGCGGAAGCAGCCAAGTGCAGAAAATACTCAAGCATCAGTTATCCACACTTGTTCTCACCGCTTGCATTCGAGACATTGGGGGGGCCTGGGTCGCTCACGACGAAACTGCTCAAGGATGTCGGGAAAAGATTGGCGATCGCTACAGGAGACAAGAGGGCGGGCGAGTATTTACTGCAACGTCTGTCATTAGATGTTCAGAGGGGGAATGCCGCTTCGGTGAGAGGTACCATGGCTAGGTGGACCAGCCCCGGCCTGGACCTAGTGCCTTGAGGGACCTTGACCCTTGCCCCAGCGGGCTGTGTACACGTTCTTACATCACAAATGTATATTTTGCTACACTTAAATAAATGATGATATAATGTAATTAGTATCTAATTTGTCGCGAGACGGCAGAATTCATAGGCAAGCCCCCGTTGGATGCACCGCCACCAATCAGAGACGGAGCTAGAAAGTCGGTAACAGTTGCATCCCAAACCAGCATTTTGCCTTGAAAGTACGACAACGCCACCGTGCATGAGACATTTACATCGCAGAGAAAGTCTTTTTGTGTCTATCCCATGTTGCCCCATCAGGGCGTAACCTATTGCTTCCGCTCAGGCCTTCGGGAATGAGTGTGGATGATATTCCTGCTCTTCTCAGTGCCCTCCTCACTACTGTGTATGAGCTTTCCGTGACCTATGAGCCTGCCGGGACCTTTTAGGCAGTCTAACTGGTGTAAACCGTCAGAATCGATTAGTCCAGCACACCACGTGCATGAGAACAGTTTACAGATAGAGGCGCCTATTCTAATAGCCATGCGGAAGGAGAAGGATCCAGCCTGGTGTTAAACTGACAAGAGAGCAGGGTCAAAATTTTTGTCTCTTCTTATTTTAACAAACGCATTTCGAAAGTCTGACACGCATGTAGTGAGTCTAATTGAATTATTCTTGTCTAAGGGCGGATAGAATAGAAAACCTGCAGACAAAATAACGGTAAAGTACGACTGTGGACCCAAAGGTGCCTAATTGTTTCAGTAGACGTTTTGTTGTCTGATCGAGCAAGTCACGCAGATATCGAGAAAGTAGACCATTCAAACCGACTTAACTTGTGAATGGAAAAGATTTAACGGCGTTATGCACCTGGAGTACTTCGATCTTAATAAGGCTGAAGGAATTTTTAACACTCTTGATAACCGGGTGGATGATTTGTTTCGTATCTATTTGTCGTGACGTATCTTGTCGATTAGGCTGAGTCAAGTCGACGACACCTTAAAGGGTCCTGAGATCTACTCCAGCAACATATATTCTTGATTGTGTTGGTCAGCGTCATTTCTTGAACCTTCTGATGACGTAAGGCAAACAGTAGCGACAGGAGAATTATTAGATGGTTCCGGCTCTTGAGGGCAAGGCTTGAGTTGAACTTGCTCAATGCTGTACTACATGCTGCAGCGCAGCATTTTCTTACTCCGCGGGGTATGACTCTGGCAGGTCTTAAATTCCTCCTGCTCCTGCGGGCACGTGTCAGAACCCGCACTTTGAATTTGGATTAGAAATAATGATTATACCCGATAGGTAGACTTCAAGAAGGATTCAGGAAGTGAAGGGGCGTGATGTAGGCGCGGTGATGATCTTACGCGACGACCACACTGCGTGCAAATATATGTGGTCTGCGAGAGAAGATTATTACGGTTATTTAACTTTATTCAGGTAACACTGCGATCAGAAGCTCCCGGAAGTGCAGATAGCTCTGTATTTTTAGTACCAGGTGAATATAACAGCCTTCAGCCTAAAGGCGATGCCAATCTCAGACTCGAGATTGGATAAGACGTCTTGAATGATTGGTTTTTTGTCGAGCCATGTTGAAAGCATGGGTTTCGTCTTCCTCCATATTCTTAGAATAGCGGTCACAATATGTGAATAGTTGTCTGTTTTTTGTTTTGCCTGTGATTTTGCAGGCATGTTCTCCGAGATCTGTTTTTCTTTGTTGGATTAATTCTGTCGTTCGATATCATTTGAGACAGGAAGATGCGCCGACACCTTCGCAAAGAGTTTCATTCGTGCTGCTTTTCTGTATGCTCTTCTAACTTCGCAATTGTTGTCATTAAATGCGTAGTTACATTCCGCAGTTAACCCAATGAGCTTTCTTTTGACATTTCTTTATCTCGTGTCCGGAACAACCTCATTTCCAACAGGCGGGGTCATTTTTTTTACACTCAGAGGCTCTCTGTTTCGAAAATATTTTTTTGCGTTCATATCCTGACTTAGTTTCGTCTTACGTGTTACTCGAGAACTTATCAATATTACTTGTGCGACAAACCGCAGATGCTGCCTTAAGTCCACAAACTCCGCAGAAGATGCGTCCTTCTAGCTTAAAATGCTTGGTGAATGCGGTGTGTAAGAAAACGGCACTTTGACATGGCAGATCGGTCTTTTATGAACCCGTGTTACAGCAACACCTGCAACTAGCGGTGCTTAGAAAAGCTTATTTATTTAATTGTTCGTCATCGCAATGCGGCGACGATGAAGCCATTTTTTTCCACTGTATTGGTTAATTTCTGCTGAATTTATATAGTGCTTACAATCTGACTATGCTTCGTTAGGACTATTTATTTATGCTGGATGGCCGACCGGAACAAGAGCAAACATACATGAGGTAGGATCCTCATAGTAGAAAAATAGGAGTATTGCTACCGTTTTTATGAGGCCGTCGGAAAAAAAAACTGTTTATCAGGCAGCTGCCGTCACTACCAGCGCAGTATGCAACAAATGCAGGGCCAGCCATGCAGTTCTGGAATGTGATGTTCTATTAAACCTGTTGTGTACACATATCAGTTCAGTTCAGTTTATTATTATTTTTAAACACACGCTTCTTGCAGAACATCCATGTTTCATACATCGTTTTACTTGTCATTACACATATAATAAGATAAAGCTCATATACTGTAGATGATTATTGTAACCCAATGTGTAATTTTAGTGGCTAGTTGAGATTAAGCCAACGGAACGGGCTGCCCGGAGAACGCGACAGAGGTATATATATATATATATATATATAAATGTTTATATATATATATATATATATATATATATATGTTATATATATATATATATATATATATATGTTATATATATATATATATATATATATATATATATATATATATATATATATATATATATATATGTTTATATATATATATATATATTAGGGCTACAAAAAAGTCTTTTCGGTTTTGGCGCTATAAAGAAAACACATATATATAAGACACGGGAGGTCTTATTTATTGATTTATATATTCTCCGCCGGAAGATACAACCTATGCCCAACGATTTACAAGGTTTTCGATTCTTAAATAATCTTCCAACTTTCCAAAAATCCAAAATATTCTTCCAGTCCAGAACGCACGTGTTCGATAGAAGTGAATTTTTTACCACTTAACAAAATTTGCATCGATCTGAATAGGTGGTAATCAGATGGTGCTAAGTCGGGGGAATACGGTGGATGTTCCAAAAGTTCTCATTTTAGCTGGGAAATTTTCGAAAGGGTCTCCCTACTCACGTGGGGCCTTGCGTTGTCTTGGTGGAACAGGACACCCTTTCTTGAAATCAGTGCAGGGTACGACTGCTTTAATGTTTCGTGAACCTTTTCGAGTTGTTGACAGTACACGGCCGTATTTATCGTCTGGTTACGCGGAAAAAGTTCATAGTGCACTATTCCGCCCACATTCCACCAAATACACAATAAAACCTTGTTTTTTTCCCTTTCGGAACTTCTCAAACCACTGTTGGCACATTCTATCTGTACAACAGGCATCTCCAAACGATTTTAACAACTTTTTGTGAGCCTGCGTTGCACTCGGTCCATTTTTAAACTCATGGAGTAGAATCGCCCGAATTTGGCATTTTTCTACCTCCATTTTGCAGCACTTTTACGAACAAACGGCTAAACAGATTTCAAAATGATTGAGGCCAGCAGATTCCCCCCTCTTTTTCACATGAAAACAACAAAGAGTGAGCCAATGATCTATGCCTAGGCGCCGGGGCGGGCGCTGTGAAAGCCGCGCAAGCGCCAATCCGAAAAGACTTTTTTGTAGACCCTATATATATATATACATATATATATATATATATATATATATATATATATATATATTCCTGATAGTCCATAGTACTGTTTTTATGAAGATCTGGGCTATCAGAGAGTGAAGCTTAAGGGGGAGGTGTGTTTAGTGGGTGTGGGTCTCAACGGGGTAACATCCAACCGTTGGGGTCGAGTTCCACACTGCTAGAGATAGAGACTCGTAGCGATAGTGCGTAACTGCATTTAATACCTACTCCACAAAAAAAAATATATATATATAATATATATATGTATACATTTGTTTTTTGACACTGCTTATATTGTCGTTGTGTGCGCTTGTTCCGCGCGCGACACAGATGCCAGCGCTACGTTTCCCGAATGGCGTCCGTTTTCGATTAGCGGTCAATTCCTGTTTTATTTCTTTGTAGTGAACAACAAGCAGTAACGTCGTCGTTATCGTCCATCTCTCTTGGTCGAGCGAAGAAAGCAACGAGATAGCACAGAACGTGTCATTCCTCGCAATGATTGCGAACATTGATATCTACTAATGGTATAACTGATTACGAACTGACTAAATGCCCGAGTGCCGCCCTGTGTTCTGGTGCCGATTGTCGACGGAAGCGGCGACACCAATGCCAACGACAGAAGTTGCCTAAACGATACTTTGCTTCGCGTTAGTGCCTTGGCGCGGATTTTCTTTCTACATTTGTTAACGCAGTGGTCGCAACCACACATTTTAAACGTTCGTAATAGGCGGCAAAAATGGCCATCTTTGCACAATAGCGTCTTCGATGCACGCATCGTTGATGCGTTCTCTTTGCTGGACCTATATTGGGTTGGGCGTCTCCCCTACAGAAGAATACTACTGCATGAGCAGTGAGGGCAGTGACCAGGCCACGTCCAGACCAGAAACAACTAGCAAGGCTGGGGCTCGAACCTGCGGCAGTCGCTCTGTGATTCATGGCAACCTGGCCGCCTCCCCCCCTGTCTCGATTGTGTTTTGGTGTGTTAGCCTCCTAACCAGCGTCGCTACAGCTTCCTGCTAAAGAAATGTCTTGTCTTGCTAGACAAACCACCCGTGTGTTACTCGTAGCACCAGTTACACGAACACATCACACACCGTCGGCCCAGTATATTTTCTATATGGATGAATTTATTATTCTATCTCTCTCTCTCTCTCTCTCTCTCTATATATATATATATATATATATATATATATATTTGCCAAGCAAACAATCCGTCTACGAACTCACAACGGGCCACGGCATTTGGAGTTCGCTCCTTAGGTTATTCGAGCGTGTCTATGTGCCCTAGCAATTCATATTTGCTTAGTTGATATAGAGAGAGATACATGTTATCTTCCATGAAAAGTAAGTCAATACTAGGAACGACATCATCTAGCACGCATTGAGAGCACCTGCACCGCAGGCGCCTTACGAACGTGTCTTGAACTAAATCTTCCAGTAATTGTCTGTATTTGCTCAGATGGGGCTGCCAGACAGAAGACCAATACGTTAGTAGGAAAAACAAGAGATTTATAAAGTATGCGAATGTACACATAAGGAGTCGTTTGAACGAAACAGCGGACGATGGTATTAATAATGCGCAATGATGTCTTTAGGACCTTGGTAATGTGAAGGCTAAAATTAAGATCAGATATATATATATATACCTAATTTTGTGTATAAGTAATAGTCGGCAATATGCTGTCGTTAATTTTGTAGTCGAAACCAAGTGCACCATGTTTTAGTACACGCATTTGGAGGGTGAGACAATCATGTTACTTTCAGAATACGATCGAGCAATGCCGCCGACAGCCGACTGCAGAACAGCATGTGAGTCACTTGGGAACAAAGGATAGTAAAGTTTTGAGTCATCTAGTTTAGAAGTGGGGATGAACATCCCAGTTGAGGAACTCCTAAATATGTAGGATATAGTCGAGAAAGTGTGTCACCAACATTTGCTTCAAAGTGACGGTCGCTTACAAATGCTCTCATCCACTACACTGCCCGGATGTGGATACGTAATAATTGTTATTATAAAAGTGTTTCATTTAACCAATTGTTCTTGATGTTTCAGTTTAAGTGTTAATCGAAAATTCAGCCGCCGTTGGTCGCCATCAAATCGCGATCAGTGCCTATGACCTATATGACAATTAATTCGTATCTCTTAACATTTGGTTTCCGAGAACAGTCTGCAGTCGAGAAGAACCTGCCCGCTTCACGCGCATAAGGTTGTTGTTGTTGTGGTGGTTGTTGTCGTTGCATTCCCCAACCGTAATTTATTTCGAATGTTACCACCACTCCAGGTTAAGTCGTCCGATTACAGCGCAACCCACAAAATTTACTGTTGTCGTTTATTGACCGCTTATCGTACTTGTTCGTCGCCTGCCAAATAGGTACATATGTCAGAGAAGATTTACGGATTACAAGAGAAAAGCATTTCACTAAATTGGTTTTAACAGGCGGCACGTATATATATATATATATATATATATATATATATTTATATATATTTATATTTATATGTCTTAAACGTTGCCACCACGGTAGTTATTGCTGATGCCAATAAAAGTTACTGAGAATTGTCCACTGAGAAGGCGGGGAGGGGGGTTAGTTAGTGTCGGAGCGTTCGCGTAATGTCGCGTGAAACAAGGTAATGATTACTGATAGCATCTAGCGTTCTACACAAACAGCATTAATATAAACACCTGTACGCAAAGACAGACAGAGAGAGAGAGAGAGGGAAAGAGAGAGGGGGGGGAGAGAGAGGTCAGGGAAAGATATAGAGGAATAGTACAGGATCAACATGGTAGTGCTAGCTTCTTGAGTCACTGCAGCCGCTCCGCACATGTTTCCTCGAAGCCAGACGCAGCAAGTGTGAAACGACGATTAGACACTACCGGCATTATTTAGCTCAACACTAATATTAACTAGTAGGTGATTGCGGTGAGTCTTGTACGTGATGCTGTACACCGTGTGCGCTGGTTAGTTTGTTGGTTGATCAGACAGCCGGTCAGTCAGTCAGTCCGATCCCTGTTTATTGACTCTGATTTGTTCCACAAAAAACGCAACTGCCGTATTAGCTTAGCCGTATTTGTTTCACCTGCAAAGCCTGTAGCCGGAACGCAAGCAACGACGTGCTTCCTTTATACCGTCGAACAGGTGATGAAGCCTGACTGTAGGTGATTGCGGCTTACCAGTTCGTTGTTGGTCAGCCGTCTCACAGCAGCAACAACAACAACAACAGATGAACACTATTTTTCCACCGCTTTCTCCCCCTCCACCCCCCTCCCGCGCCCATTTAGTTACTGATATCTTAAGCTGTGCGATCGGCTTGCGATAAACGAACCATGTCATGCTCGCTTATCTGGACGGCCAAGTAATATAATATATTACGGCCAATAAGGCATTGTGACCATATGTTGGCGACATCTTGCGGACACGACGAAACGATTATGACTTCCGAGGATACAGACAGAGAGATGAAGTTGCCGCCGTTTCACCGTTCGTGGCCCTCCTCCTAGCCACCGGCGAACACCGGTGTGCTAATGTTGCCATGCTCAACGCCAGTAGACCTCGTGCACGGCGACTGCCCTATATTGCGAAGCCATTGCTACTTCGTTAAGGCAATGTTCAAATGATATTTAGAAGCGCAAATAGGCTACTGACGGCTTGGGTGCATCCTACAGGTGGTGCCGAAGTTGGATACCATACATCACTATCACTGAACGGCTTGCATTTGTTAATGGTTCTCAGACGTAGCATTTAAGCGAAAAAAAAAAATATATATATATATATATATATATATATATATATATATATATGGGTCGTCTCAATATTCAGCTGCAATCTTTCAATTTTTCAAATTTGTCCGCGCTTAGCTCTGCCCCGTTCGCACTCTACTCGCTTCTTATACAGGGGGGGGGGGGGGGTAGGGCTGCCAAATCCAAAATGGAGTGCCACTTAATGGAAGAGCGCGTAGAAATTGTGAACATTTTCCATAAAAAGGGAGACTCTGTACGGGAATACTGGCAAGCTCTTCATGCAACTCGCGGTTGAGATGGCCGGCCTGGGGGAAACGTATCCGTGAATTTATGCGCAAGTTTAATCGATGCGAGTGAATTCTAGTTAACCAAGGTGCCATAAAACTGAGTTTTGACGATGAAGTGTCTCAAGCAGGTAATTTCACGCTTTATTTTGCGATTTAACGTCGTTAGACCATTTCCTGTAGGGTTTTTTTAGAGTAGAGTGTATTCCCACGAACATCAGCAAACCAAAGGCTAATATTGAAGCCTGCAAGGTAATTGACCCTGGTTTATGTAAAAAAAGTGCAACGCGGAAGCTTCCGTTTCTCTTACATCACCAAAAATGATTCACGTCTGACAGGACAACGGTTATGTCCTCAGCTAGTGGTAATCCAATCTAAGGGTATGGCTGCACGCTTTGCCATCGACACCGTGATATTATCCGTGGTAAATCTTTTGCAAGGCACCTATATAGCATTGCATCACAAGCATCATCATTATCACCACAAGAAACGATAGCGTTCGGAAGATGTATAGATTCACATTTTTAGATCAGATGATCTAAATCTACTACTACTACTACTACCACAGGCTTCTAGATAAAGCTATCAACATACGAGTTTTAGGAAAATATAGGCGATGGCGGAAGATTTCAAAGTGCGATAATACCGTCTGGGATGTCGCGTGAACCACACAAGCAGCGGCAGCAGCAGTAAAATAGCAACAAAAACATGGCAAAGAAGAGCTACCATTCTATTCCAACGGAAAGTAAACGGATAGTGAAAAAAACTGGCTGAAAATAGATGGTCAATAACAAGGACAACAGCATACAACAACAGCAGCAGCAAAACGAGATCCCATGTATATATGGTACAACCGCTACAGCACACGACAAACAAAAAGAAGTGCGGTATTTATTTTCATTTTTACTATTACCTTTAGAGTAAGGGTAACGCGCGGGGTAGTGCTGGTCAGCGCTGCAGGCATTCCTCCTGATTGTTTACTTCTTCATTTTCTTCTTCTTCTTCTTCTTAGGTGCAATGACACAAATGTTTGTTTTCCCCCCTCGTTGTAACTATTTGATGGAGTGAGCGGAACTAGCGGACTCTCGCCATACTGCTGCTAAATATCTAAAATGTAACACAGCGCTAGCCGTAGTCATAGACCAGACAACCAATTATAACATTTTCGCTGCTAGGCCGATTTCGATAATGCCTGTTGCCTTCGACGGAGCTGCGTCGGACGTGGCCATGACGGTCCGTTGGTCGGACATTGTTGCGTTGGAAGCGGTGGTCGAAGCACAGGCAGATAGATAGATGTGTGCTGCGCCGCGCGTCTCAAGTGTGGATAGTCTTCTTCGAATGAAAACGGCGCGATTTTGTGTCTAAGTCGCTCCTCGTCGCTTCGATGTGACGTTAAGAGAGAGAGAGAGAGAGTACCTTCCTTCAGGCGGGAATGATTACGTTATTGTGTTGTTGTTGTTGTTATTGCTGTTGCTGCTGCAATTGTTGTTGTTGTTGTTGTTATTGCTCTTCCTGTTGTTGTTGTCTTTGTTGTTGCATCTGTTGTTGTTGTCGTCGTCAATGCGGCGATTGCTATCCTTTGTAGTTTATCATCCGGGTTCACTTTAATGTAGAACTCTTTGTTGTGTATTTGTTGTTGCTCCTATTGTTGCCATTGCAAACATTGCTGTTGGTAGGATTTTTCTTCTTGGAAATAAGACAGTTTTTTTGGCAAGCTATTCGTCTTACATGATTTAAGGGGATATACCAACAAGTCGTTTCAGTTTCTGACGAGACCGAATTTCAGTTGTTCGTGGCGTTCCTTGGGTTACCTTGCTCATGCACTAAAATGAAAGTGAAATGAGCTACCTTTGGCGTAATGTTAAATGGCTCATTTAGCATGATATGTGCTGAGGATACAGTTACCGCACGTCCTTAGCACATATTATACAATTGCGTAAGAGCACACACTGTTTTGCTCTGACCTAGCAATTTAATAAGCTAAGTGCTCTGGGGAAGATTTTATTAATAGCGGCATGTCACAATTTGTACAATATAATCTCCTACAAACCAAAAGTGGTGAAGCCAGGGGATAAGCGTAAAGGCGAGGATTCCAACGGATACATAGGAGGGAAATATACACTCTTTTTCCATTATATCATCTTTGTCTATATATATATATATAGACAACAATGCACTATTTGTCAGAACTGTGATACGACAATAATACGCTAGTGGTATGAAAACAAATGATTCATCACAGCTGATGGTGCTCGCAGAAAATTTAAACGCATCCCTGTTGAAGCAGTTCTTAAATGAGGTGTGGAACATAAATTAAATACTAAAGCAGTTAACTACGGAAAACAAAAACCTGAGAAAATCTTGTCGACACGTTGTCTTGAACTAACGCGAAGCTACAGGACCCGGCTAAGGCAGCGTGAGCCGACAAGAAAAACTCGTGCTCGCTTCAATGACCGGTCCGTTAATTGGGTTTGGATTGGAACAGATGTACAGAACGGGGTGGCTGGGAAAAGTATCGTCTTTGTCCATCCCGAATAATAACCAGAAATGATATATACATACAGGGTGTTGCAAAAAACTTTGACAATCGATATAGGGAATTGTAGAGCTCGTTAAAGCAAATATTAGTTCCAATGGAACATGGTCTCTGAGAAGTTTAGTTTCTGAGTGAGAGTGAAATTACTACAATTTGTGACACTAGTGTTTTTGCCCGACATAGGAGCATAACATGTGCATTTGCAAGACGACCAGTTCTCTTAAACAGAAACTAAACATACTGTCGTGAGAAAATTCTGCTTCTTCCGAAGAACATATAAGGCCGGTCAGAAGATGCGACACGGTCGTTTAGAAAGAGAGATCGTCAAAAATGAAGTTCTTTATTAGCTTTCACGCCAAATACCTCAAAATCATAACCATACGACCACCCACAGCGTTCAAAACTAACATATTCAGCAAATACGCATTTCATGGCGATCATTTTGGTACCAAACGTATGCCAATGCAAGTTGTGGTTGCGGAGCAATTAAGATTTTTCGGCGGGATGTCGAGATTAAGTGCATGTAAAATGACTGTGCGGCGACGCGCTGCAGCTGTTGTGCGACACGTCGGCGATATGACGATATCGTCAGCATATAGTATGATGCCGACCGTGTCAAGCTCCTTGTCAATTATTGGCGGCAGATCGCTGAGAAGAGTAAAAAAAAGCAAAGGGCTAAGATTATCAGCTTGAGCATAACCCGTGGTCTGGATAATGGGCTCATGCTCACAAATCGAATAGTCAAAATAGGTGCTGCAACTGACCGCCTGAGCCAATCTCAGTCTTCACCAAACAGCTCTGAAAGTTGCCGCCCTGGTCGGTTAAAGTCTGGATCGGACAGTACATGGCCTCCACGTGCTTGCATCGGTACTACATTGAGAGGTCCGGGATTTCTGGTCTAGTACTTGTGCTCCCAGTTCCGCTCTGACCTACTCATCCTGCCGTTGTGTCGTTGTCTCTAAGAGCCTTATATTTATGTAGGGAAATGTTTTCTGTGACCCGCTAGGATCAAAATGTTATTCAGAAATTACAATGAAATACATTGACCGTGGACAGTATCATGTAAGTTTCTGTTACCCTTATGGCCAGTACTGTGAACGCTTTGGTGTACATCGCTCGCGGAAAGGCTGGAGGAACATATGCGAAAAGACATAGACCATGTACATTTTACTGTTCATTATCAGCTTACCTCAAGCGAGTCCTGGGCCTCCATCGTTCAGCCCGAAATCGACTTGTCTATCTCCTCACGGACACCCCCCTATTCGTAGAGGAGCTAAGACGACGTTTTGACTTGCCCTCATCTTCCAACTACGTCAACGTTCTCAAAACGTGGGAGTGCAAGTTTGCGGAAATTGATGCGGATTTCTTCAGCACAGGAGCGATGCAAAACCAGGCATGGAAAGGGCCGAGTTGATCTAACCGCCACGTGGTGACTAGATTCGCCGTGCATGGTTTCCACCACGTGCTGTGCGCGACAGCTGGGTTCCATGATCCCGCGGACTCGTGTGTGTGTCAACGCTGTAGACTACCTTGCGGTAGATACCATGCTGCCTCCTGCACCCTAGTCCCGTCTCTAGCTAGTCTAGACGACCAACCTCGCGTCATAGCTTCATAGCTTTTATATATCTATTATTTTATAAGTCCAAATGTGTGTATGTATACATATGCATATATTTTAACTGTACTTTTTCTACACAACATGTGTGATAATAAATCTGACTGTTCATTATAGTCCCCCTGAAGCTCAGCACACCTAGTCCAACGATTTTCAATATCTACGAGCAAAATATTAAGAAATAAAAAATACCCACCTGCGGTGCATATTTCATCATTGTTGGTTACAAATTGTTCCAAAAATCCCTGGCTTTCTTGTCAAGGGGTTAAAATTGCTCTCCAAACCGTGACAGGGTTTGCTCGTATTTTAGCCTTAGTGTGGTAGTCACTTCACTTTAGTTATTTCATGCATAATTTCTGACGGAATGTTTTATGTGCTGCACCATCACAAACGCCCGTGCTTTCCGCCATTTCGGGCAGCTTGAATGAACGGTCAGTCATCAAGAGTTTGTAGGCTTCTAGCAGAGTTTTATCAACCAAAGCTGCTTTTGGACATCCAGAACGTGGTGCATCTTCGGTGCCCATACTACCTTATTAAAATGAGGTATTCCATTTCGAAGTAGTACTGTACACCCGTACATTAGTTCCATAAACTTCTTCTAATTTGGCTTTAATTCTCGTTGCAGTTAAGCCTTTAAAAAAATTTTCATTACAGCATGGTACTCGTTTTGCTCCATTGTCGTTGAAGTATGACATGATACGTGACCCGATCACAATTCAAATTCAATCCACATGATACTTATTTGTGTTATTTCCGCAGAACGTTTCTCTTCCGCGCTGTAGTCTACATGAAATGTTTGAAACGGTAGACAGGCAACGCTACTTGAATTATGGCGATCAGATATATACGCATCGGTATTTCCTTAACGTGTTTGGGGTAACCCAGTTATAGGTATTATTTGCCCCTTGTAGATAGATTTTACCATTCGACAGTTTTGAAGTTCGTATGAGCGAGTGCACGTGTTCTTGTGTGATGCAAATGTTTGTTCAGTGTTAGTGAACGTAACAGTAGTTTTGGCCACAACTAACGACTTCAAAAATGGCTACTAAACACAACGTAACTATCCGCTACTCGTTCCTTCTTCCCGTCTATCTACCAATGAACCTCGTCGGGGCGCCAGCCGACCAGGAGGTGCAAAAACGGGATTCCGTAGAGCATTCATTATCATCATCATCATCGGGTGAGGTTGCTGGCCCGCTCATCTGCCATTGTTGTGTTTGTGTTGTTGATAATGTTGTTATTGCTAATGTTCCTGTTGTTGTTGTTGCTGCTGCTGCTGTTGCCATTGCTGTTGTTGTCTTGGACCTCGCTAACTGTTGACTCACCATTATCCACAATCATCCCGAGCACCGATATTCTTGATGTTCATGGTGTGTTCATAATGTTGCTCATATATGTATTTATGATAATGTTGCTGATTGTGGTCATGATGTGGTCGGGTGCTGTTGCAGAGGTTGGTGCTGATGATGGATTTGGTTCTGTCGACGAAGCAAACACCTTGCTTTCTTTAAAACTATTCCTAGATAGGTGATTACCATTAAAACAACAGCACCAGCAGCAACAACAACATCAGCGCCAGCAGCAACAACACCAGCACCAACAACAACACCGGCACCAACAACAACAACAACAACAGCAACGGGCAAAGTAGCAGCCTATACGAGCACAATGGTAGAATGAGCATCCGAGAATTGGTAAGGATGTTGACGTTGATGGCCGTGTCGTTGGTGAAGACGTTGACAGGGCCCGCTGGCAGCAATAGTAATAACGTCAAACATGCCGTTCTGCTCACACTAGGCTGTTTAAAGTCAACAATAGTAGTAGTAGTAGTAGTTGTTGTTGTTATAGCAATAGTCAAAAAAAGTAGTAGTAATAATAATAATCCATGGCCGCGGGCCAAATGCGGGCTCTGGCCACAGCCGGCGATGATGACGACGACGATGATGATGTCTGAGCAACAGCAACGGCAAATCGATGTAACTTGTGAAGCTTTTGTTCAATTTTCGCCCACCGGTCATCGGCACTATTGCCAGTACCATTGGCGCCTAATCACACACATACGTATGAACGCACGTACTCTTCCCCCTTCCTCCCTCATCCCCTACACCGTTACAGGTGGGAGGCAACAGCAACAACTACAACAACAAAAACAACATCACATAACGGAGATAACGACTTCATCGTCAGAGTTCCGAACGACTTCAACAACAACAACAACAATCACAGTAGCAACAAAAGCAACAACAAGAACTTCAACAAAGTCAAGAACTGCTATATCAGTTCTTGGCTTTGACGAGACTACTGTGTTAACAGTAGGCTCGGCACCCTTACATTCTACAGCCGAAGCAGCAGTAGCAGAAACGGTATAGGGATGTAGCAAAATACGGCGTACTCCACCGCGCAAGTACGTCGTCGTTTTCGCGGTCGGCAGAGGAGCATTGTTATGCTTGATTGATGTGCTACACGTAAACGTCTGTTTTAAGGAAGATTTTTTACTTTTAGGTGAGATACATATATATATATATATATATATATATATATATATATATATATATGATATGCTACTAACTCGCGGCTTCTGACGTTCGTTTTCTACAGCTTCCGCTTTACCTGGCGCCAGTGCAAAGCAATGTACAGAGCAGCATTGACACAGTGGAACATCATCATGACATCAACACGATCGACGACTACGACGACAACGACAGCATTCGGGCAGACATCACAACGAACTAACGAACAAACACCGGGAGAAGAACACAAGTCGCCGTCAGAGGAAAATCAGGGGGAGGGAAAAGCGAAAGCGAAAACGAAAAGAAGAAGAATAATAATAATAATGATAATAACAACAACAACAACAACATCTGCAACGACTCTATGAAGAGCAAGACAAGAACTGCAAGACAAAACTAAACGATGCTGACGACGATGACAGTGATGATGATGATGACGATTATGATGATGATGATGATGATGACGATGACGATGCTCGAAACGATGGTGCATAGTGTGGTTGGTGACTGACTGACTGCAGAAACCGGCCTGATGAAACAAGATCGACATTCCAGTCGATATCGTTAGTTGTGGCGGTGGTGGTAGCGGCAGCAGCAGCGTCGACGGCGACTGAGGCACGCCGCCGTTGATGATGAATCCATCGCCCGGCCGCGCGACCGGCCATCGCTCCGTTTGTTCGTCCGACCAACCGATGGTGATGGTGATGGTGGCGGCGACGACGAAGATGAACTGGGCGGACAACGAAGACCAACGAAACCACTCAGAGACCATCTCAAGCAAAACTCAACTCGCTCTCTGCGTCCTTCCAGTGTTTCCAACCAGCCACTTTCTCTTTCTCTGCGTTCTTCCAGTGCTTTCAACCACCCACTCTCTCTCTCTGCGTTCTTCCAGTGCTTCCAACCAGCCGCTCTCTCTCTCGCGCTCTCTGCGTTCTTTCAGTGCTTCCAACCACCCTCTCCCTCTCTCTCTCTCTCTGCGTTCTTCCAGTGCTTCCAGCCACCCGCTCTCTCTCTCTCTCTTTGTCCCCGCCGTTGACGAGGTGACGGTGATTGACTGGTGACAGAACAACAACAACGACAACGACAAACCACCCCATCGACCTCTCCTGCTGCTGCTGCTGCAATTGCTATTGCCAATACTCCTTGCCAATACCTCCTACTCCTTCTCCTCGTCATGCTTCCTCTATCGATGCTAGTTGACTATTACACTCAACTACGGCCGAACTGTCGAGCTTCCAACTGACGACGACGACTAAACAGCAACAACAATAACACTAACAACAGCAGCAGCAGCAACAACCAAACAAGCAACAAATCATTTCATTTGCTGAGACGCCAGCGTTGTTACCTTTATGCCCATGACCAGTATCTAATCGTTGTGCAACTAACAATAATATGTATATATATATATATATATATATACATATAGATGTTTATATTAATGTTATATATATATATATATGTGCATTTTATTGATAACATAATTATTTTTTCGTACGATGAGCATGACTTAATTATTTCTTAAGACTAATGCTCGCTACTGTTTTGCACTGATACATTCAAGCATATATATATATATATATATATATATATATATATATATATATATATATATACGATAAAATCGGCAATAAAGAGCATGATCTATGGGTGGCAAACATTATCTCTTTATTGCTCTAGGCACTACTCTTATGACAGGTCTGGCGTTTATAGACATAAATGTGTGCACATATACAGTGGGCCCAAACCCCGTTTGGTCGGGCTTAAAGTGGTCGTAGAACTCGCTAAAATAAGTGTTATTTTTTCATGGAAGCGGGAAGTGAATTTTTTTTGTTTAGATGTAACAGTAAAACTGTCAAGTTTTGTTCTATGGATGTGACTGGCCAGACATTTTTTCATAAAATATGCGATTACAAGAGTTGTTCAATGAAGAACTGGACATACTCAGGCGTGTTCGCAATAACGTCCTAGCGAAGGGAGAATAGTTGATATAAGAGAAGTTTGCAAAAGTCGAGATTCTTCTTCCTGCCTCATGTCTCATCTTTTACATGAAGTACATTAGAATGTTGTCATTAGGTCCTAAAACTTTCAGGAAAATGCGCATTTACTTAGAATAATTTGGTGACAAATCGATGATGTTTCGAAAAGTGATCTGATAACCGTAAGCCGTTTTTTCTTTGCCCCTTCTAACTGAATTCTATAGGGTCCCACGTTAACAGAGGCGGGTACGGTCTGCCCTACTGTCTTTATCTAGCGACCGCTAACATCTCCTCTCTCTATTGAAGTAGGACTCTATAGGAATCGGAGGATGGGACTATAAAAGGGCTTACGGTAATCATATCACGAAGTCACCAAAATGAACCTCCATAAATGCACATTTTCCCGAATGTGTTTGTTTATGAGCGTGTTGTTTTACGCTCATAAACATTCAGGAAATGAAAGAAGTCATCCACACAAACGTGAATATGTTAACCGTGAAATATGAAAAATGAGACCTCACAGGATCTCGATTTATGCAAACTGTTCTCAGAACGACTATTCTTCTTCCGCTAGCCATGTTGATGTTTTTTTTCAGACAAAGCAAAACTTTCTTCCAAAAACTCCGGTTCAGTTTCTGCGTCTAACAACTTCTCCGCTTGCAATCGTACATTTTATAAAGATAAATACAGTGAACCACATCGGATTTGTTTTTATTTGACTGCCAATTCTTCTTTTGAAACATTTTGAGAAGGCTGTTTTTCATTCAAGACTATTCTCCGTTCTCTACGGGCTTGGAATTGCCGTGGAGCACATCTTCAATGCACCGACGGCCGTACATGTTGAGATATCTAAGGTTTCCTTAAGAATCCTTGTGGCAGACTCTTAGCGGTATATGATTTATTGTGTATTCTCAATGAGCATCGCTCAAGGGAAACTAGATCAATATCGGGGATCTAACCGGCGACACCCCCGTAGATGACAACCATAACTGATGCGCCAATTCCTAGACCACGCCACCATTTACTGCTACTTCTAAACAAAACATTTCCGCCCGCTTATTCTATTGCTTATTTTAACGAAATTCACGATCTATCTACCATCTTTCAAACGCTGCAAACTTGGTTGGGACGCCGTCTATATATACTTGTTGTATTCGTTGTTTGTAATTGCCTGCTGACAAGCTTTTAATGGAAGACCTAACTAACTGTCTGTATTTGCAAGATTGAATCTCAGGGATGACAGTAAGTATGTAATTTTGTTGTTAAAATAGCATAGGACAGAAAGCGACGTCGAAAATCGTCGTTCGTGTATAAATGTATATATTCATATGCTGGTGCAAATCTGTGTAGCTGAGTCTAGAGAAAATCGCTTCTATCCGTTTGAATACAAATCGTGGTTTGTAGGCATTGCGTCGGGAGAATCATAAACGGGCTAATTTGTGAAGCGTTGCGATGCATTAGTCCACTTCGCTATCGGCATATGAAATCAATAACATTATTTGTCGTGTTTACCCGTTTGGCAACGGAGCCGGTTACTAAACATATTTCAAACGCGCCGCATGGTTTTACGTTTCAAGCAAAAGAATCAATTACGAATTATGACACATTTTCAAATTTGAGAAAACAAGATACGTTCTGTTTAAGTTAAGCCTATTGCTAACCAATATGAGTTTTCTTGTATGGCTGCGTCGATTAACAAACTAAACGGCTGCTGCTGATGCCCCTAATAGAGAGTCATATCAAAAGATCGCGAAAAGTTTGAAATTCGTTTTTAATAATTCTTGAAGTGTGCCCGTTGCCACTCGAGCTGCTTTCTAGAGCGCTTCTTCCCAGATGAGGCGGGTCATACGAACAGACTACAGCGATCGTATAATAAGATACGCAGGTCGGCTTATTCGTACCACAGACATTTCCGATACTACTCATTGATAGTAAACACAGGTAGATTGAACATTACAGGTAGATTTCATTCTACTGTTCGCTGCATATATACGTGTATAACAGGATGACCCTACTTGCAGCAAATGCAGAGTGCTGGCGTGAATGGGGGCAATCCGAGATCCAATGCAAGTTAGCCCAGCAATTGTCACTCAATTATGCTACTTTGCAATACGCTATGTGGTTTCGGTTTGTGTGCGCAAGCCGTTCAAGTGAACATTTTGGTGGACAACTTGTATGGCAAGATGTAGATTCCTTCTACAGAATTTAAAAGCTTTATTCAGTCTCAAGGCCGCTCTGGTGACCCTCTGCAGCATCCAGCCAATCAGAATTATTTAATATTATTATTATTATTATTATTAATAAAACAGCTTATCACTGGTTCCTGTATATAATGTTTTTTTCAAAATTATTAATAAGTAGCTTAGTAGAAGCTGCGTTGTTTTCTCATTACACCTCGTTACACAGCTCCTCAAAAAATACATTCACTACTGCAGTGTTTCGTACGACTGCGGAAAAGGAGACCAACGTGAGCATTGGCCGCATCCGCCGTACAAATAAAGCCAGGCTTTTTCATTTGGAATCCAAGCCTGCGACACAAAAGCTACGTACGCGATAGCCAGTGACTGGCGCTTGGCGGCTTTCACAGCGCCCGCCCCGGCGCCTAAGCATAGATTATTGGCTCACTCTTTGTTGTTTTCATGTGAACAAGAGCGGGGAATCTGCTGGTCTCAACCATTTTGAAATCTGTTTAACCATTTGTTCGTAAAAGTGCTGCAAAATGGAGGTAGAAAAATGCCAAATTCGGGCGATTCTACTCCATGAGTTTAAAAATGAACTGAGTGCAACGCAGGCTCACAAAAAGTTGCTAAAATCGTTTGGAGATGCCTGTTGTACAGACAGAATGTGCCAACAGTGGTTTAAGAAGTTTCGAAAGGGAAAAAAACAAGGTTTTATTGTGTATTTGGTAGAATGTGGGTGGAAAAGTGCACTATGAACTTTTACCGCGTAACCAGACGATAAATACGGCCGTGTACTGTCAACAACTCAAAAAGGTTCACGAAAAATGAAAGCAGTCGTACCCTGCACTAATTTGAAGGAAGGGTGTCCTGTTCCACCAAGACAACGCAAGGCCCCACGTGAGTAGGGAGACCCTTTCGAAAATTTCCCAGCTAAAGTGGGAACTTTTGGAACATCCACCGTATTCCCCCGACTTAGCACCATTTGATTACCACCTATTCAGATCGATGCAACATTTTTTAATTGGTAAAAAATTCACTTCAATCAAACACGTGCGTTCTGGATTGGAAGAATATTTTGGATTTTTTTTGTAAATTTGGAAGATTATTTAGGAATCGAAAACCTTGTAAATCGTTGGGCAGAGGTTGTATCTTCCGGCAGAAAATATATAAATCAATAAATAAGACCTCCCGTGTCTCCTATATATGTGTTTTCTTTATAGAGCCAGCACCGAAAAGACTTTTTTGTAGCCCTAATATAATGTCTTGGCTAAGCCCTAACTTCTTGACGTATTTTAATCCTGCCCAGTCTAAGTGCCGGAAATATTAGAGACTCGCCAACGACGAATTCTAAGTCTTGGAGGAGTCTTGCAATAAACGGGGAGGACAGCTAAACTATGTTCAAGGCTGTCGCGTTCCGTGAGGGTGGCCCGCTTGTAGTTGCAAATGGTGGCCCTACGGGTAAGAGATCTTATCTCTTCCGCAGTTAGGCACACAAAAAGAACACACTTTAGAAATACTCGTCTTACATTTCCAAGTTGCTTCAGCTATGCCAACGTCAAACATTCTCTAGCATTTTTATAGTCGTCACACTTGTTTTTTATTTATATTGGCGTTCGTATGCAAACGGCATTGCAACCCATTCTGTTGTGTGCTGCTTTTGGCATTCGAAACAAGCAGTGCAGCGATCTCCAGAAGCTTGAGGGCCAGCCAGCGACACAGGCAGATAGACGAACGCATGTCGTATTCGTACACGCCTTAGAGCACAGTCGACAGCAGACCACTTCGTGTACTCCTGGTGCATACAGTTCACTCAGTGTACTCCTGGTGCATAAACACCACTCCCATGAATTCGAAGCAATGCCTACGAAGTTACCGATCCCTGGGGGTGGGGGGAAGCGGGTTTACTGGGTTTGCGAGTCCCAGACTAGTCACCATGGCTGGGGTGGCGCATGTCCGTCTGGATTCCCGTAATCCCCCAAAGTAATGCTGAGAGGTTTCAACAGTAAAAAAAAATGGTGCATACAGTGTCGAGCCCAGTGGCGTGATGGTTCCATTCGCCTGCGCCTCGCGATCGGAGGAGATACTAGAGAGGTGCGCGGGTTCGAGCCCCACCGTTGCACATTTGTATTGTTATGGGGTCCGTCTATGAAGCAATGCGAAAAGCAATCCCGTAGACGTTAAATCTTGCCTGAGGGTCAGCCCCAAAGGTATTACATGGTGCATACAGTGCCTTGTTCTCTGGCAATTAAGACAACCTAAACGGCGACCGGGGCTGTCTAACGTAGTCCGACTGTCCCGCTCGGTGGTGATGGGGAGAGAATCAAAGTATACGATAGCCGCGGCTAAGTGGTGCATCCTATGTGCTCAACTACACTAAGTGAGTTACAACTTCTACAGCCCGTATAGTCTAAATCACCTTCAGCGCTTCTTGGAGATAAAATTGGTCGTATATAACTGCAGTATATGTAGAACTGGGTCGTCAGCGTATCGTAGCCGCAACGACCTCTGATAAATGCTGGCAAATACTGAACCTTGCCTAGACCGAAATGAAAAAAGTCTTATATCGATACCCTATTGTGTGAAGCACAAAAATGGATGCGGACAATCCCGGGGCGATACTCAATGCGTGAGAGCGCGAAAGAACGTTAACAGAGATAGCAAACACCTTTCATAGTGGGCTGCCGGCTCCAAACACTGTCAAACTAGACAAATAAAAGGTTTTGCTGACCTATCAAATCATGTAGTTGCTTCCCGTCTAAAGGTTCCGGTATCGTATAGTCCAGCACCTTGAAATATAGCAGTTTCTTATGGCCTCACTATTGTAACAAATATATATATATATATATATATATATATATCCAACAAACTTTGCGATCCAGTGGTTATATCAAGCTTTTCTATCTTGGCATATCTTCACTAAATCTGCACTTGCGAGAGCCCCAGTCATCCTATTGGTTGAATTTCATTCTACGCTAGCTTAAAGCAGAACAAATGTTGTATTGCAAATAATTCTCACGACATGAAATGCTTTACAATACCTATATTTTGGCGTTGACGCTCAATTACGCATGTGTAGAAAACATTTCTGCCCTCTTGCTCAATTGAAAAAAGAACTCGGCAAAAAAATTTTTTTGCCGAGTTGTACTAGATCTCAAAGTTTGATGGGCGAATCTGGGAGATCTGCTTGAACGTCCTCAAAAATCAGCTCATTTTCAGGTAATATTGCCGAGCAACGTTGGAGGCAGATTAAGTACCTAGTGAACCACTAAATAGCAGCAGCAGAAGAAGTACGTGAGAAGTACATAACAAATCACTTCATAGCAGCAGCAGAAGAAGAAGTACTTAAAAAGAACTTAGCCAACCATGAAGTAGCAACTGCATCAGTCGAGTTGCATTATACTGCATGCTTGAACTTGCACGACGCTCTTAACATTCTTGTTGCTGTTGTCTCTAAGTTTCTGTCGTGCTTATACCTATAAGCTAACTGCACAACTTACTAACTTACTTACCACCCCAGTGGTGATGTCTATTTCAGGGGTGGCTTTTTTAACCGCTTACTGTAAAACAGCCTGAGGTCCAACAACACCCGTAAACGGCGGCGCCTCAACTGGCGAAGTTCGCCATCGTAAGCTCGCCTTTGACCACCGCTTAACGCGCACCAATACCTGCCTTCAGCTAATCTAGAGACACAATTCGTGTAACTATTATGTAACTGCAAGGAAAAGGGATCGATGGTTACATGTTATGATGATGGTCCTGTTGTTGTTCTTGATATTGCAACTTGCAGTTGTTTGCCGCAGTCTTCCATTACTAGTATTCCTAGGGTATTCCGTTTGCTCAATGGTCTCCCCTATATATAGATATATATATTCGACTTTAAACGTTGGGCCATGTTCCGTGGCTTGGCCACTTAGTCGATACGTTAACGGTTGGCTAGCAGATTGTAGCTGTAACGGCTACTGATTCATCCTTCTACTATTCGACAGTGAAATAACGGATGACTGAAGACCAGTTGTGGTGGTGTAGAAGTAACCTTTGTTTGTTGACGCTGCCGTCGTTGTTGTTGTTGCTGTTGTTGTCGGCAGTAGCGTAGACGATTTAGCGAAATGAGTGTTTGTGTTCCGCAAGCTGATTTGATCATTAAACAGCAACAACTTAGCCGGGAGTCGGCGATGCACCGAGATGCCCGTAATGTTACAGCACTCACGAAAGTCTACATATATACTATACATATATTTTGCACACGCATTAGATTTGGTTCGGTTACTGACGGGCCACTACATGAAAACAGTAAACACGTACAAATATGATATATATATATATATATATATACGAGGGCGGATCGGTATGCTATAGTACATACTTTGAATTGTTGCCACCAGACGGAAACCATCAAGGTTTTCCGGTTTGTGTTGCTTAGATTCATCAGCTTTCATTAGGCCAATTTTCGCGCGACTTGGTGGCGGCAGTTATTGTCTGTGCTGGCTGTAAAGAAGTGAAGAGAACGAGATTGGGAGACTTTTAAAGAGATAAACAAATAGTGCAACGAATCTGTATCAAGTTCTGTGCTGAAAATTAAACTATATGTTCTCAAGTGGTGTAAATTGTACGAATTGCCTATGGTGACTAAACAATGTCCCGAGACGCTGTGTTTGCGTGGTACCGTCAATTTCGCGACAGGTGGAGAAACCGAAAGAAACCCTCGTTTGCAAAGGCTTTCGAAGAAAACGCTGAAAAAGTTCGTGATATTGTATTCAACAATCGCCGAATTAGGAATATAGCTTAAGAATTGGAAATATATCATGAATCTGTTTTATACGTTTGAAAATTAGCAGCGAAGTTCGTTCCAAAAAAAATTTAATTTTCAGCAAATGAAAGCCCGTTGGTAAATATCCGAATTGAACCTTCAGGCGAGATCAGACGACCCTGGACTACTTCAGAGAAGGATCACAGGAGACGAGTCATGGGTATATAATTATGACATCCAGACCAAAGCCCAATGCTCAAGCGGTGCTTCCTAGGAGACAGTCGATCGAAAAAAAATTTGACAGAACAGATTCAACACCCAACAATGAAATTCTTTTGACAGTTTTTTCGATTACACGGGAATCATATTCCACGTTTTTTTAGAATGTTTTATTCAGGCTTACTTTCTATTCCTTTTTTACTTATAATTTTCAGCCCACCTTTACTTCACTGATTTGTAAGCTTGACCCATCTTCTAGCCCATAACACATTGCTATGCACTTTCTTACACGTTGTTTTAAGGACACCGTCCCACCGTTCTAACAGATCGTTAATTTCGTGTAACTGTGCTGTCCGGAGAACATAGACATTTTTCGGTGCCAGTATGGCATTTCTCAGGAGACAAGCGTCGTGCGTGATACACCATGTATTGTGCTCTCTTGCAAATATTAGATAATACTTGCCTTTCCTGCTCCAGACCTTCTTGAAATATTGGTGAGCTCAATAGTGTCATGCCATCCTTATTGCAGACTTTTTTCTGGCAAAGAAGACTGTATATGTCAGTTTATGACTGTATATGACTATGTATATATGATTGTATATGTATATAGGGGGGAGGGGGGGCAGGACTGTCTTCGTGAGATTTTTTCACCTCCGTTGAACTATGTGGTTATATTTGTTTTCCGTATAATGCTTTACGCATATGTTACACATATCACAAATTAGTAGGCGTGTATTATGACTATCACGTGTCCGTTTTGTTTAGGTCAGGCCGAGATTACTTGAGAAGTGTGCCCCGAACGGAGGCAGTGTTTCCACGTTGTACGTCAAGATCCAGGCGTTGTTTAAAAAAGGACGACGACCTGTTGTCACCGGATGACAGGTTTAACAAGGTGCCGACTTTGCGAATCAGCTGTCTGGTCCGAACGCCAGGAGCACCCAAGGTTTCAAACGCGAGAGGGCAGAATTCGTCGGCATACCCAATTGATGAGTATTTTTCTTAGGTGCTGGTCTCTGCAAGTTGAGCTGCATAACCAGCTGCGTATGCTCCGCGACCGACCCTAGAAGGGGCTGAGGAGTCGGTAACGGTTGTATCCTATACCATAATTTTGCCTCGCTCGAAGGGTGTAAATGTCATCCCGCCTGGACGCCTGCCGTCCTCTGCGCAGAGGCCTGGAGGTTCAAGGATGCACGGACGAGGGCCGCATGGTCTCAGGGCTCTACTGACTATGTGGTTACTGTAGATTGTTAAACGTGCACTAATTATACCCATATGAAGTGTAGGTAGTTAATATATACACATATAGATATATACGACAATGTGAATGTAATGTTTACGTAGGCGGAAAATGGCCTCGCATATATCACTTGCTACGGTATTTAAAATTAAAACGATAAACCTTTATCTCTCTCTCTCTCTCTATATATATATATATATATATATATATATATAGAGAGAGAGAGAGAGAGAGAAAGGTTGCAACCCTCTTGGGTTTGCAACGTATTGATACAAAAGAAACTACCCTCTAGAAAGATAACTCATGTGAGTCGTCCTAGCCTCATAAAACTAAGAATAGACTGGAACAGATGTTGCACTCAAAAGATTGCCCTTGCTTTGGGCGTTCAAGCTGTCAATTTGATTTCTTCGAGACCTTCTTCGGCACATTGAGGTACAGCATTTCGTCAGCTTCAGAGAAGGACAGTTTTACAGTAAGTGTTTCATTAATTCATCTTTCAATGAATTCATCTTTTAACCAAGACACAAAAGACATCCGTGGTGCCAAACAACAAACATAATTTTGCGGAGAATCATTTGCTTCGCTCTGGAGAAGCAATTTTGGTGTGTATATATTTATATATATGTTTATATATATATATATCATTACTGCTAACAGAGAGACTCAGTATTGGCGTGCAGACGGCGGCGCTAATGATCTTCTCAGCCGTGCGTATTCTTGTTCGTTCTTTTTGTGTAAAAAAAAAACACCGTAATTGTGTCCATCTGACGCAAATATCTGGCTACGTTTTCACGCACAACGGGTTTAAGTATAGGCGAATTGGCCATGGCTACACCTGTTTACGCCGTCGGAGATGTTCAAAACCAGGCGAAGCCAACACAGAGCCACACGACGCTTGGCGTTGCGTGCCATTTGTTGTGCCATACTTGTTATATATTTGTTTTTCATCCCGCGATTTCATCTAGACTCATTTAAATTGTAGATTGCCATTTGATAGATAGATTGTAAGGATTCTTGTTTTTCACCATCAACTCGCCTGTTAGACAAAGATGGTTTAATGTATCTTTAAATAGCCTGCAGGATGAGGTGCGTTTGTATTGTTTTTCCTGATTTCATTTGTAATAGAATTTGGGGTTTGCCTCTGATAGCAGGAAGCGCAAGTGCAGTGCGTACATTTCATGTACTCAGGCGAATATACTCCTCCTCGCCTAGATGAATTGAATGAGATTCTTAGTGGATAATTTACCAGGGGTTACTAAGTAACTTTTTAAGATGTATTTTTTCGTTCTCTATAGGTAAAAAATGGTAAGAGTAAATACAACAAACAAAAATTAAGTGCGTGCTGCTATTTAAGTACAAGGGAAATGTTGGCCTTCCGCTCAAAGTAAAGCATTTCTAAGAACTGCAGAATGGTCACTATAAAACATTTTAGAGAGAGAATCATTGTGAGTAGCTACTACCTACAAAGTTCTCTTGGATACCCTCCAGCGGGTTGATTCAATGCATCAAGCATTTGCTACTGGCGATTTGTCAGATTTTGCTACTGTATTTGTAATAATAAACAAGGCAGACATAGATTAAGGCTCCTTGCATTGCCTTTGTATGCGTTGTTTCAGATTACCATTTCCTCGGGCTTTAAATTACATTACTAGCGCCTTAAATTGGTACAAATACTAAATTAGAATTTAATTTACCCCGATCACTGAAGATGAAAAGCATAACAAGGACACGCTGTCGTTAAGTCTGAAAAAGAGAAAGCAACAACTCGTGTTGAAAGTATTTTTCATTTGAAGGGTGAGAGAATCATGTTATTTTCAAAACAACACCGAGCAATGCCCTCAATATTATTCAAGCATTTAGAAACATAGCTTAGTCCTAGATTATATCTAAAAATTGTGCACATATGGACCCGTGGGTGGTAAAGCAAGTGCAGGTTAGGTAAGCGGTTAAAAGTAAGAAATTATTTAAGTGGTTAACTGAGACTTTCTTAAAGACGATTCATAGTATCGGGCATTGTAAACCAGGTCGGTAGTTCTTAGCATTCGTTTTCGACCTTGTAAACAGGAATGATAGGGTAGAATCTAAAAAGATCTGACACAGCGCTGTCGTTATAGGACATTTCAAATATTAATCTCAGTGGCTCGGCTAAAAATTCTCGTTCTGGTCTTGTGGAAAATATTTTAGGATCTTAGAAGTGGCGTGGAATTAGTCAACTTACGTAGACTTTAAAGCAAGTGGGTGCCCCGACATGCGGTGCATTGCTTATCTGCAGAATTGTGAGCTTAAAACGTGACGCAATCAAACGCAGCCATGCAGCAAAGTTGCCGCTGCTGGTGTCACTAGTGGGGATGCCAGAGACTGAATGAAACGACGCCTCGAGTACCAGATGATATTAGCCAAGATCCGGCCAAGACCCTTGAGGCTTCCGCCAGATGCCCTCCCGCACGCAACACGCTATGTTGCGTGAGACAATCTCTACAATACATTTTCTCAATTTTCTAGCACAGTGCTGAAGGGGCAACAGTGAGAGATCACGTTTGCCCTAGAAGATATTTCGGAGGTAAAGCGAGAGGAGGCTGAACGGAGGAAAACTGGTTAGAGAACGACTGGCGCCCGGAAAAGAAAAAGCGGCTGACCCCAACGCTGTACGCCCTAGGGTAGCCCAGCTATTCGTTAAACGGTGTACGGAGATCTTCCCGACTCGGGCCAATGAACTACTTAGAAATAGGAAGTTTCCCAGGCTATGACAGAGGTAAGCTTTGTCCTCATCATTGAGTTTGGAAATCAGACAGGTCTGTCGGCTTATTGAATCGTTCCACCCCAATTCCACAGAATGATGGTCTAAAGACCGCTTCATTTTAGCGATTTTAACAACAACATCTGCGTAAAATCGCGCCATCGTTCGCGTACGAAACTTTTAAAGAAATCTTACCACCACTGTGGACCAAGACAACGATGGCATCACGTGACGGCAGCAACACCGCCGGAAGACTCAGCTGCCAGACTTGCGGGCGAGTATGCAAATCTGGCGCGGGCCTCGTTATTTAAAACTTGGCCTTACAGGGGAGCGGATGGACCGCAACCATCTGACACTCGCACCCGATAAGACAGAAGCACTGACTCGTATTTTTGTATTAAGATGTATTATTTTATTTATTGGAGCTCTTGAGAGTGCTTGACAGACGTTACTAGCAGCTAACGTGACTATTGTGGGACTTGCAAACTCACCAATCCCGTCGTCTTCTCCACGCCCCCAGGTTCGGTATTGCTTTGGCATTACTCCAAAAATACGGTAGAGGCCGTCATCGTTTCATCTGCCTCTCTCCATCTTCACAAACCGTGCGCGTCGACGTCGTCCCGATGGCCTAGAGCAAGGCTAGGTTTGACCGGCCTGAGTGCTTTTTCGAGACCCTTGGGATCCAGCTCCTCTCCCTCTTTTTTCTCCTGGCTCACTCCAGAGTTTCCTTGAGTGTCGAAATAGCGTCGAATCAGTTCGTCGCCTTCGTCCACGCCTCCGCCGACGTAATCATGTAGTCGACAACCTCCCTGATAATAAAGAAGCCGCTTACGGCAGTGGAACCCGCGACCTGCGCAACTTTGAAAACTTCGCAGCGTTAGCAGCCCCACGTCGCACAAATTTCAGTGTTAGCCTTTTTAATCATCGTGATGTAGCTTTGAAGCTGGCCGTGTCCGATCAGCATCTGCGTCGTACAGTAGGAGAGCCCGCCGTTTTCGCCGTCGTGCCGCGCTCCGAGGTGCGCTGTCAGATCCTTGGTCCAGCTCTCCTTAGTGTAATAAAGAAAGCCACAACCGACATACGTGTTCTAAGGCAACTCTAAGAGAGGAAGGGATGGACGAGCATGAGCTCGCCGCCGTACTCATATTAGCGTGTAAAAAATCGGGCCCATCCAATGGAGGCGGAGCTAGACGGTGCCCGGCACAAACCTACTTAAATATGGTTGTCGATTTCAACGCAAAGTTTTTCTTTGTCCAGCTTTCTTTCCTTCCAACTTCGCCTGCCCGAGGGCTGGATGACGGACTTTACAGGGACCGCGGGAAATAAACAAAGGTATCTGTGATCCCGTGTGGTCTCCGCCCTATCCGTCGCCCTTCACTCCGCTGCCAGATGAGTCATGGTAATGTCGACAAATGCCGTTTGGTTTCCAGGAAGATGTAGCAACTGTAAAGAACCGAAATTCTCTGGACATGCTGGTAGGCAAGTCGTTAGGAGCATTGTATCTCACGGTCCAAAAGGGGGCAAAATGAGTTAATTTTTTAATGGCGTACAACCTCAGAAAAAAATCGGAAGGAGAGAGCATCTCTGGGGATAATCCTCGTAACGGCACACGCAGAACATACCGCGACAAAAGCCCCTTAAGCCTCTTTATAACAGCATAGATTGGCAATATATCAGAAGAACCGAAGGCTTCTTGCTTCGGTTGTCGATTCAGCAGCTTTTTACGTAGTGTCTGTTTGGGTGAACATGACACGGCAGACTGCAAAAGCAGGGGAGCACTAAGATTGGTCCAACGGCACTACCAATAAGGACTAGCCTAGAGTATCGGATGAACCCGATCGACGCTCTCTTGGTTTTAGCTAAGGTGCTGCCATGGGACCTGCTGACGTAAAAAGAGACAAGATACTTTTGGAGGAAATTATGGATATTATCTGGCTCAGGAGTACCATTGCTTCGGTAGCAAGAGGAATGGGTGCAAGTTAGGTCCGGGGTAATCAGGGGTAGCTAGACCAAGATAGTCTGACATTCGGCTTCGGGCCATAGTGCGACGCGGGGAGGTGACCTACAGCACGACTTAGGTTCTAATCGGCCATGATCAGTTCCAGAACTACATGGCTAAGAGAAGAAAGACCACTGGTGACACACGTGTGCTGAGCGGCTTTGGCAGAGCGCACGGCGCTGCAAATCTCGTTGGGAGGCAATATGCAGGGTCATTACGACAATTAAGTCGCCTCATACGTGGCTAGCTACACGATGGCCTCAGCTAAACAGTAGAGGAAGACGGCAAATCTGTTCGACGCCATTTTAAGCATACACTTTGGAACGGAAATCTCCCTACAATTCGGACTGCACCAGGAGGAATTGCAGTCGTTAGCTGCTTGCATGCATAACCGGTCACCATCATTATATTGGGTCTACAAAAATGTTTTTTTTGTTTTTTTTTAATGATTCTCTACGGACAAAACCAAAAAAACTTTTTTGTAGCCCTATACAATTGGGTGTTAATCTTTAAATTATGGGCATACATTTTGTGTGCTACGTTCAGTTGTCGCAGACACAGACCAAGGTTCTGCGCAAAGATATAATACATCAGAGGTCCCAAGCACGGGCACGAGGGGCGTGGCACATTGCACAGCGTCTAGACTGAAAATCGCTGACATTGCTGACGTGATCCCCATTGTCATCTACCGCTGCTATGACTATGCATATCTGTAAGGCCTTACATCACATACTGTGTTACGCATGTAGTAATTTATTCAGAATATAAGCAGTTTCCAATATCAGACTCGCTGGCTGTCCCTTTCGTCTAAGTACTAGCGTAAGGTAGTGCAATATTAGCGTTTGAATCTGACTCCATGGGTTAGTGAATTTAAGTATTACGTTTAAGTGCCATTTCTGTCACAAAATCTGCATCTTATCTATGCAGCTAGTAGAAGCCTGTTATGTCAATACAGCCTACGTCGTAGACAGCATAACGTTGAATGAGTAATTACTATTTCGTTAAATAGCGTGGGTAGCTGTTACCAAAGACTATTCACCGCCGTTTTTGATTATTTATCGGGTGTGTCAAATTGCTATTTTTAGAGCAAATACATCACCATCAGCAGCAGCAGACGCAATAAAGGGCAAATTCAGATACGCTTCACAAGACGATGAGACACTCTGTATTAGGTATGCGTATGATGAGACGCGTCGACACGTTTGTTATTGGTTGTTAGTTTTTTGAGCGTGGGAGAAACGTATACACTACGAGCGCGTATACAGTATGGGCCATAAGCGACGCATGACGGAATTTGGCTTAATTTGACTACGCACCCTATACATCTGACGCAGTGACCCAATAGGAGACGAAACAGCTAAAATTAAAATGCAGGTCGTTGTAACAGTTAAAAGGTATGAATAAACAGCTCATGTATTTACACGATGCCTAGTTATGTATATATATATATATATATATATATATATATATGTATATATATAGATATATATATATATATGTATATATATAAATATAAATATATAGATATATATATATATATATATATATAAATATATATATATATATATATATATATATATATATATATATATATATATTATATTATATATAGATATATATATATATATATATATATATATATGTATATATATATATATATACTCCACGCGTTTTATATCTGCTTCATGCATGTACTGATGTTTCAGTCGTAACCAAGGATTCTGTAAGTAACAGATAACAAGCATTCATATTGTTTTTATTATCATGATTATTGCTGTTCCTGGTGTTGGGGTATACTTTGCATCTTTCTGCAACTACTGTTGTTGTAAGTAGTTGTATAAGGTAAAATATGCATGTGTTTCACCATTTAGGGTGGGGCGTCATTTGGGCAAAACGATGCCATGAAGAATCAGCACAAGTTCGTCTGCCTTTACTGCATGATGTTCACTGTTTAGACGGTTAACACCAACGTAAATTGGTTTCGTTTGTCCGTCGGCTAGTCAAGCGTTGTACGCGAAACATCAGATATTTACTAGCATCAGAGAGACTATGAGAACTTAAGCATTGTGAAATTGCGGTTCCGTGAATAAACCTCAAATTGAAATAAAAAATAAAATAAAAAAAAATGAAATTGTACACAATGCACTTATTATTCATTTATTGTTCGCTTGGCATGTATACCTAAATACACATGTTACCCTTTTATATCAGGGGCGCTTAGAGCGGCAGCATATATATTAAGCCTCTAAAGCCTCGCTTACTTAACTTATATTAAGTTTCGCTCGAAATCGTATCATTTGGCCCCATCGAGGCACTTGAGTATGCTTTAGAAACATAACTACAAGCTAATTAATAGGCTCGCTTTTTTGTGGCGTTTGCAAAGGATCACCAATAGACCTACAAGAACGGCGACGACAACAACAACAACAACAACAACAACGACAACAACAACAACAACAACAACAACAACCGCAACCGCTATCCGATATAGCGTAAAACCAAAGCCGGAGTGCTAACCGATCGGGCCATGAACGTCCAATGTGTTAGCAAAGGAACGCTAAAATACAGTGCGAAGCCCCCTTACCCAAGGGAAGCCCCAATTTCCCAATCACGATTGGCGGTGCAACAGCGAACAAGCACAGGCATGATGACATGTGGTAATAACATCACATACTCAACCAGCGTTTGACTTGATACGATATCGGCAGCAGCAGCGGCGACGGCGTCAGAACCAACAGCAAGTACGCCAACAACGACAATTGTGTAAACACCAAAAATATGATAACAATAACAACAACAACAACAACAACAACAACAGCAACAACAACAATAACAACAACAATGCCGAAAACTATAATTGCTTCCGCGCTCATTCAGTGGTGGTGGTGGTGGTGGTGTAAGAAGCCATGCCTCGACCGGGAGCAGAAGTCCAAATCACTTGTGTCATTCATTCGTTGCTATTTCTTTCTTTCTTTTTTTTTTAGCTCCAACACTCAGTCGCTTCTTTCTTCTTGTAAGCACGAGCACCCGCGTACCTGATTACGGGTACTCACAGTTCGAGCCAGTAGTGCTACTAACTAGCTAGCACTGCTAGCGCTGACTGTGATGGCCGCCATTGATCTGGCTGCTGTTTGGTTACCGTTACGCGCGCATTGATTTAGTTGTCCGTTCGTTCGTCCGTTTGGACTTGATTTGTTTGTTTGTTTGTTTGTTTGGCTGTCTGTCCGTGTGTCCGTGTGTCTGGCTGTCTGTCTGTCTGTCTGTTTGCTTGAGTGTTGTGACTGACTATCTGCTGTCCAACGGGGCAACTGTTGGCCAGTTGAACGCGGCCGGCTCGGAAGTGGTGCTCGGCGAGGAAGAGCCTGGCTTGGCGTCATTGCTCTCTGCCGAACGCGCGTTGCTCCAGCGCGACGCGACGCTAGCCGACATCGGCCCGGCCTGCTTGCCTGCTCTTGGGGCGGCCCCAATATTTTGGCGTGATTTGCGTGTGTAGTTCGCTTCGCGCTGTCGATCGAATGGAAAGAGGGAACAGCGCGAACGTTTTCCGCCGTTCTTCCTCTCGCCCATTTCGTTTCATACCATCCCAACACACACGCATGAATCTTCATGCTGGCTGGCTGGCTGGGGGACCTGGGCGGGGGGGGGGGGGTAAACTTTCCTCCATGCAGGCCCATGCAGAAGCGGACGGCGGGAGGGGAGAAGGGGGTGGGGGTGGTGGTGTGGGGTGGGGTGGGGTGGGCCGGAGGTGTTGGGGAGGCAATGGACCGCGGCCGCGTGAAAGCGCATCCCTTTGCGCGCGCGTTTGCGCCGGTTACCACGCTGAAATAAAAGATGCTCGACTTGGCAGCGGTGCTGGCACTTTTGGGGTGGTCGGCGAAAGTCTCGGCATCTTCACCGAGCCACGGTGTGTTGTTCTGCTTCAACCACCACCACCACCATCACCACTGATATTGGTGCTGCTGCTGTTACTGCTAGCGGCGGCGGCTGTGGTTGACGGTTGTGGTGTCTCTCCACCTCTTGGTGTCGCCGGTTGCGCTGGTTAAGCAGCTCAGGGGTATATTAGTGGTAGTCGAAGACGACAAGGTGTTAGTAGTAGCTGTCGTGTTGCTGTGGTCGCTGCCCGTGTGGTCGTTACTTACGTGCCCCATTACTGACGCTGCACGTGTAGAGAGACTCAGCTGCGTGCGATATAGACAGACCCTGTTGGAACTACTCATCCAGCAGAAGCCCCGAGAGCTGCGCTTCTCATTGCCGTCGGTGAAGGGAATCTTCGAAGGGACTTCCAGCCAGCCACAAACTCCACCTCGGAGCACGTTGGCGGCGTAGTTGCTCCTACAACAACAACAACTACTACTACTACTACTACTCTGTGTTGACGGACTTGGTCGTGTAGCTTGGCCATCTACGAGTTGTTCGCCATGCGTGCGCTACAGTCGTCCGTGGCGTACAGTGCCGTTGTGATTGTTGGACTTTTGGCCGCCTGCGCTGGTCCGGGCGATGCGCAGAGTACGCGTCGACCGCTCATACCGGGCCTGCCCCCAATGCTGCAAGGTCTATCGCTTTCCAATCTGCCAGGGATTTCGCACATCATGAACATGCCTCTGCCCTTCAACGTGCCGTTCAGGTATGCACGTAGGCTCACCCATGTCTCGCCTGCCCGACGTCGTGATGGCCTGAAGCCTGGACCGTTCTTGTCGGGCCGCCTGATGTCGTTTAACCTTCAATGCCGCGCCTCTCTTTTTCGCTTTTTCTCTCTACTTCGCCCTCTTTCTTTCTCTCCCTTTTTTTGCTTTTCTGTCTCTACGCATAATTAGTGCTATTGTGGTGATGTGATGACGGTGAAATGATGTCTTGTGCTGTGCACCTTGACGCCCAATATCAGGGAGCATCTTCCAATGGATTACAACCGAACAACTGAAAGAAAATCTGCGAGCATGACGTGACTTGACGAGTCTAGCTTAGTCAAAAATAAGGAGCTATCCGTCGGTCTGTCGGTAACGCTACCTGTCTGAAGTAAACAACAGCGAGCATAAACAAATGTTTGCTGCAACTTGCAATGCCGGAAGCGTGCTGATAGGCGTTTTACGTAGCTCTACCAGGTGTCCTGCTGGTCTGAGTTTGGGACTATAACAATATTAAAAAATTTTGAGAATAGTCGTAGGGCTCAAAAAAGTATTAAATATAACAGAAGAAGTGGATTTAGGATTATATATGTGACAGTGTAGTTTTATAACGTGGGCTCAAACTAAAATGTAAGAAAGGACACTGTGGGCATAACTAAAATCTCTACTCAAGAGTAATGACCAGATGTTTAAATACAGCTACCCCACTGTTTTGCCCTACCCAACGAGCCGAATAATTATAGCTCAGCTGATAATCCTGTTCTCCCAGATCCCCTGCGGCTGTAACAAAAGCCAGTTTTTTGCTGTGTCCTTCAGGTAGTCGTCCGAGAAGCGCCTTTAAATGTCTAAAGGAGAGGTGACGACGTATACTTTAATTGCATGCTGTCTCGATTTGTCTCGAAGTGATGGCACCAACTCTTATCACTGGTGCAAATACGCTTCAGAGAAAAATCGGGGCTTTTATGATACCGGAACCGGTGCTGCAGTTCTAGTTGTATACGCAGTTTCTTTTGCGGTTCCCTAAAATTCTTCGGAATCACTTGCGCGCACACTCTCGTTGTGCATAAGTATTGACCGGGTAAAGACCTTCTGCAGTCAGAAATCTGATAATAATTCGCTGCTTAATCGTCGAATTTTGTATTGAAAACACCACGATGTGCCCACGCGCACTGCCGCGTCACACAAATGTCTGCGCTCGCGGATGCGCATAGCCATGCCGGACACTCCGCGTGCCTAGATGTCTCAATACGTGATCATAGAACGGCATATTTAAACTTGAACCGATTTGGTTGTTACGACGTTTCGTACCTTTCACTTGAACGCATCTTATACATAGATTGTCTTTTTTCCACTTCTCAAACGCGCGCACGTTTAGTTATTATCACCGTTGTTCCCCCTTAGTCGTAATAAAGGTGGAATATATATATATATATATATATATATATATATATATATATATATTTATGCATACATACATAAACAGCTTGAAGCGAAACGAACGCAAACTTATTCATGTACGAACCAAACAACAACTGAGAAACATGCTGCATATTAGTGAATGTTACTCTGCGCCTGCGTCGATAGTCACTGTATTTTTCGTGCACCTTGATGCGTCCGCGCATCCACATACATTGTTGATGTGCGCGCACTTTTACGCGTGCCATATTTCTCACTTTGCTTGCGCTTTGTTACTACGCTACCGACAACGCCGATGTTGTTGTCGTTGATGCTGATGTTGTTGTTGATGCTGATGCTGTTGTTGTTGATGCTGTCGTTGTTGTTGATGCTGATGTTGCTGCTGTCGTTAATGCTGTTGTTGTTGTCGTTGTCGTTCTGTTGTCGTGTTGATCGTTTTTCCTCTTCGGTGATGATGATGACGATACCATGGCGGCCGGCGCGTTTGTTGTCGACTCGGTCGTTGACACGACAGCTTGTCATCGTTCCCGCCGCTGCGTCTGCCCATCCGACTGCCGGGGATCCTCGGCGGCGCCGGCATGATCCGGAACGCCACGCACCTCATTCGTAACACGTTCCTCGGCTCGCCGCTGTCATCGTCTGCGTCAGGTTCGTCGTCGTCTGCGTCAGGTTCGTCGTCGTCGTCGTTGGCGTCATCGTTAGCGTCGTCATCGTCGTCGCTCGCGTCGTCGGGCTCGTCGGTGGGGTCTGCTCTGAACGCCAACTCGTTGACGCAGATGCTGACGGCACCGTTTCTGCCGCTGCTCAACCTCGGCTCGGGCAACATTCAGGCGGTCAACCGAAACGGCATGATCGATCCGGGCCAGTACGCGCAGTACTTCCGCGCTCTCCAGATGCAAAGGTACCAAGCGATGCCTAGCTGTTACCGATCCCTGAGGGTGGGAGGGGGTGTGAGTGGGTTTGTGAGTCCTACACTAGTCACCACTGGCTGTAATGACGCATGTACATCACGATTCCCGTAATCCCCCATATTAATGCTGAGAGGTTTCAGCATTAAAAAAAAATATGCAAAGGCGGGCAAAACACCTTAGTGTCACGCCGTCATCGTTGGCAAGTTCGACCGAATCGAATCAATCCGAACGGTCGAAGTGTTAGGCGGAGTCGAATCGATCCAAGGAGTCGGAAGTTAGACATAGTCGTGCGGAATGAAAATCAGTCAAAGATAGGAAACTAAGAAACGATGAGTCTACGTCTAGGTAGGAAAGGATCAATCAACCCTGGGCGAAGGTGCGAAATGTAGAGAAGCGATAAGTTAGCCTGCCAAGGTACGAAAGTAGGAAGCGATGAATGCATCTGTGGCAGGTAGACAGGCAAGGAATAGCTATGAATCAATCCAAGCAACTATTACGCTGTTACCCTACAGGCTACAAGGCTTGCCGGTAGATAGTAGAGTGACGTAAGGTTGTCCACTGCACATTGTTGCTGTGGTGTGGTGGGCACTATGCAAAACGTTTTTTTTTTTAGCCGAACTAGCTACTTATACTAGAAGACTCGTAGAAGAATGTTGATCAGTTAGATAGAATGTTGATCAACAGCCTAACGCGGCACACGAATCGGCCTTCACATCCCGCATCTGCTTCGGCCTACCCTACTGATGTCTGATGTCAACGAAAATGCCTATTTTGCGCACGCATGTATGCCTGTCGTCTGTTCATTCTTGCGTCGGCGGCATTCTAATGGCGAGTGGAGGCGAGATACTAAGTTATCCGGTATGGTTGATTGTTCGTGATCTGACTGATCCGTGTTACAGCGCTCATGAACGCCACCGACGGAGTATTGTCCAGCATATGCTACGCCATTACCAGCCAAGTCAACCCTTCGTTGCGTCCGGCGGACACCCGATGCAGATGCTGCACCTGCCGCCCGAGCAGCTGGCTCAATTCCGTGCGTTCTACCGCTTGCACTAGTGGCAACGTCACCGCCCGTCACGGTCATCAGCGCATCATCGCCAATAACCAACCAGCCACTATCATCTCTCAGCCTCAGCCTCATCATCATCAGCATCTTCATCAGCATCATCTTCATCACCATCATCATCATCGTTATCACCACCTCGACTAGCATCGTCACTCGATCAGCGTGAGCGAACGCGATTCGCTACATGGGTTCCCGTTGGGTGCTGCCGTTCATTGTAGGCGCTGGCAGCCGCGACCGGCAACCAAACGCGGTTTGCCATGAGCTTCTTGCTTGGTCGTCCTCGAGGTATCGAGGTGTTGTAGCAGTAGCTAGAGTATCGACAAGCCGATACGTCACTTCATCCATGATCGAATGAGATATGATGATATCAGTGTCAGCAAACAACATTTTGCTAGCGCTTTTAGATTTTAGGTTTTGTTATTGCTGTTATTGCTGTTATTGTTGTTATTGGTATTGTTATGGTAGTGTTGTTGTGAATATGGCCGTTGTAGCTGCTGCTGTTGTTGTGCTAGTCGTAGTTTACACCCAGCTGCAGCTAACTGGGTCGTTTGCATTTTGAAAAACATCGAATTCCCTAGGCATATATACAATTCGTACGTATTTATGTCTGTATTTATGTGTGTATGTATGTAAGTAGGTGTGTATGTATGTATGTATGTATGTATGAAACGGTATACGAGTGAGTGTCCCGTATAACTACGTGTAGTGTTTGATCTGCGTAAGATTAATTGAAGCAGCGCGTACGGGCGCCTGTAGTAAACTCCCGGGGAAAGCTCCGAATACCTACGATCACTAACCACGACATGATCATGGGGGTCATGTATGCGCACAGACTTAGATCAGAACTCGGAGGGAAGAGTGGGTGGAGCACGTTTTGGAACTTTGCTCCTTTGCTCCACAGCGAGCCTATTGATTTCAACGAAGAGCGACAGCGGATAGAGTACGCTGTATGATTGACGTGTGGTTAGTGTAGGTAGCTGCATCATCGAGCCGCGCGTTCTTTGGCTGGTTGGACCCTCGGTTGCCCAGGGCAACGTCTGAACGGTGCAGGTTCGCACTCGTCCGGGCACTCGATGACAGCGGAGCTTGATCCCACCCCTGTGTGTATGTATCTATGTATGTATGTAACGTAGACATAACATGTGTGCGCCCTAGTCGTTAGCCGCCTCTTGTTCACCGCCTAGCGTAGGAGGTTTACCATTGCTCCAGATGGGCTGCCTCTGGCTTCCACATTGGTATCAGCTATGAAATGATTTTAGCCGTAACACGAGTTGATGACAAATCGGCGATTCACCTGATGCACGTCAGATTCGATCTGCTCCCCCCACACAAGCCAGTTTCTCGTTTCCAACAATCTGAAGCAGCTGATCCTGAACGAAAGCGACCTCACTGAACAACAAAAACATGGTCACTACTACTATTTATCATGGCAGGCTGCCGTCGCGCGATTTGGTTCTTCGGTCGGTGTACTTTTCTCACCGTGTGCGACATGAGATACCGTTGACGAAACAATCCTTGCGAATTTGTCAAACTTCCATAGTCGGAAGCTTCATTCATGAAGCTTCCGACGATAGCTTTATTGATCTTATCACGCCGACTGAATAACATATTCTTCTTCGAAATTTCCGCCCTTCCTCCATCGAACCTACGTCCACGTGCGGCAACATGCGGAATGTTGCCGAAGTCACCAAAAAAAAAATTATGGTCACAACCACACAGTAGCGATACTACGAAGCGCCAGTGACTACTCCTGCTGTGGCTTTGGCTGCTGCTATCGCAGCTGCCAACGAAACTGCCAGGACTATTTCATGCGGTGGTATTTCATGATAAGCGATTCGTTTTCATGTGCCTTCTGCGAGCTTCGGCGTTGGTTTGAACAGATGAGCGCGGCTTTGCTGTCGTCTGCATGTCCAGGGAGCCGATACGCGCCTGGTCAGGTGCGGGTTCGCCTGTCCCGGCCGTTCCTCCCCGGTGACAGCTAGCGACAGTCACTCCCTCTCGACGAGTATCACCCTCTTCATCACCAAACACGAAATGAAAGTGTAACAATTTGAGTTCCACTACAACATGAACAGTAACCGCGCAGCGCGCAGCGATAACGGTACAAGCAATTGCCCTGTCGTCCTTTTCTCGCCGTCCCACCAGCACAGTCGGCCCCCCAACGCAGTGTCCGATTTCTAATGTGGGCCTAGCGTCTAGCAGTAATGATAACAACAACAACAACAACAACAACAACAATGATAACAGCAGCAACAACAACACCGACAACGACAACGGTAGTTGCGCGGTAGGCAAGAACATACATGATGTGGCGGTCGAATGGTCGAAGTGTGTATGTATTATGTGTAAATATCCGTGTTTTCCATCGGCGGCAGGTTCAGGCCGATTTTTCGCAACGTTTTGGGGCGCCGGACGCCCTCGGAAGCACGACGCTGCCATGACACAGAGCTGAGCGTTGGCGGCTCGTACGGATACGACGTGATTGACACTACCTGCCATGTGACGACTACCCATGGGACGAGGCATACAGTCCCAATCTGAATTGCCCCACTATCTAACACTGACACACAGACACATGCATACACATAGTCAGACACACACACACACACACACATATACACATAGATCCGCACACATATACACATAGATCCACACACATATATACAGGGGCAACGCGTTCGCACAGGAACATACCAACACAAGCATTTACGGGAGGGGAGATGAGGGGTGGGGGGGGGTTGTGGCGTTGTGGGCGCAGGGAGGCCCAGCAAACAGACAAGCAAACAAACAGATAAAAAGACAGATCAATAAATATCGATACGACTACGGCGCCGCGTCATTACTGCGGGCTGCGTGCATACCTACCAATTGCTCGTCGTATTGATACAGCCAACGAGGGCGTTCCCACAGTGAGCGCTAAGCACCGGTAGCAGCGATGGCGTTGGCGGTAGCTAAGGCCGCGGCAGCGGAGGCGGCGGCGGAAATGTGGAAATTACGACGCGCAGTTCCGATGCTGTTGTACGACCACGGCGACGACAACAGGGCTGATGGTCGGGGTGCGACCGACAGACACAAGGAAGCAACGACCGACGACCCGTTCGTTACCTTATCGACGCCGATCGGAATGATCGGCGGACGCAACCACAACGACGCTGACGACGCTCATGGTGACAGGGCTGAGGAATAGCAACAACAACAACAGTAGCAACAACAACAACAACAATAAAAAATAGCAGCACCAACAACAACAACAGCAAAACAGCAGCAGCAGCAACAACAACAGGATGAGCTGCTGCTGCTGTTGCTGCCGTGGCTGTTGTAGGTGCCGATAGGAGCGACCCAATCGGGCCCAAACGCGCGCTATACGATCTGGGCAGATGGGCAGGCGGCTTCAGCTTCAGGCTCGGCTTGGGTCGCGGGGGTTCTACGAGGAAAATCTATCTTATCGCATCGATGCTGCTGCTGCCGCTACCACCATCACCACCACCACCACCGCCATCCTGGATGTATGGACGGATGAACGGACCAACCCGATGGATCTGGAAACACTAGCATTCCCGCATTTCCAGCGTGGCGTTAGTAGCAGTAGTAGTAGTAGTGGTAGTAGTAGTAGTAGTAGTAATGGTAGTGAAGTAACAACAGGCAAGGAAGAAAGGAAGAAGAAGAACAAGGAGAAGTAAAAGAAAAACGACGTTATGGCGTGCAACGGCGTTTGCCACCGCTGTAACCGTCACCGCGTTCACTGGTTGTTTGCGTGACAACGACGATGACATGGCATTGCCAACATCGAACATCGGCATTCATTGAGCGGATTGGTAGCTGGCTGAAACCAGGTGTCGATTAACTGGCTGTTCTTCGTTCCTGCCGCTGCTGATAACGATGATATAGTACTGTACGTGGCAGTCGTGTTAGCGCTGCTGTTGCTGTGGTTGTTGTTGTTGCTATTGTCGTTGTTGTTGTTGTTGCTATTGTCGTTATTGCTACGATTGCTGTTATTGTTGCTGGCGCTGCTGCTGCTACTGTTTTGCTGTTCTTGTTATTGCAGCTGTCGTTGTTGTTGTTGTTGTTGTTGCTGCTGCTGCAGATAGGAACAATAAAAGCACTGCCAATGTGGACGGCGCCAAGCTTGCTGTTTAGCCGCCGGTTCTAGGCGGTTACTCAGCAAGCTGTATGCTGCCTGTTTGTATTAGACGATGTGCACCAACATATATGCCGACTATCTGCTGGACGTGCATATATCTTGTCAGCTGTCTTAACATTTGTGTCTCTTAACATCGCTCTCTGCCTCTCTATCGGACAGTTTTTCTGCATTGTCCATATATGCTAAGGCTATAACTATATGCATTTTGTCTTGGAGCTTGCATGTAGTAGTAAAACTAGCGTAGGTATTTGCTAGATGGAAAAGCTCATACGAAGAGAGACAGCGGCGCGAACGTTGGTGAGACGTAGTTTAGTCTGGCAACTCACTATCAATGTATGCATAAATCTGTACACGTTTTTGTGCGAGGCAAACAGAGAAAAGTTATATATATATATATATATATATATATATACGCGCTGGTGGTAGCCTGAATGGCGGCAATACCAGTAATGTCATCAAATAGGTTCTATACAGCGACAGTTACAGGAACTGTTGTCGTGGCTGGCTTAAAAAATTTTCACAGCATTAGACGTGATGCTTGAACACTAGAATGATAAGAAATTGCGGAAATAAAGAAAGAAAAAATATAAACATTACAATGCGATCAATTTGTATTTCGTTTGTCGTAATAACATTCATTAGTTAAGAGCTGAGAATGACCACTCGGTTCACGAGCTGCTAGAAAGTCATGACAACATGGCTTTTTAGCAGATCGTAAACTAGCCAGACACAAAGAGCGGCTGATACTAACATTTCGTAACATTAACAGCAGCAAATAATAGCTTATATAATTATAGTATAACTCTTTGCATTAGATATAGCATAATCACTGACCAGTTGATCCTTACTTATGTACGATTTTAAAAATTAATTGCTAAAGCTGATAGGCTTGATTAGATTTGAAATGATAATTGCAATCATCTAATTCAAAGCGCCGATATAAGTGTGCAGACAAAGGATTTCGCAGAAAGTATAATCAATGCAAGTATGATTCCAAGCTAGTAAGCTGTTCTAGTGACCGTACTGAGCGCAAATTTACACGTTTACACGTTCTGACGCATAGTTGACAATAGCCTGAAAGTCAGCAGACCTAAGATTTATTTAGCTAACTGGAACGTATGTGATGCGTGCCATTAACCCACAGCTCATATTGGCGAGAAACTGGCCATTGCTTTTAAGGATTGACAAAGCACTGCTAGAAATGTCTTTCTACTACAGCATGAAAATGTTCGTGCGACACCATTGGCTCGTTGATATGCCCGCAAAACTACGTCGGCTGTGTGTTCCGAGCAGTTGAGGTTGACCTAAAGCTGTTAGTTAATTAAAAAATAAACCTATGTGGGTAACACCTAGGTTCTTTATTACGAATTTGTTAGATCTTGATGTCGTCTTATAGACATTAAGATGCCAATTGATGTCAAAGCGGCATTACAGATCTAAGGGAGTAGACATATAGGGTGAACTTATGTGGTTCTAAAATAGCTTCTTAAGTACTACCTGAAGTAGAATAGCCACTGCTAAATAAAGATGTTTGTATAGAGTGGGGAATTCAACCAAGCATAACCTCAGACGATTGGGGGGCGCGGGAGGGGGGGATAGGTTAAGAACCTAGCCGCCCGGAATGCCCGGCGGACGTAAAAACGTGTCACAGAAAAACGTGGTAATGGCAAGCGTAGGATGTCCTTAATAATACGAGCAATGGTGCTTGTACTGTTAACACCCCGTTATAAGTTAAATCAAATGTATTTTTCTATACGAGCAATACTGTTTTAGTTGGCACGTAACTTGATGATGAGCTGTATCTGCGTTTTAAGTGTGCCGTCGTTGTGGTCCTGCGTAGTTCTGCACGCTCAGAGGCCCATGCCGAAGACCGTTTAACTGTAAAGTTGCGTTTGCCCGTACCCGAGATGTTCGTTCATTTAGTAAATGCGAATTGTTTTCTTGTAAAGATGCTCTTCGTATCCGCTCTTATTATTACACACTGCTTTAGAAAGTAGCTCTTGTAGTAAAATGGGTGGGACTATTGTCAGATAGTGGTGGGGTGGGAGCTCCCACTCCAACTTTAAAGGTTATATTTGAGCTCACCAGCTCTTGTAGTACCCATGTGTCATTCTTCTTAAATAAAGTTGGGTCCGTTGTTGAGACCTTTTTTTGTGTACTGGGTTACCAACGACCATTCTCCGACTTCGTGGTATATTAAAATGTTTGTTCGTCTTATAAACGTAAGGTAGGCCTTATAGGACATAGAAAACCGCGTTTCTTCAAGACGCACAAAGGTATTCGATATTGATTGCCATTTAGATTGCTTTTTAAGCTCTGCAGGTGCTTTAAAATGTCCTCCGGTGAGATATGATATATGGAGTAAGCACAAAAGTAGAAAATCGATAAAATAGTCTCTTGCTTAGAATGCAACTGATTAGAGGACTGGATGTCTACATCATCCTCGCCACCGTAACGAACGGCTCCATTCTTAGGAATTGCACGGTATTAAAACACACCCGCAGCACTACGTGCAGACTTTATGTACATTGACCATTTCAAGAGCTGGCAACCTGCCCATCACTCGCGTAAGTTTCTCTTGCGTTAAGAGTAGTAAGCTCCAGTGGATATCCATTGATATCACAGGCGCTTACTATTGCGCTTGATTGATTATTCACGGGCATCGCCGTGTTTTATCGTGTTTGGAGGCGTTCCTGCACGTGGGTCAGTAGCGTACCGTCAAATCCACCTCCAACGCTCGGTACCTGATACTGGAGGAGACTGCTGGAAATAATCAGCGCTGCTAAGCTAATTAGAAATGGCCACTTAATCAGCGGACTAACGCAGGTTGACACAGCAGCTGGTCACAGCATAGAGTCTAGCAGCTGGTCACAGGCCACTGCCCTGCTTGAGGCAAAATACTGACGGAAAAATCGAGGCCAGTGTAGTCGTACGTACGATTTAACGTCTAAAAGAATGCTCCTGCTTTTAAGTATATGCCATAGCTTTTTTATCCCGCTGTACAATATGTAATATATTATGGAATACATCTTTTTATTTCAAGTATTTCCAGTAGTACCCGAATTTATTTCAAGTAAAGCGCGGTGTATGGGAGCGATAGCACTAACTTAGCAACGATGTTGGCGTTGACAATATAGCAGCATTTCGATGCATCCATTTAGTTTTGCGCCAGGCAAAACGCGACTGTTTACCTGCTCTGTGCGTGCGACGACCGGGGGTCACCGAGAGTCGGCTTTTTAGACAATATGATCAAATGTGAAACAGTGATGTACACTGTTGGCCCACTGAACTTGAGCCAAGGCACAAATGTTTTGACCCGATGAAGTCCGAAAAACTCAGCAACAAGGCAAGGTATACATCAGTCACATTTTTTTAAATATTTCGGGATCGTCTAAACATAAGAAAGAGTCTGGTAAAAAAATCACGTATCCAGGCAATTTTTCTCTCTCTACACAACGTCTTCTGAGAGAACAGCAAGTAACTTGCAATTTGAACCGTTTTAAAGTAGATTTAAACTCAAAGTGAATTGCCTCAAAGTGCCCTGCTTACTTGCATTGTCATTTGCTGCCTTAGAAAATAGACTCTTCAGCAGACATATTGGATTCTTATTTTTAGGATTGAAAAATAGTGGTCCTTTCTATGCACTGGACAAACAGTGTCCGTCTTGAGAATTGAGAATTCCAAAGTACACCAAGTTGTACTTTGGAATAGTCCAAAGATCGCATGAACATAAGGCAGAGAGTTTGGGATATACCAATGCCACGTTTCGTGTATCCTATCCGGAGTGTCACAAATTTTGCCTTCGAGTCTCTGCAAGTGCTTCATAATGTTGTCTAGTTGTCAACGTCGTCTTCGCCTCTGTAACGGATGGCTACATTTTTAGAAATAACACAGGCTTAGGATACACTCACCCACTAGAATCACTATAGCTAAAACGTTTTTAAGAAGGTTGTTTCATTCTAGACTATCCTACGGTCTAGGGGACTAGTGCCCTAGTCATGATTGTCATCTACTGGGTTGTCGCCGGTTTGATCTCTGTTGGTAATCGAATTTTCTTTGAGTAATGCTCATTGAGAATAGATGATAAACCATACCGCTGAGAGTCAGCCCCTGTGCTGCCATAAGAACTGTTTGGAAAACCCTAAATATTTCAAAATGTCCGGCCCTCGGTGCATTGAATATATACCGCACAGTGAGTTCCAAGCCCGTAAAGGACGGATGGTCCAGAATTAAAAAAAAACTCCTTATAAACTGTGCTAGTCATGGTTGTCATCGACCGGGGTGTCGCCGGTTCGATCCTTGCTGTCGTTGAGCGAATTTTCTTTGAGCAATGCTCATTGAGAATAAATGGTAAACCACATTCCGCTGAGAGTCAGCGGCCATGCTGCCTCATGGACTGTCTGGGAGGATCTATCTCAAAGTTGACCTTCGTCGACCAGTTGAGAGCTGACGAAACTGGCCGTTTGCCCATCGCTCGCTCAAACGTTCCCGCGCGATCTTATCCCTCAAGGTTCTGCAGGCGCCGCATTGTTTCATCATCGTGCTGGAGACGTTGCTGCAACTAGATGAACTATTGGTACCGCCAAATCCACCTCCTAACTGGAACTGTCAAATCGACCTCCAACGCTCGGTATCTGGTCTTGGCAGGAATTGCTGGGAACAATCAGCGCGCTGCCAAGCGAATTTCCCCCAACTGAAAGTCAACGGAACAACTCATGTCCACGTGGTAACAGCTGGTCGCAGCATAATATCCTGGGCATTCTAGGAACTTGTCACTTAATCAGTGTGAAGAATAAAATTTAGATTATATGAGCCAGATTATAATGGACAGGTACCCGCATTCCACGAAAATAACGAATAAATTACTAAGAATATCATGTTGTATCATCACGCAATGTCGGTCGTCCGGTTTAGTCGAAACCCACCCACCTGGACTAAGAGACCAATGGCTTCGTAGAAAATACCGAGGGTAGTACAGGCGCACAAGCAATTTGAGGTGAAAATGATTGCTCTCTCTGACTAAACGTTTACCACACGTTTTTCTATTCCAGCGTACCCTATGTAACGCTCAATATAAAATACATGTATTACGAATAAAGGGTAGTGTATAAGAGCTGTAAAACTAACTTAGCAACTATGTTGACACGGTGTAGAACCATTTTGATGGATCTATCTGCAAAAAGTGATGGGTCATGCTAGCCCGCTGAACTTGAGCCGAGGCACGAATGTTTTGACTCATTATAAAGTCAACAAGTAGGGGTCCATGTATGCATCAGTCGCACTTATAGGATAACGTATGTTTTTAAGAACGTGTACGATGTGGTACAGATGGAGTATGGTGTGGTATACCTTTACCGCCGTCTGATTAGAATTCTGAAATGTTAGGCATCGTCAACTAAATTGATTCCGTCCAATTCATTAGTAGCCCAACGAATAGTAGCATCGATTATTTGTGGTATTACTTCATGAAGTAGATGCACCTATGGCAATCGTTCACAATAGGTGGTACGTTAATAAGTACCAGTTTCAAACGACGGTTGGTTAAATCGCACGTAGTAAATCCTTATAATGTCCAAAAACAAAACGCATCGCACCACTACATAAAACAAAAATGCATTTGGCTAATGACTTATTATTATGAATATAAATTATTCTATTACGTCCTATTAGAACGTGCGGAAAATGCGTGATATTGGGTTTTGACAACTGTTCGGCTTCTTGTAATACGTCTTTGAATCACTCGAGAGCCATCCTTGTTTACGAAGGCGCGAATTCTCCTGTATATCTACAACAAAAATCCGCTTAATGTTCCATACTCCCTCTATTCTGCCAAAGCCACCATTGCCGCGAGGTGCTTGCAGCACCTTTTGTTGACGCTGGCTTTATGATGCATTACTGTTTCTATAATATAATGTGTATTCATGCATTAGTACATACAAAATACGGTTTGCACAATCATATTACGATAATACTCGAAGTGAGCTGCTAATTGTGCAGCGGCTGTGGCTTGGGCGGTTAACATTAGAAACAAGGCGTTTCCATGGCAGCCATGAACAGCAGATCGCCTACCACAGGTTCGAGATTTCGGGCTTCGATAATTGCGTGTGTTTGACCGAGTTGCATATTGTTTTGCTGCTATAATCTTCTGCTGGAGAAAGCCCATAAAAAACCGTAATGAGAACACGATAAAGACGAGAAACAAATATTGCGTCATAGGTATTTTAGCCGTCTGACAGCCGTTTAGACAGACGTCTAAAATACAGACGCCAGAGCGTAAAAAATAAAAATGCATAAATTCATAGAAAAAAAGGCGTTAGGAATTCCACCACAAATTGAGTGTGTGTGTGCAAATTCGGTGAAAGCCACGCGTTTAGAACGTCTAAAAGGTCCTTGCGTTGGTCTTGTCTGTTCGCCGAAAGTATTCCTTTGACGCCATGGAGGTAAGTCTCCTTAGATAGGCCACACGTGACACCACAATATTTATAAGCTATTAATCATCTCACAATGCTAGCAGTTATTATCATAATTGTAATTACGTCTGTTAAATCCACTATCCGTAAATGCTTTCTAGTTAAACCATATATGACTGACAAAGCTATAACTTTTCATGGATCATATGGGCGATTAAGTAAGGATTACCTAAACCATAACTGAGCTTGCACGCTAGTATTAGTCCAGAAGAGATTTATTAGCGCGCGCACACTAGAAACACAAGATTGAGTATATATTGCAAAACATGTGGCTACTGTGTGCTTCTGCAATAATAGTAAAATTAACAATTATAGTACTAATAGCGTAACCAACAACGTACTCTATAAACACAGACACTACAGCATAACGCCGGAAAGAGCGAAGCCCTGCAATTTACAAAAACCATCCTGTTTGCTACGTCTTGTGAAGCAAAAAGGGCTGGCCTCATGAACCACAAGGTGGATGTATAATAGATGTGTAGATACGTAGCTCGTAGATGCGTAAGGTGCTGGACCATATGTGGTTGATCTCATGTGGAGGTGTGTTTTGGGGGTTTTATCGACAGCGAAAATGGCAAAATCGGTAAAGTGGAGTGGTAAAGCGCTGCATGCTCAACTCATGGGTGTGATACGCAGATACAATTCACCCAGCACATTTATTAATAAATATCTACATAAAGTCATCATGTATCTTGTAGGCTAATTTTACCATATATTGAGTCACTCATAAAGAGATACCTTAGATAGTGAGTTCTACTTTGATCAGCGGATTTTGCTGGAAGCAAGCGTGTGTCTCTGACCACACTTGACGAACGCATCTCATGCACCAGTCTTTTTGGCGCAGTGAACTCAATTGAACGCCTGCGGCTCGTTTCACCTTTGAATGATGTCTGACCACGTTAGATAATAAACGGTTGTCAGCGCTGATGAAAGGTCCCCGTAGATTTGGTCGATGTTGCCCGGATTGTACCGGATGTACTTGAAATAAAAATCTGTCATAACGGTAATTAATTATTTTTTCTACATATTTACTATAACTGCTGATTCTCAATTTAAAGGCAGCTATACTATATACAAGGTCTTCCAGATATTGTTATAAAAAAAACTTCGGTAGATAGTACAACTCGGCGAATACAAACAAATCCAATGAAACAAGAGGGCGGATATGTGTTATATCAAGCATGCCAAAAGTGGTCAAGCATTTTATCCTAACATATCTTCAGAAAATCTGCGATTGCAAACATCGGACAACAGCGTGACAAAATTAAATATGGAGCAGCGGCCTACTGATTGACGAGAACGTAATTGCTAATGCCGCTGGTTTCGCAGAAGACAGAAGGACAAAGAGATTAATCTGCTGTTAAACGTTTTATGTTTGTGAAGCCTATAAGCATGTTCACTATTATTTTTATTCTCTTCTTAACTATGAATCAAACCAATATTGGTTTGGTACCAAATCATTCCCTATAGAATTGCGTATCCTCCAGAAGATCTGTGTTTAGCTATCGCTATCACACATTTTTAAGTTACTAATCGCGAAAACTTAAAAATTGACATCATAGGAGCTCAGAATACATGCTATTTCTTTGCAAGCCAACGTCAGATGACCTCAAAGCAACAAAGCACACTCTCACGAGACACAAGGAACACACAACTCAGTATGTTCAGAATTTTTGTTGAACAAATTATTTATGAGCAATTGAAAAAAATTAAAAGCATTGTATGGCGAGCCACACCTGAACAATACATATTCGTCGTTTCACTGTCATTCCTTAACAAAAACCATTTACACCTTTCCATTAAAGAGCTGCTTATTTCGTCGAGTGTAAGGATCTTTAAAGTGCATTCAATGACACCACGTATATATATATATATATATAAACTTGTGCACAAAAACGGCTATAATAAAGAGGCAGTGAACAGCTGGCCTGTAGCAATGACACTCGTTCCCTGCAAACTGTTGGGATCAGTCCATCAAGCCATCCACAAGAGTGCGTACTCCCACTAAGTCGCTTATAACTCGCTCTCTCTAAATCGCTTATATCTCGAGGGCATTTTGCTTGCCGCCCGGAACACTTTTGCGGTTCAACAGCTTCTCGAGACTCACATTATTAGACAATGTGCGTTTATAAGTCTCGCTGCATGGATTACCATATTTCGATTCAAAGTCGGCCATCGAATGTCTAACATATCAATTGTTATATATATATATATATATCGTCTTTATTCGACTCCCCTCCCGTCGAAAGAACTAAACAGAGCAGCTGGATAACCCCCTTGCAAGAAAAGCGATTAGCAACCCTGATCTATACAGCCCCCACCTTGGCTGATAGGGCCAGGCTTCGAGCCGTAAGTAGTCAAGGGGCTGGAGCTTGGTTACATGCCCTACCTTTTCCGCGAATAGGGACTTTTTTGGATGACCAGACGACGCGCATTAGCACAGGACTGCGGCTTGGTAATACCGATGTCGTTGTGGTTACCTAGTAGACGCGTTGGCCCATTATGGCTTGTCATGTGCCTTAAGCGCAGGCCGAAGAGCACGCCACTCGGCTTTAAATAACACTTTCAGTCGAGCACTGAGGTCTGCCGACTTTCCGTGTATACTAGAACCTCCGGGTCTATCCAGAGACGATGGAAAAAGGCCTGACGGCCTTACTCTAACCCCGTTCGAGCGTGGCCGCATGCTTGTTTGGGACGCAACTGTAGCCGACTCATTAGCCCCTTCGATGGTCGGTGCAAGAGCGAACTAGGCAGGCCATGCGTCTAGGTTAGCAGAGGCTAACAAATTTAGAAAATACTCTGACGTTGGTTATCCGCACCAATTTTGTCCGTTGGCGTTTGAAACAATGGGAGGACCAGGCCCGCTTACACTGACTTTGATTCAGCGCGTAGGCAGATGCCTTAACCTTTCCACGGGAGACTCGAGAGCATCGGAATGTTTGCGTCAGAGGCTGTCGCTCGACATTCAACGAGGAAACGCAGCATCTGTTCGGGGCACATTGTCAAACTGGGCTAATCCTGGGTTAGAGAACCCGTGACTACACGTTCACGCGGAGACAATTGTTCACTCCAAAGTGCTAACATAAAAAGTTATATAAATACATATTTACTATTTATATTATTAAATAATATATATATATAGTTCATCTAATCAATCAATTAAATTTATTTACTGTCAAGTGCGACATCTTAAATACGCGCATGACATGGTCGAAGAGATAGCCTCAACAAGAGGAGCCAAGCTAGTAGCGGTGAGCGAACCAAATCAAACGTTGGCAACAAACAAAACAGAGTGGTTTTCAGATCAAATTAAGAGTGCAGTAATCATAAACACCGACTCTATGCAAATCATAAGGCATGGAAGCGGGCACGGCCTTGTATGGGTTTAACTGCTAGAAGGATGGAGGCTGTACTCTTGTTACAGCAGCCCCAACGGCAGTCTGGACAAACTCGAAGACCTACTGAGTGAAATCGGTGCATCAATAAAAGAAGCCACAAACGGAAAGGGCGTAGTAGTAACAGGAAATTTCAATACAGCATTGGAAACATGGGGGTCGCGGCGAGCGAACAAGAGAGGGAGAATTTTGATTGAATGGGCAGCCAGCCTGGACCTGTATATACAAAACGATGGCAAAGACCCGACCTTCCACAGAGCCGGACATCAGTCAACGGTCGATCTAACACTATGCAACGATACAATAGTTAACAAAATGAAAGAATGGATCGTGCTCACTGAGCAAGAAAACCTCAGCGATCACTATTGTATTGAGTTCACGGTGGAACTGCAGCAAACGATGCCTATAAGAATTAAAACGCACTTCAGGATCAAGGACGAAGAGGTCTTCAAGAGAGAACTCAAAAAGGCAATCCTCAAAGCTCCCCCCCCCACACCCCAGAAGAACTGCACGACACTCTCATTAGAGCCTGCACCAGGGCTACTAAGCCCCCTCATCCAAGAAGGGCTACCTGCCAACCGAAATATTGGTGGAACAGCGCCATAGCGCAGAAACGGGCAGATTGTAACAAAGCCAAAAGGAAGCTCAAAACACGCCATAGGACCCGGAAGGCCGAGATCCTCGTCTTAGACAATTATAGAAGATGTAGGGCGCTTTTAAAAAAATAAATAGCAGAAAGCAAAAAGCTATGGTGGTGTCAAAAGATAAATGACATAAATGACGAACCATGGGGAAAGCCCTACAAAATGATCAGGGGGATAGGCGCGCAGGCCCCAAAAGTTTTAATGCCAGACACAGAGGTCGTACAGATTTTAAACAAACTCTTTCCACAAGACGCACATTTTAACAGGGAGACTTTCGTAAGAAGAGGGACGACCCCAGAAGAGTTCCCGCCTATCACGCGTGCAGAAGTAATAATGGCAGCTGAGAGGCTAAAGCCAGGGAGGTATCCAAAGCCCGACGGCATTCCGCCTTTGGCGGTGAAAATGTTTTTTTAAGGAACACCCGGATTTGGTAGCGACAGTACTTACTAAGGCGATGCCAAGTGGCAAAATGCCTAAAGACTGGAAAAGGGCGGAGGTGGTTTTGATTCCCAAAAGTAACGGAGGGTACAGACCCAAATGTCTCTTGAACACCCTAGCAAAAGGATATCAGGCAATTTTAGAACACAGAGTTAGGGCGTTTGCGGAACAGAATGATCTTCTATCGGCCAACCAATACGGATTTCGCAAGAACAGATCAGTTTTCACAGCAATTTAACGAATAACAACCAAAGCTGACTTGCTGCACAGTTTGCCTATATACAAACGGAAACTTCTTGTAGCTGTCCTTCTGAATGTCAAAAACGCGTTCAACAGTCTGCCGTGGAAAAAAAATTAGAAACCCTTGTGAGAAAAGCGGTCCCTCCGTTTCTTGTGAGGGCCTTCTCGGGATATTTGGAAGACAGAAGAGTTTTTAACGGCACGGTGGAGATAGACATGACAGCAGGGGTTCCGCAAGGATCAATCCTGGACCCCCTGCTCTGGAACATAACATACATGTATGACGACGTCTTGAGACAGAAAGATCTCCCACAGGGAGTAGAGATGATTGCGTACGCGGATGTCTTGGTCGTTATTATTTAAGCAAAAACAGAGGAAGAGCTAGAGTTAAAGACAAACATGGCTCTCTGGTCGACAAAGAGATGGATGGATAGAATTGGGCTACAGCTGGCCCCAGAAAAAAGTAAAGCCATTCTTTTGACAGGAAGAAAAAAAGTGGGCAGCATAAAACTGATAGTGGTGGGCCAGGAGATCAAGCAAGTAACAGAAGCCAGATACCTTGGTGTCCTACTAGACAAGGGTCTCAGGGGCGCAAGTCATATCAGGAAATGCACGGCCAAGGCGGCTAAAACGGCTAACGCTATAGGCAAGATCCTTCCAAATTCATACGGGCCGCGGGAGTGTCGACGACGACTGTTAATGTCGGTTACCGAATCAATTGCACTTTTCGCGGCGCCAGTCTGGCTGCAGAACACCCTAAAAATGACGACGGCAAGAAAGGCCCTGAGAAATACGCAGATAATAGCGGCGCTTAGAAGCCTGCAGGCCTACCGTACGGTTAGCACAAACGCAGCCCTGGTACTGGCTGGTTCTCCACCTTGGGACTTGATAGTAAACGAAAGGAGAAGGACTTTGGAAGCAGGGGGTGAGTCCAGCAAAGAAGTTGAAAGGGAAAAAACGAGCGTGGCAAGAAGAATGGGACGCCATACCCATGGGCTCACCGGGCCATTCACTTCGCTTGCTCATCCCGGACATCAACAAGTGGATAGACCGCCCTGCGGGGGAACTTAACTTTTTCCTTACGCAGTGCCTCACAGGCCATGGTGACTTTTCAAGTTATCTCTTTCGTATAGGCAAAGCTCCCTCGGTAACCTGCGTGCACTGTGCGGACGGCGTCGACGATGACCCCGAGCACACTCTCCTGAAATGCAATGGACTAGAGCAGGCAAGGACAACTGCCATAGCGCTGCTAAGATTGAAATGGTCCAGAGAAGAACAAAAACGAGGAGCCAGAACACCGGACCCGCCGAGAAAGAACATGAAAATGTTTGTGGAGTACATATGCAGCACAGAATTAGCATGGAAGCTGGGCGAGGAAATGGCAACTGCAGTGATGAAAAAGAAAACCGAGCTCGGCAAGTACAGAAGAGAACGGATAGCGCTTACGACATTAACAGATGACGTGGCTTGTATTCAGACGGGTTCGCAGGTGTTGGGACAAGCATGTCGGACCGGTGGGGGAACCCGTGAGTGACCTCGGCCAAATGATCCGGTAGGCGCTCGCCACTTCTCCTAATGGCCCATAGTGCTGTTCTATGGATATCTGGGCCATTAGAGAGTGAAGCTTAAGGGGGGAGTAGTGTTTAGTGGGGAGGAGTCTTGGCGGATCAACATCCAACCGCTAGGGTCGAGTATATCGATAACTGACTTAATGAAACGAGCAAATCAATTTTAATTATTTTTCTCTATTTCAAACGTGGTTTACTCACGGAGTTACATTTCACAACATATATAATTGGTAAATAAAAATTATTTTATGATAAGTATCATGAATATAAGTGGAGCCACAATTGTCTCTTGGGAACGTGTTCACGGGTAAATATTATTACTCCATCTCGGAAACGGTGGGTTGAGACCACTTCAGCAGCGTGTCCCAGATAGATGCCGCGTTCCCGTTGAATGTCGGGATTGCAGATTGCGTCCGGTTGCAAGGTTCAGCTGCTCACCGAACCTGTCGAGGAGCTTGCGAGTGACGTCGCCTGGGCCGCTCAAGGTTTCCAAGTCTGGCGGCTGAAACTCGTGTGGGTAATCTATTGACGCGTATTTCGCAAGCTTCCTTGTCTCGGCTAAATTCGGCCACCGTAACCTGCTGAAGCCGCCCCGCCACGGACCACCGATGGTGCTATTGACTCGGTGACTGTGGCGTCCCAGACAAGCATCCTGCCGCGGCTGAAAAATGTAGAAGTCATCTCGTCCGGGCGCTTGCCATCGTCGGCGGACGAAACTCATGAGGCACGATAACCCGTGGGCGGGCTAACTTCTCAACGGGTTTATCACAAAAAAAAATAGTTTTAAAAAAGATGAGTCAAACACATATATATATATATATATATGGCCATTGTCGGCGGACGATACTCATGAGGCACGATAACCCGTGGGCGGGCTAACTTCTCAACGGGTTTATCACAAAAAAAAATAGTTTTAAAAAAGATGAGTCAAACACATATATATATATATATATTATTTATTTATTAACACCCGGGCTGGGTAAGTGTGTTTATGGTACATCACAGTTTTCCACACAACAATCGATCTAGCGTTTTGCCAGTTCTGCTATGGACCGAACCGCCGGACAAACCGCGGCGTGGTATTTATCACATTTACTCCAGCATTCTTTGCATCGACATTCGTCTTGTGGTTCATGGAAGCCCTCCACATTGCATAGAACGTAATGAAATCCGTGGGCTGCAAAGGCCGTTGTTAAATGGCGATCTTTTACCCCGCTAGCCCTCCACCCAGTGCTTCTCATTGCTGCTGTCCCATAAATTCCTATGTCTACCTCGCTTATTTTGGTTCGCCAATTTTGCATATAAACGTCAAAGGCGCACGTCTTCTTCAGATTCCATTGTTTTTGTAGCTCCTCCTAGCTATATATATATACGGGGCAATGCGGCCTTGGTTCGGGGTACCCTCCAGAAATGGCTGGTTTCTACACTGGACCCCCCGTAATGGTGCACACGTTCACAGGGATCCAAATGTATATGATATAATAAATGAAATATATATATATATATATATGATAAACCATTGAGTTAATTATACTTATAGATAATAAGTTATACAAATTTCCTACCCATGCTCTGCCCCGGACAACTGGTCTGGTTAGAAGTGTTACCTGTAAATAAGAGGGGCCGCCTTATTGTACGATAAGTTTTAACTGGTTTGGCCTGGTTCTTAACTCGTCGAACGCCGGGCGGACTTGTACGGCTGCTATGCTAAACTCAGTTGGCGTGGATTGTCGTTCTGCTCACCTTCCGATTAATCGTCTTAATTAAGTATCGTACAGTCCACCGTCAAATTAATTGTCTAGACCTATTCACGTGAACCGTTCGAGACAATGGGCGACGATAATACGCGAATCTCCCACGCAGTGGATTTGGCGTCTGACTGTTGCCACCGACGGCACAAAAGCAGGGTAGCTTTTGCCTATTAAGTCAATGACCCGAAATTTAACGTACCCGCCCCGCCACTGCAGCGTTAGGTTCGACACACGCTGTATCCGTTCAAGTTATTGAGCTAGGAGATATTTGTTTCTGAAATAAAAAGTGGTCTCTTTAAATAATAATTAACATTCCATAGCTACTGGAGAAATGTATTATTTATTGCCTTGCCTATGAATACTGGAATACGCATACACATATTCATTCAGGCCTTTCTCACCTTAGAACCGCCCTCCACTACGACGCGCCACTGCTGTTATCTAATCTTAATAAGCCATCCTTAACTTTGTTGTCGGCCTTTACACCCTGGAGCAGCAACGATCCAGCTTACCCGAACCCAGCAAACAGGATCAGCACTGGATGGTGTCGATGGAGAGAGATGATAATGGTAGGAGAAATTCGTAAACCGTTAGCATCACAGGTTCAGCTGTGACGCAAGTTGATCGTTGTCGTCGTCGTTGTTATCGTCGTCGTTGTCGTATTCAGCTGCCCGACTCTCCTCTATTACGAGATCACGTGTAGGCGTAAATTAACGGAGCGACCGTAAAATGTTGTGGCCATGAAATGATTTCATCTGCCCAGCCAAGTTTGAGGGGAAACGGGGCTTAGAGTGGAACGCGGCGAAGTACCTCCCGACCGCCCACACGGCCGCCCGCCGCGGTACTGCGCGACCCGATAGAACACCTCCTCCTCTCCCGGAAAACAGTACCATCTAGCGCCGTAGCGCCGCTACTCGTCTCCGTCCAGCGTTAAGTTCCAGCGCAGCTACCTCTCCTGTCCACAGTCTGCCTCGGACGTCACGGGGATAGACTTAGGGCCAGACAAACGAACGCACATCATTGAGACGTTCTGGTCGCCGCAGACCGTTCGTCACGACGCACCGCCTCCTGTCGTGCTGCCATCCTTTATGTCATCGACATAGCCGTCGCTATTTCTGTGGCCGTGTTTGTTACTGCTAGTTAAGTAGTGCTTTACTATTAGTCTACTAGTTAAGTAGTGCTTTAGTGTGCGTTCCTTAAAGTGGTGGTGGTGGCGCTAGTTTGGTATTGACGCGAATTCGTCGACCGCTGAACACGATGGCCACTCAACGTTATCGGCTGCTCGCCCTGCTGGCAACATGTCTGCTGGCGGGCCTGGAAGTGAACGCAGGCCAGATGGAGGTGTCCTGCCGAAACCCGGAAAATAAAATGGTTGAGTGGTAAGTACGACCTCCTGATACTAGAACGTTTCAATATATATATATATATATATATATTGCAACAAACACAGCTATAGTTTTTACTATGCACGGTCGGAGACTATATACAGCACAATAAATCTAGTAGCCCTTAACGTCAATGCTTTTTTGTTGCGTATTTCGCGCGCACTTAACCAAAATATCGTAATACTTGCCTTTCCTGGCTAGTAGTATACTGGTGTATATGCACGTCGGTTTCTTATTACGTAGTTGAGCATTTACGAGTTTTACGTGTATTATTAGCATATTGCATTTGACGACCGAGTCGAATAATCAATGTCTAACTGCTGCAAAAGACGAATGTACTTGTTTTTATATGACGCGAACATGAGACCTTTACGTATACTTACGGGTAGCTTATTTTCTTCACTTTGTTATTGCCACTCTGGTTATTTGATTCTGTAGTTGAACCTTGTAGAGATTTTCAATGGCTGGTCATTGCGGCTTCTGCTACAACCTCGCGTGTAGTGTATTGCGTAGGTTTTGTGCCGTAAGATCTTTGTGTAGGCCGATGTAAAAAGCTTATTTTAATTTATTTATATAATATATTATATTATTAGTATTTTCTAGATTAGTAAAGTTAGCAATACGTTGTTAACTAGGAGTTTTTTTACTCTCGGATAGTGCCTAGAGTTGAATATGACTCGTATTGCATCACTTTATGTAATTTGAAGTTAGGTTATTCTTGTCCAGCTGGACAAGGTTGACCAATCGAAAAAAACGATACCAGCGACACCCCATTAGATGGCAACCAAGACCAGTGCATTTGCCCCCTAGACCACGTTGCCACTAGAAAATTGCAGCCTACTATTATTGCTATGATAAATGCCCTTAACAACTCTAGTGTCATGAATATGATAAGCTGTTGCAACCCGTGTTGTTATAAAGGTGGTATAGCTTACGTGTTTTTCATAGCGTCCATTTTGTACGAAAATGCAATTATTATAATATTTATGAAAGAGAAGAAGAACCGATCGCTTCAAGCCGAACGTCATTACTATACTTCATAAGTATTTGTATGTCATATAATCTATATGATTGCGCCGCATCTTATTATTTTGGCTCGTAATTCTGAGGTCCGTTTGTAGCTGTATACTTTATGTAATAGTTTAAATATAAGGATGCTCCGTGTTTGGTTCACACCACTTTTTTGAATAGCCTACATAGAACATGTAGGCAAAATGAAAATCTTGTGAGAGTATATTTCATTTCAGCAAACCTTGCTGTATTTGCACCAATATCCCTAAAATTAAAACCTACAACTGTGATCAGTTAAAAAACTGCTATTTTACTTACTTATTGTATGCTTGGGAAACATTTGATCGTCTTCAACGTCAATACTATACAGTTAAACCATGTCGACCTCTTCGTCCACGCTTCAGCCGAAGTCGCAACGCCTCGGAGAGGCTTGCCATTAGTCAAACTGGGCCCGTTCCCCGTGCTTCCCCCAGGGCCAGCTAGGTCCCATGTCGTTTGATCCACCGGAGTAACATAGCATATATTTATGCATGCTTAGGTAGCATATTTTGACCAAGTATCTTTAGATTTGCCCGTGTCCGGACAGCACCTGTACCACACGTTAGGAAAATTTATCGCAAAGGTCCAGTCACAATCTAAGGTGTTGTACTGGTCTGTACTTTTGCCACCTTGCAAGTAGGCCTCGGTTATCCGTGTAGGATGACATCATTCGGAACAGGTTTTTCTCTGCCTCTTCAGCGCTTGCACAGTTGCTTGCCAGTTTACCGCAATCAAAGTGTTTTTAGCATCTAAGAAGGCGAGAGCAACGAATTTCCTTATTTGGGTGTCTTCACGGTTTCCCGACTCGCTTGTCTCAGTACTCTCTTTAGGCGATCGAGAATAAATTTGCCTAGTCGGAAACTGTGTCGGTCGTCTGCTAGAGCTTTTCAAAGCCAGTTTCTTCGTTCAAGTTTTTTATCAGAAAGATTCCAAAGATCTTTCCCTAGGGGGAGACATACTTGTCTGGTAAGCCGAGAGGCTTTTTCAAGCGTGAGTAATTGTTTGCCAGCTAAAAAACCGTTGATCTCACGTCTACCTTGTCTAGCACTCGCCTCCGCTTGCATTAGCTAGCTGCGCGTACTCGTATTGATTTTTTGGAGCTCAATACAGACCCTTCGAGCTTCGGCATGCTATGGTTAGCACAGCAGCAAACTCATGCTTGTCCAACTGGCTCCCTGAGAGTCGACGGTTATAGCCTTTGTCTCCATCTTTAGCTTACGCATTTGCTACTGCTGACTTTTGGGTGTCGTAGGTGATTTGGATATCGTGCAGTCAAAACAGGAGTATCTGTGATTACTCATGGTTTCGTTTTCCCCCGCAACTCGCCATTTCTCTATCATAGAAAACGCCGATTTGCTAACCGGATTTAGGCCTATAAAGTCTATCTGGCGAATTGATTGAATACGAAGGGACTTCTCTCAGATGGTAGCTAATATCGCTTACCATTCATGCTCTCGGTAATCTTCTAGATATCTTTAAAAGCCTCTCAGATCCCTAATTAGTAAGATATACCAGCTGTACAATTGCGACTCTATTCTCATTGACCTAGTTGAAGCCCTGAGCTAAGCTCCTGCGTCTGACTGGCAAGCTCTGTTTGCAACCCACTACCAATCCGCAGTATCTGCACCCGCGTCAGATATTCAGTCTCTCTTCCGCCTGGTGATGGCTACATTTGGCTTAGTGCCTCGCTTGCGTGCGGTCACCTCGAGCCAATCATGGGTATCCTACAACGATTTAAATATATACGAAGGATCCTTAACATTTAAGGCAGAATTGGCTCGCCCGCCTTACTACATATATCCATTTATTTTCGGGACCAAGAAAACCGTTGCACTTTTCCCCTTTTCTCCTTTACCCACCCTACCCTTTTTTATTTGTCTACTTAAGCTGTTGGATTTCTCATATACAGGTCACGCTGTCTCCATGGCGCGCATCCATCCGGCAAATGGCACCTCGCTATTTCTCCTACGCGAGTTTTGTTCATGTGTCATAGGCTGTCATATTTTATTGCCGGTTTCTGGCATATAAGATGCTTGGGGACTATTAGTCGACCCCTTATGTAAGGCCTTTGTCGGCCAAAAGATTGCCGTAGCACCATAAAGACTAGGGAGTACTAAACCTGCGCTTTAGAAAACCCAGCTGCTCAGTCGCTCCGACCGTGGCCGCTCCTGTCAAACAAAAAAGCCTCCACGAGAACCTATTCTACCCTACATCATTCTAGAAGGGGTCAACTCTCATAATGCGACCGCGCAGGTTGCGACCGAGTCCTAGCAGTTGTCCTGCACCTTCGTGGTTTCCCCTATAGATGCTACCCGTGTCTTCGCGGTGCCCCCTTTCGTGTAATTCTCTAGTTGACGGATGAGGCCTTCATCCCTGTTCTGATGTACACACGTAACCGGTTGTAAAAAGCGGCTATTGAATGACTACCAAACACATCAAACCTGTGTTCTCCACCCCCAAACATGCGAAGGAATTGCGCAAGGGTTCTTTGATATGGAGGAAGAGTCTCAAGGTTGACGCAATCCGCCAAGAGACTCAATCCTTAACTTATTCTTTCTCTCTAAATACTAATTTCAAAAACTTCCCAAGGGTTTACTCATATATATATATATGCATCGGACACAAGCTAATTATATGTAATACAAATAAATGTTGCAGATATCTTACATTTACGCCATGTTGATTGCCTTGCAGGTTCGTCATCTACAAATTACCACGGGCCGCCAAAAATAATCATCAGTATGCCCAAAAGAAGCATGGAAACGAGGGGACGGATTACGGCTACTATGATTCGACAATGACTAATGGCACTGTACGTCCTAAATTAAACGTATATTCATATATATATATATATATATATATATATTCGTTGTCTCGCAATTGCACATTTTGTGTTCCCATATCGGGCACTGTCACGAATTTCAGTAATTTGTTTCTCACTCCGAAACAAGACTTCTCAGAGACCATGTTTTATTGGAACAAAATATTTGCTACAACGAGCTCTACAATTCCTTATGTCGCTCTCGAAATCTTCTTGGGATACCCTGTATATATATAAAATAGAGTTTTGACTGCTTATGTGAGCCAACGTAATATGGTCACGGCAAAAATACGTGTAATAGATACATCACATATCTGTACATTTACCACTTACGCATACATACGCTGGCGAATTCTAACAAGCCTATTATCCATTCTATGATGAAATAAAGATTATTGTATTTTCATAAAGCTTTCTACTTAGTACGCCTTTATAAAGACTACCTGACTGCGCGTACTAGGCATTTACCCACTTCGCGTTGTGCTGGGATCGAGTTAAGGACTTATACAATCCAAAGTCCCAGAACATGTCGCTGATTACGCCACCTTGCTGACATCGGCAGTCATATATGAATGTATTCCGTTTGACTAGCCAAACTGTCAAACAGTTATGTATTGCCCCTTTTTACTGCCACTACAAATCGCTAGCGATACCAATCATAATAAATACGATTTGCAGCGATTATACTGGTATAATCAATATTCAGTGATATGAAATTTCGTTTTACTGTTTCATATTTTTGGTTTATTAGGCATTTGCTCATCGCTAGATGTATTACTAGCAATCTGAGTAGAACATATTCTGTTTGTATTATACATGATACGAAAAAAATGTTTACATTTTTATTCCACTCTTTTTGTCGACAGTTCGTGGATGGCATCTTTGGAATTGAAGAGGACAAGAACAACCCACTTGCGAATTCCCTCAGGCCGGTATTAGTCAAGAAGGATAGTACCACTGACCAGGTACGCAGTAAGCCCTTTATATATCTTCGACGGGGAATATTCCCCTACCTCCGCCGCATAATAGCTCGGGAGACAATTGTAGCTTCATTTTTATTCCTTAATAAATTATGATGACTATGCATTTGTATTTTATTTTTAAATGATTATTTGTTATTTGCTCGTACTGGCGATACAGTCTGTGTTTGCATATTACAATGTATATGGATAAAGCAATTCGATGGATAGAGCGCGCTAACATGTGTCGGGCGGTATACTCGCGGTCTATTTACAGTGGCTTACGTACATTGTGTACAACGACCAGCCTCCGGCGCCAATGAAATTGCGATCTCGTCACACGTTCGGCCACACGAAGGGTGTGGTCGTATCCGATCTGAAGCGTTCAATGTGGCTCGTCCACAGCGTACCGCGATTCCCGACCGGCTTGTTTTCTGGCCACTATGCGTACCCGCATAGTGCGCAGGTCTTTGGACAAACGATTTTGTGTTTCACTTTCGACGCAAAGCTTCTGAACACCGCTGGTAAGTGATTAATGATAGATTTGCTGATTTGATGTCTATGCTTGATAGTGGCAATCTATGACAAGTCAACGACATATGTTACCTTCGTAAAGTTCGCTTTCTCTGTCTAGACGAGAAAGTGGCTATTAATCTCGTCCCTGGATGCTGGAGTTCAAGTTCATTGGGCAAAATTCTTGTCGACTAAAACATTTTAAGCACAAAAGGACTTGAGGACGCACGTCAGTCTACCTTAGACGCTTTCGTAGTCAAAGCCATTCAACAGAAAATCCTGGACAATACTGTCGATACACTTGGCAAAGCACGCCTTCTAGCAGCCTTCAATGAATCAAGCGCCAAATGGCTACAAGCCATTCCCTCGCCGCAGCTGGGGACGATGCTGGACAATACAACACTCCGCATCGTTTCTGGGCTGCGGCTAGGGGTGGCCGTTTGCGCGCCTCATGCTTGCTCCCTTTGCGACACACCGGTGTCGCCGAGGGGAGAGCATGGCCTCAGCTGTTCTAGAAGCTGCGGAAGACATTCGCGCCACGCCGCTCTTAACGAAGTTATTTCAAAGGCGCTGCAGTCCGCTAACGTGCCCTGCAGAAAAGAGCCAGTCGGTCTGGCAACGGACTCAGCCCTACGGCCAGACGGGATGACCCTGGTTCCCTGGTCCTCCGGAAAGGCCCTTGTGTGGGACGCAACCGTGTGGGACACACTGGCGCCATCTTACAGGGATCGAGCCTCAAGATCAGCAGGCGCTGTTGCTAATTTAGCGGAGCAGCGAAAAAGTTGGAAGTATCGCGAGTTGGAGGCAACCTTTATAGTACAGCCAGTTGCGATAGAAACAATGGGGGTCATGGGCGAATCTACAGTAAGTTTCCTGAGAGAAATTGGGAAAAGAGCGGCAAGTGAGAAGGATGAAAAAAGGGCGGGAGAATTTCTGCTGCAGAGAATATCCATTGAAGTGCAACGTGGAAATGCGGCCGCGGTGCTAGGCTCGCTGCCCTCAGGCAGTGGTTTACTGGGGTTGACCTAATTTTGTAATATAAGTGTACTGCGTATAATACAAATAAATAAAAACACATGTTTATAGATAAGTAAAAAAATAAGCACAAAATGTGCCTGGTGGCGGAGAAATTGTTTCCAGCCTCGTCGGTGGCTAGAGGTTTGTGATGATCAGCAAATGTTGTCGTCTTGTGCATAAACGAGACGGTCGCTATCGTTCGGGGCACCGATGTCTTTATTAAAGGCCGGTAAAAAGAAGCTTCGTTTAGTCTATGGTGATAGTTCCAGGTTTAGAGAGGCCATAGATCGGTCACTAAATTTCGCCGATAAGGTTACACTCGCAGAGTATAGAAAAGAGCGTCTGAAAAAAGACACCTCTAGTTTGTTGCAGAGGTTAACTACATTTTCTCTTGCCGTGTCTTCAGAGCCATCCTGTGACCTATTAAGGGTAAAGCAATCCAAACACTTTGAGAGCATTTTCATTAACTACTTTACAGTCCGGTACGATAGATCGCAGAAGTCTTGAATCTGCAAGGAATATCAGAATCTTGCCGAGTTAAATGCTAGCCCGCTATTTTCCCACACTTTGGAGCACCGTCTTAGGATCATTGCGATTAATCGTCGAAAAAAATTCAACATTTATTCATTCAGCACACATTTATTCTCGTGTATCGTCGTTCTCAAACTGTTAGCATTGAACGTCGTGGCATATTTCTACTAGGTAAAATAATTTGAATACTGATTCCCTCATCTTTGTCAGGATAGCTCTTTCTGTGAGCAGTAACACTTTGTACGCGTCAGCCTTCTATTGCAGCTCTACCTAAATCAGCAGGGCACCTATAACTGCCGCGGTGCAGGCAGCAGCGTTTCTAGGACTTTCCACTCGAGTCCCCCCTAACGCTTTAAATGCAATCGTATGTTTACTAGCCTCAGCCATTCTAACTGCATAAACTGCTTGAGTAGCGAGGTAATTGACCGTAGAAAATTTCGGTCTTCGGGAGCGGCATTCCTAAAGCCGTGGTTACCCTTTAAACGACTGAGTTTTGACCGACTCGCTCTCCGCCAACACATTTGTATAGAAAACTAATGGCATTCTCAGTCATATCCCGACTGCAATGCGGGCATCAGAACGGTATAGGCTTCGTACAGGGGACAAGTCCATTTTGTCTGTGAGGTTATTGGGGTAAATCGTTACCGCACTGAGAAGTTCGCCTCTTTCTTGTTGACCTTACTTTGAGCGATTGTGTCAAGATTCATAGAGGCGAATTAATAGAAATTGACAAACAAGCTGCAAAAAGCATTAACCTATACGCTGTCAGAGTAACACCTGGTGCGCGTGGCTCTCCTTCTGACACCGCCAATAGGGTCTGCTTTTGGCCTTGCACGAGTGCAGCTCTCGGGCAAGGGTGGATATTAAGGTGTAGAGAGTAAGTAACACTGCGTAATTGTAGTTCGAGTAGCGGGAAACCCAGCACGTCATCGTACTCGACCCCCGACTAAGACACAATGACGTCGCTTAGTAGCAGAAGGAGATAGACTTGTAGGCAAGCTCGGTGTAATGGTGGAAATTTGGGGACTCGTCGACAACGGATCTAAGCGAGTAACCTTTTTTCACTTTGCGGAAGACTTTTTTAAAGTCAGGTTTAACCAACACTGTTGGAGAGCACCGTGACTGGAATAGCTATATATATATATATATATATATATATATATATATATATGTATACTTAACAATAATAATAATAATAATAATAATAATAATAATTGATAAACTCACTGATAATACAACAATTATTATTTTGATTGTTAATTGCAACATTGTCTGTTTGATTTATAGCATCCTACCTTTTGAAGCAGCAGCCTCACTTATCCTCCGGATTTGCTCCCGACGCGGTTCGTCGCCAGAACCCCGATCTAGACACGCTCCTCAAAGGCGCCTACGTAAGCAAGCCACCGCCCATAGTTCGGGGTACTATGACTGGCATCGATGGAACCGTGTTCACGTCGTTCGCCAAAAGCGGCTCCTTGGACAAAGGTTGTTTTCCATTTCAATACTAGTTGCATTCAGTGACCTGATGAACACAGCTCAAGGGGCGATCATTTGGCACACGTAATATACGGTTGCTTGCCATTTATCCTTTGCCTTGCATTCGGGAGGACTGGGTTCGAGACCCAGACCGGCCACTCTTAAATTGGTTTGCATGGTTTCCAATTTAGACAAGGTAAATGCCGGAGTGGAATAAACTTAGCCATGACATGAAAAATCCGTACACGGGCAATTGCCTGACGGGAAATCTAAAATATATATATATATATATATATATATATATATATATATATATTTAACTGTGTACGACGAGGCGAAGAAGACGATCAACCGTTTAGTTCGGCGGGTTGGCTTGACCTGAGGCAAGATGGCGTTGTGTCGAGTATGCATCACTACACATTTGCAAGAGTTGAGTCTAACTGACAGCAATTCGTTTAAAGTGTCTTTCACTAATAACTAACCTGATTTAAGTGGAGATTTACTTATCAACATAATTGAATTTAACTTAATTCAATTAAGTATTTGACTGCTACCTACAAGGGTGAATAAATGAAATTGATTGATAATTGAATTCAACCGATATCAACGGGGGGCGTTGATGTAGCCTACCTAGCAGTTAAGCTCACGCATCTACTTCCCTCAAGGTAAACGCATAAACAACGACATAATAAGTGGTAGTAGTAATAATAAAAATACCTTGTAAGCTTAACTATTCCGATTGTTACGTCGGTTCTTCGGCCTCAACCCATCCAGTAACAGGACAGCATAGCAAACATAGAGACAATCTCAACCAATAATTCGGTCCGGTACCAGATGCCATCGTCCCTTAGTTTTTAGTTGCTACAATAATCGATAACTTTGCGCAGATGTTTATGAAAGCGTACTCGCTCCCGCATTGAAGACCGACCTGCGGGTGCAATCGTGGAGAAACGGCCCCGGTGGCAAGCTACAACCGGACTGCAGATCCGCCTACAAGGTACAGGACGTCGCATCGCTGAAGGTCAACATTGGTCAAAAAGTGTTCCGCTGGCCCACTGAGGACGACCACTCAAAGTGGGCACTCGGAAAGGACGGAAACTGGATATGCATCGGCTCAATTAACCGAATGGTAAACCTTGTTTAATAATATTAATATTAATAATAATAATCTATTGTGTTATTAAAATATTGCCAGCCCGCGAATGTACAGAGCGAACTTTTACGTATACATCACTTCCGTAGTTAGTCCCCAGTCCCGTTGGAGCAGCTGATTTCCGTATGTTTTGTAGACGCGTGGTTACCACGTCCGGGTCAGGGTCGGTCAAGGTGAGGCCGTCTGGGTATGATACGACGAGGCTACTCATACCGAGCAAGGTGGCGTAACGGCAAAGCCATTGCTTTGCATTGGTCCTGGGTTCAAGATTTGGGCTGGCCAGCCTTAAATTGGCTTTCCTGAGTTCCAGTCTAGGTGGATTATAATTGGCCATTGTCAGACAACAAAAAAAAACGCGGTGCACAGATGTCTCAGTAAAAGAGATGCTGCATTACCATCTACCCGCCACTATTGTTGTTAGCCGGAGAAGAACCTACGGGAGAAGCAACTAGAAAATAGCGGTGCACCTGGATCTTCCTATTGGCAACTGGACGCCGACGCGGTTCGTCTGTCTCGCGCGTAGGCCTGGTGAAGTCTCGGCTTCTTTTTCACAAATGATTGTTTATATATTTATACATTATACACAACATATTATTAATACATAATCAGGTCAGACCTGGTAAACCACTGCCTGAGGGCAGCGAACCTGCCTCGGCTTCTGACTTTGTGCCGTATCCCAACTGGCGAGGCCGTAGCTGATGTTCAAACCGACGTTGAATGCGCATCAGGGCAATTTTCATTGCGAATCCTCTGAAGATTGATCCTAGAGTGATTTGCTTCAATGCCACCGGTCTTTTTTGCTTAGACGATGTGCCATGCCCCAAATAGGGCGTCCCGGACGCCTTCAGGCACCTTGCCCGCGATTACGATTTTGCAGATTTTCGCTAGCAAACACGGCCGAAAAGCTGGCGAGAACTTAGGTGGGCAGGCGTGATGCCATCCAGACCCATTTGGTATTGTGTGTGAATTTTATTTTTTGTGTGGGCGGTCTTCAATTGGACTCTTATGAAGCTAGCTGTAGGAAGTTGACTATTGCAGTAGAAAAAAACCACTCACCGATTGCGTTGACACTTGGAAGAGCGCAGAGAGATTTACCATTCAAACTTCACGGGTTGCTTAATTCTCTTTAAACAAGCAAGGAACAAACACCAGACCTGCCGGATAATTTGGACACACAGCCGAGGCCAACTCGATGCCGCATTAAAAGGAAAACTTTTCCCACAAGTCGATTAAAAACAAGACGTTGTTTGTAATCGTGTTGTCGTTTTAGTAAGATTTATACTCATAGATGACTATGTCTCATACTCATAGAGCTTGGTGATTCTATAAATGGAATCAGCAAACCGACTTCTTCGCTGCCCCTGTTTCTCTGTGCGACATTTAATCGAGGTAATCGGGAAACGACCTTGAATTGTACGTCAAACTGTTGTATTCGATTCCGAACTAAATTGGGCTAGATAGGTGCCATCAGCGGATGCTCTCGCGGTCTCGGCGTTTTTGACGATAAATGGCTCGTTAATAAGTTGGCCTGTTCTTATGAATTCAATGTCAACTTGGTGGCGAGCTTCTACAAGATCCGCTAAAAGTGAAAATGGAGAAGAACAATGAGAAAAATGAGTAGTTGACAGTTGCAGCCTATAATCATCTAACATAACATTATTTGTTTACGTCCTGTCCGATACAGCATTCGCAGTTCCCCCGTGGCGGTGAAACCATGTGCCTTCAACATGCGACGCTGCACAAGATGTTTTCGCAAGCAATCGACAGCGTAATACCCTGTCCGACATAAAGATAGATTTATGGATGACATTCCATGGAGCAGCCAAATGCCGACCGACATACGTACAGACAGGCATGTGTCCCGTGTGTGTATGGTGCACAAAATTACGCGCGCGCCATATAGTTAGTGGGACAAATTACTGAAGGCGGTGGTCTTGGCTCAACGAACACGGTGTGCCTCGTGGAGACGGCCGCAATACCAGGCCTGATGTACTGTACTATTTACTAAAGGTGCCACATTACTGAAAATAAACCACGTTGCTATTGTGCGTTTTGCCTTTGCAAAAAAAAATCGCGTGTTCAATTTCAAAAGCTTATTCTGTTCAGAAACGTCGCATAATTCCTTTTTTTGAAAACTTTTCGTAGATATGTACAAACATTACTTCGAAAGGGCGTATAGAGGGCGATCTTCTTTTTCATTTTACATAATGGCGTTATGTTGTCATAATTTGCTTAAATTAACTGAGAGCGTGCCGGATAACACTAAACAGAGATTGGCAAAACAATATCGAGAAAAAGGTAACAATAAAAAAAATGTGTCTTTACCTCCGACAATTTATTTTGTTATTATACATCTAGTTAGTCTTGCTATCTTATATTAAAGTGGTTTCGACTAGAATAATTTATAGCACTGTTCTCAAACCGCGATTTATTTTGTTGGTGTTCTTACCCATAGCTCACGCGTCAGTGGGAAGTCTGCAGCTACAATTAGCGACTGGAATGTCTTATTTTTACTATATATATATATATATATATATATATATATATATATATATATATATATATATATATATATATATATATATATATATATATATATATAGCTAGCCTCATAAAGTCGGCATATGTACTAGAGAATTGTAGATAACGGTACAAACTTTTTGTTATCCCTAAATCTTTGTGCGGGATCTGTTTTCAGTGAATTATTACATAGCATAATATGTTAATTTGCCTTTTTTATGGCCTTGTTAGTACATATATTATTGCTTTATTGTCTTAGTTAGTCTTCACTTCTAAAGTAAGCCTAGCTCAGCGGACGTTTCTGTACTTCTCCCACTTAGAACCCCTAGTTCCGTAATGTAAGGGCCTAAGACTAAGACAGCTATGAGACCCCCTAAATAACGTCATTGCTAAGGAATAAAATATACCATTGCCTCTCGATACATGCCACACTTTGCAGGCACTACATAGAGTAAAAGCCGGGAGTGAAGTTTGCGTTCTGTTCCCGGAAGCGTACATCTGCTCAGCTTCATTCCCATCGGCTATCATAAACGTACTAACTAACTATTTCATCTCGCAGACTCTGTTTCCATTACTGTAACAACACATTTTACACGTGCCGCATTGTAGGTACTGTAATGAACTTAGGTTTCAATTTTTTTTCTTTGAGATTTCTTCACAGGCAAACTTGCAATCCATTCGGAAATATTGGCCCCTAGGCCGTCTCTGGGTACGGCTTTTAGAAATTCCTCATTTGGAAGTATTAATAATGAAATAGCCTACCCTCAATATGAAACACTCTGCGTAGGATATGATTATTCCCTCCCCCTCCCCCTGCATAGGATATGGTTATTCGCCCCCCCCCCCCCTTTCTCTCCCGTTCCTTGTGCTACAAGATCTCGTAGATAGACGGAAAAGGGAATTGTATTCAAGGTATGACCACATAGCACTTGTGACTGATATATTCCAAATGCTGATTCCTTGAGAGATTTCCCTGCAGAATTAGACCTAGACATTTGGTCCACCAGAGTGGCCCCTTGCTGTTCAAAACGGCACAATATATTTTTACCTGTATTTATTACCAAGCCAGTGCCATTGAATTTTGTGATAGTTTTGCTGATCTGGGTAAGGGAGTTATTATCGCTACGTAGAATGTCAGGCAGATTAATAGGGAAAAGATCGTCGTATTGCTAACATAGGCTATCGCTCTATCGAGGTTGTCTCGTTTAATTTTCAACATCATAAAGTTCAGCAAGATGCCGAAATTCCCAAGCTGCAGCATGCCCAACCAGCAAGTTTACAACCTCAAAACCATGAAAACGAGTGAGAGCGAAGCTATTGGATTTGTTCGCCCATAAGCCACTCAGTCAAGGTTGTGTAAATTGAGCGGCAGATGCAGTGACTCCGAGATAGAACTGACGTAGTAAGCGTGAATCTAAGGCCCGTGAAGAGGACTGCTGCAAGCACACAAGCCACATCATAATCTCTACCACACAACTATTTTATGAACTTCAATAACCGTTTAAAGTATTTTTAAGAGAGAAACACAATTTCTACAAAAAGCGAATTTGTCTACGCAAATAGCAGTTACAGAGCACTTCCGAGAGAACAGGTATTTTGTCCTACTTTCAGGCGTCCCAAGTTAACGGTATCTACGGCATGGCTTTCTAATAGTATGCATTACAATGCGGAGGCCAGTGGAGAAAGAAAATATATATTTTACCCGAGCGCCCAGAAGAGCTGTCCAATCTGATACAGTGACAATTATGTCATCTAGAGTGTTGGAAACTTGCCCCGACGAATCTCAAATACCGATTCTGCATTAGGAGAAATATAGGCATTTAATTTTAGATGGTAGCCAGAAGAATAGTCAGTGGTCAGAAAAGAGATATGTCTACCGGTCATGTAGGTTAGGAGATTACCAGGCTTTTAGTGGGTTTGAGAGCCCCACACTACACAGATAAAAAGAGTGTGCATTTTTGTTCCCGACCACCAAAAAAAAATTATTTCGGACAGTGTTATATGCGGCTTTGGAGAGACCAATGACATTGCATGCACGGTGATATATTTTACGGCGTTAGCACAAGCTCTGAAAAGAAAATTAACCGAGTAAAATAAAGAAAGTAAAATTGAAAAACCGACAGAGGGGGCAGCTACGATCTCGACGCACTATCTTAGATCGGAGGCGCACAGGCGCCCCTGTGGGATCCCGGCTGTCATTGGGAAGCTTGCTTGACCGTCAACAACTTGTCGTTACTTGAGGTAGCCGGTGATAACTCTTACCCAGTATGAAGGGACCTCTTTAGTGTCAACGTGTCCACAATAGTCACCCATGGTACGCTGTTGAAGGCGTTTGCAACGCCTAGGGGAGAGACCAGGAGAAGTTACGCATCAGCTTTGCCCTACCTGCCACCCGCTGTAATGCTGTTTAAATATCCCTGTTCTTACGGAAGCCATTCTCTGTGGCCCATAGTATGCCGCGTTTCTCAGCAAACAGTCTCAGCCTTTCCTCGACGGCCTCGTATTCTTTTGCTAAAGCGCTCAGCAGGCCGATATGTCCTGTTTCTCCTGTGGATAAGGACGGCTTTGGCTAGTTTCTAACATAGCCAAAGGTATCACGTCCCAGATCCCTTCCAAGGGTCGCGTGAGCCGGAAGCAGTTCAGTGAGGATCTTCTTAGTTTCAGCGGGTTTCCCCAGGAACCGTCCTCGACCTCCTCGAGGACCTTTTCCCAGCGCCTGATTTTACTGTCAGTTATGACTCGTTTGAGTTGAACCCGGTTCTTTCTATATGTAGCAGTGCTTGAGTGAATCGTCATTTGGTGTTTCTGCAAGAGCTCGCCTCGCTTTGCAACATTTTGCATTGTTCGCAATTCATCCGCAATCTTCTACGATCACCAGTATTGGGTGGCATGGCTTGCCTGGGGTGCACTTTGTTGGTGCATGTAGTGTCTCGCACACCTTTGTAAGAAGCACTTGTAGACTTCAGCAGTTTTAGGGCTGATTGAGCTATTTTCTTCCCGAGTCCCTCCTTACCTCACCTCTTTTGTGAATCGGTATCAAATATTGAGAATTCCTTTATGAGGCTAGCTGAGACACATTCTTCTTCGTGTTGTTTTATCTATCATATCGTGTGCCAATCTACTCCTACTACAGTTGGCCTGAATGATACTAATTTTGCGTCTAATTTTGGACGCTGGAGAAAGCCCCTTGCCTCGCTGTCGGGCTCCTGTGCCTTCCAATCGTTGGGTCCCTTTGGGGCACTGGCCAGAGCCTCTTGCTTGGTTCCGGTCTTCTTGTACCCCTAGCTAGTTGCTGGCTTGCCTTAATGCGTGGCGCTTCTTCATCGTAGCCTTGCAAAGTTTGAGGTAGTGGGGGCATGGTGTAGATCCGTCTGATTCCTCTAACGGAAATAGTCTTCTTCAGCAAAATTATTTTAACAGTGAGCAAGATGACAAGGCACTGGCAGGCGACTTTATTGTTAGTTGCCTGAGAGTGCCCGTTATATATATTCTTATATTTGGTCTGCACACGCTCCTGTTGGAGTCGCAATTTTTGTACTCTATTTACAGTGATACTATACAAATACACCTTTTGGTCAATGCTATATTGAGTAATATAGTACATATATATATATATATATATATATATATATATATATATATATATATATATATATATATATATATATATATATATATATATATATATATATATATATATACTATATATATATATATATATATATATATATATAAGGGCGGTGTTGCTGCCGTCACGTGATGCCATCGTTGTCTTGGTCCACAGCGGTGGTAAGATTTCTTTAAAAGTTTTGTACGCGAACGATGACGCGATTTTACGCAGATGTTGTTGTTAAAATCGCTAAAATGAAGCGGTCTTTAGACCATTATTCTGTATGTCTCTACCCAGGGAGCACTATGTCATATTTCGTCACGTACTGTATTTATGCAAAATTGCGTCAAAAGTAGAAGTTAAAAATTGCACATTAATATGTACAATAGTAGTGTCGGTTTAAGATAAGTCCTTATTTGTGGTAATAAGATGGAAGACTAGCATCAGACAGATTAATTGCTGTCTCTTCGATTCAGTGGAATTGAAGCATCTATTACAAATATATAGTAGGTATGTAGGTAGTCAATTAAAATATATAGTGGTTTAAAAACACGATATGGCTGCCCAATATATCGTTGCTTATTGTATTCTCTACGCAGTGTTCGATTTTAGAGTTCAAAACAAAGCGTATTGATACACCACTATATGTATGCACTGTCTGGTATATATATATATATATATATATATATATGTAGATATATATATATATATATATATATATAATATATGTAGATATATATATATATATATATATATATAGAAAATATTGTGATGATTTATTAATCATTTACAATACGTTTGCACACTCGGCAGTGCTCGCCTTAATAAAAATGGTGGTAAAAAGGTGTCACGTGAAGTTAAGAGTCAGTTGTCCGTGTCCTTGCTTGATGGTAGCCCCCGCTCTTATGGACCCGGTGCGAGCGATATATCCTCAAGGTTCCTTGCAAAGTTAAAACGGTGAGATCCATAAGATTCCTCTTCGTGACGCCGAGCCCCAAGAGCGTCCTCGCAGATTCGGAGTCCCATACACCACTCATAGAGATAGTGATGGATCCGAATCTGCGAGGTTTTTGCGGGTAGGGGAGCGCCGCTCTTAGGAACTCGACGTCATATTTGGCGATCTTGTCTTGCCGTGCTTTTGCCAGGTCCCGGTTCGGGCCGCAAACCTCGGCATCTAAAACCCAGACCTCGGTAGGTGTTGTTATTACGAGGTCGGGCTTTAGACCCGGTGCGCCCGGTCGACGGAATACTCGCTCACGAACCACCTCATGACCCCTTTCGCGGAGAAGACGCGCCACGCGATCACAGACGTCGTCATGTCTCTTTATGGTTTGTTTGTGTGTTATATCGCACATCTGAGCGACATGAGCCAACGTCTCAGGCGCATGACACCCGTGCCTACAACGTTTGTTGTAGCCCGGGCGTCCCCTGGCCAATCTGGCACGCGTTGGTAGTGCGTTGATCCTGAGCTTTAGTAGGTTTAAATACTCCTTACCAGATAGGTAGGGCATACCCTTAATCCAGTAATGTACAAAGGGCGTTTCGTGTGCTTTTTTAAAATGTGCCCCATCGAACGTGTTGTGTAGTTGTTGAGACCAGTAATCGGTCTCTTGTGTAGCGGTCTCAATGGAGGTTCCCAAGCGCTCGCAAAGAAGTCTTGTTTTCGCAAGATCTTTTTTAAAGTGCTCGGTGGTTAGCATCCATTGGACCTCAAGGTGCGTGGAGTGTTGTAGTGCTGTCAGGCTATACTTATATATTTATATATAATCGAATACAAGCAGACATCGAGGATATACGCAAATACGAGTTTCTGAGGCAGCTGTTTTTACTGGCAGTTGGCAGAGGAAATGCCGCGTCGAGATTAGGTGCGATTAGATGAAAGCCATAAATAACGAGGATACACACTCACACCTCACAACTGTATGATAATAAAAATAATAATAATAATCATTACCAAATAGCCATCAGTCATACATGTAACTTTGCAGGTTTTTATTCATTGTCCACCAGTGTCTCGTGTACGCATTCGCACGCCCAATTTCACAGCCCTGTCGTTGACCTACCACTTTCCTACGGAGAACGCCGGAGCGACAGCAGCGACGCCGGCAGCGTGTCCATACGTCGACACGGCAGCAGGCGCGGCGAAGCCGACGTGACCAACAGACGCGACGGGAGCAGCAGAGGCGGCGGCAGCAGCGTACGTGACACCGTGGCCCACAGACACAGCGGGGACGGCCACAACAACGGGCGCGAGCTGCTTACTGAAGATGGGCGTGTACGAATCGCTGCGCGTAGTCACCGACGACGTGGCCACCTTGGCCACGGCGGGTCGCGTCACGACAGCCGGCACGGAGCTCACCGACACGCTGGTGACCGGCTGGTGGGCGACGCCCACGCCGACACCGACCGAGCGGATCCGGGTTAGCTGAACGGCGGGAGCGGCAGCGGCCACCACTCCGTGACCGCCGTAGCCTAGACCATGACCGCCGTAGCCAAGACCGTGACCGTAACCAAGACCGTAACCGTGACCAACTGCAACGCCTCCGTGACCAAGATTCACACCCCCGTGGAGGGCACCGACACCCCCGTCGATAACGCCAACACTCCCGACAGATCCGACATGGCCGGCTTGAGTCGTCCCAGCCACGAGGGCAGCGGCAGCAGCAACAACAAACTGTAACAGAATGACACAATTATTATTATTATTATTATTGTTAGCTGAACGAGCGACCATTCGAGGTGCAATAACGGCAGCAGACGTCTAGAGATAGATAAACAACGGCTAACTTTCCGATCTGCCTATGCATACACACATATGTATATAGGGGCATGTCCATGCGTACCTACCTCAACAGAGGTAGAGTGAGAGACAAAACGCACTCATAGATAGCATAGATAACATTAACACATCTCAACTCCGCAACTCTCTACAACCGCAAAACGAAGCGCTAAGGACAGAGAGACGGTTGCATACTTACAGCGAGCATTGTGATTCTTCGGTCTTCGGGTGAACGTACTCCACTGCGGCTGGACAGCCCCATTTTATACCGCCGACAGCCGCACCTAGCTGGTGGCTTTCGAATGGACGGCAAGGGCCGTTACACTTCAAAAGATAACGGTAGCCTTATCGCTAGCGCTAAGCGCGGTTTTATTTTCTGTGAGCGTCGCTTGCCGCCCCGCATAGATAGTAAGACAGCTCACGCCCAACTAGAGCGTGGGCGCAACTACCGGTAACCAGTCACTATTAACTATAGCAATCGTTACTACTAGCGTAATAGCGGTTACTATCACACTAAGAACACAACAGCTACCGCTCATCATTCCCTCGTGTTAGTTCTAAAATACGATCTAAGACCGCTGGCGTACATTCAGAAAACTCACAACACGGATCGAACGTTGTCGTACGGGAACAAAATATGACTACCATTCTTTTTATTCTTCTGCCACTATTACTACTACAACTAATACAACTACGATTAGTCGAACTGCTCCGACTGCGCTGTTCTGCCGTTGCTGCTGCTGCTACTGTTTCATGATAACGTTGATTCATTCACATTTGCCGTATGTGTATGTGAGAGTGAGCAAGCATGTACGAATGCGTTATATTCGTATGCGCACGTATTCGACGCGTCGCGGCGATTCGACAAAACCGATTCAAATCGCAATGACGTCGCGTCAGGACGACGACGACGACATCGCCGCCTCCACCATCAATGAGCGCGACCAGGACATTCATGGATCATTCACGCGATTACTCGATCAACGAGGCAATCCATCAGGCAATCCATCATCCGTCAATCAGGCAATCCATCATCCGTCAATCAGGCGATCAATCCGTCAATCAGTCTGTCTTGACGTTTGTTGCTACCTGCGTGTATTGCCGCCAGGCCTCGATGGCAGAGCCGGGCTACTCGAGGCGAGCAGCGTCTCGAGGGCGGCGTCCATTTTCGTCCAGTCGATGGTGGCGAACAGCGCGTGCTGCTTGATGAGGTTGAAGTCGAGGTTCTGTCGCACGCCGAGCCGGGTCTTCGGATCCTCGCGCAGAAAGTCCTTGAGCAGATTGCGCTTGTTTTTGGCCAGCAGCGGACTGATCGGCACGTTGACTCGCCGCATAACCGAAAGCCTGAAACAACAACCGCCCCCGCCACCGCCGCATTCAACAAAATACTAAGCGTTAATGTTTTTTTGCTAATAAATATAAATAAATATATATATATATATATTTTTTTTTCAATGGAACACGAAGTCTGAGAAGTCTTGTTTCGACGAGAAAGTTAATTTACCAAAAACTCTGACACTGGTAGTGTTGCCCGACGTAGGAGCACAAAATGAGACAACTAGTCCTCCTGTACAGAAATGAAGGGCATCGTCGTGTTCATAAGGAAAGCGTTCACTCTGTTTCCTCTCAAAGACACATGAAGCCGGTTAGAAGATGCGGCATTGCGGTTGTTTAGAAGAGAATTCGAAAACATTAGTTGTATTATTTGCTTTTACGTCTAGTAACTCAAGATCATAACCTTACGACAGTTTACAGTGCTTAAATCAAACATTTTCAGGCGTTTCATGACGATAAGGGCATGTCAACTTTAAGTGCATGGATAATTGACCCACTTTATCAGACAAATGACTCACTATAGCTCTAGAAGCATATGCAACTATTTACGTTTTACAGTGGTCTCGGTGGTGTCGAACAAAGTTCTAAACTCGAAGCTTTCTCTTTGCCGTTTTTGTAGACTTTAAGGCGGCTCTCGATACAGCGTCACAAACAATAATTCTCGAGAAGTTAGTGCTATAAGGTGTTCCAACGGTAAGCTGCGCTACAAAAAGTGTCTGTAATCATTGGCGGCATGGTAACGGAACACCCCAATTAATCAGACTACAGGTGTTGCACAAGGCGACAACCTCAGCCCACTATTGTTCTCAACATTGGTAAACGATCTGCGGGGCCAGCGGCGCCATTCGCCAGTGAGGACACCTATGTATGCTGATGACCTTGTCCTCCACGCGTCGAGTCGATTCCACCTAGTGCAATTGCTTGCATCACCGCAACAGTTTGTTGACCTCAACCCTACCGATAAGTGCATCAAAAACTAAAGGGATGAAACTTCGCCACGGAGGTAGGCTCGCCGATGCATTTCGCTTGAGTTGAGCACAAAAATAATTTGTTCAGCATCTTTTATATCTTGGAATAGCCTTCTCAACGCAATGATTGAATTAAATTCTTATCAGTTGTCGCTGGACGCTGGTCTCAGTCAGTTTAATTTAAATATTTTAGTATACAAAATGCATGCCATATGCAGGCTCCACGTATCGAAAACTAACTAGAAAGTACTCGACAAAATTAAAGCTAGTCTTTTAAAGAGTGCTAGTAGTTTACCGCACGGCCCGCAACTGGCGTGGTATTCTGTTGGTTACTACCTCTTTAACGAGGACTTCAGAACGGTTTATACTTTACCGAGAACGGAGGCTATCGACAATAGTCTTATTGGATGGAATTATAAGATGGCGTGGGACTAAACAGTGACCACTAACTACTGGACAGATCCACATTGTAAAACTAGATACATCGTAAAATATATACGAAATGGGTTTCATGATATATTGACCGGGTGCGAATGCAATCTGTGTGGAATATTTCGTGTGATCTGTATCACCCTTAACACACAGTAACACTACGACGAAGGTGATGTAGAAAAACTGTAATACAAATTATCTACATAAACCAAATACCGGTTAATAGGAAAATATAACACATATAGAAGGTGCCTGGTAATATACATAAATTTGAGAAATATTGCATCGAATATATATATATATATAGATATATATATATATATATATATATATATATAAATTTGAGAATAAATTTGAGAAATATTGCATTGAATATATATATATATATATATACACAAGATCGTTTCAGCCATCACCAACAACCGTACGGAATTGTGCAATGAATCCGCAGTATTATTGTCGTTGTGGGGGGTTCAGTCGGGTAGAGTTTACTATTACCAGACGGATGACTGCAGCCTAGATCATATGGATGTACCTGCTCTTAATGCTGAGTTTCCGCAGGTCGATTCGGCAGCGGTTGGCATAAATGTGCATCGGAGTCGTGCCCTCGAAAAGAGCAAACAGGACAATGCCGTACGACCACCAGTCGGCGCCGGGACCTGCCGTTCGTCCTGCCAACACCTCACGGCCGCAAAACATTTACAGCAACAACAAAAAGATTTCATCAAATAGATAAGAGATGTTATTCCCTAACAATCTGTGAAAAGTTTTTTAGAACAGTCTTCTCTAAGCGGAAATTTTATTCAAATTCAGTTATCTTTAATTGAGCCTTAAATGTTCAACAAATGTAACATTTAATAGTATTACGGGAAGGCTAACGCCCGTGTCTGCAAATATATATACATAACTTGTTTAACCGCACAGCAAAGCGTCCAGCTAGACAATTACTGATAATAGCACTGAAAAGGTCCAAATAATTTAGTTTTTTAGCTCAGTTAATAGGCGGATGATACCCGCTTTATGAAGGGCTAACATGCAGGGGCACCAGTGTATCGTAGAGCCAGTTTACGTCGCCGCCATAGACTGTGTGGCCGGGCCTTAGGACTGATGACAAATTAATAATTCTTAGTCGTGTATTTGTCGAAAAAGACATCCAAAGCGCGTTTACCGACAGTAGGCTATCCAGCCTCTATGTTTGCCTGTCTTTGACAAATACCGAAGCTACGAGCATCAATTAGTCTGCGTACTCGACTTGTATATCGCTTGCACAAAGGGACATGTCGAATAACTACTGCCCCCCACCCACAAACTCTTTTCTGGTACAAGCGCACATGTTCAGGCGTCCATCTCCGTCAAGCTCGCTGTTCTAGTCTGATGAAGTTTGCCGAGTTCATCATGATTGTCCCGCAGCAATAGGATTCCCGCAGTCCCTGGGACCCCTTTCTAAGCGTGTGTAAAGGATTTGACTAAAACTGCTTACTGAAAAGTTAAGTCTAAGAACTGACGGAGGACACACAAAACTCCTAATGGCAGCACAAAACCATAAGCGCTTATATTGAGTCAGTTATAGATGTGCCTGTTTTTTGTCCAAATCGGACGTTAGTGAAGAACTTTTGGTCGTCCTCTAGTCACTATAGGCTTTCGTATCGCAGTTCTGATTGAGTTTCGTAGCTCATCCGTCAGCTCCATATAGAATAATTTAATAGATATATTTCTATGAAGTGCATGCTGGTGATGACCGAGACGCGTTGCAACCAATACCCTACTTTCTTAATAATAAATACGGGGACACAGTGCATGCCTCTGGTGGCCTAGATGAAATTCTCAAATACATGCCAAGTCAAATTTATCAAAAAAAGGTAAGTTCACAATGTAAGCACTACTTATGTGTCACCCTTATCATTATTCGTACTTAGATGCTATGCTATACAGCTCCGTTACCTCACTAAATAAAGCAGGCTTAACGCAATATCTACTAAACAAATTTGGAAAATCAGCTGTACCTAATGAAAAGGTTTAGGTGTTTAGAGAGTAAACATACAACACTAAATAGTGTCAACCGCATTTATTTTCCTGATATTTGTCCTCGACGCGATCGAGTGTACCTAGCACATATTTATGCGATGCCTTGGACTATGATCGCGCCACAAGTCGCTCAAAAACCTTATCGCATAACGTAAATAGTGTAATAAATGACCAAATATTGACGACTTTACAAAGGTAAGTGCACAAATGTGTGTTGTATACTCGAGTAAAAGAAAACCACAAATAATAGGTGCGTCCCATAATAACAAGGATCCTAGCAACTAGCCATGCGAAGTAGTCTATTTTATCTATTGATGTTGTACAGGTAAACATCTATGTACACAATATGAAAGGCATGCTAACACATGTCGTTCTAAATTTTACACACGAACTAGGATTGTTCTTTATGATACAGTTTGTTCTGATAAAATAAAACCCATGCTAAACGAATTATAAGAAAACTGTGCATTGTCCCAACCAAGTTTGACTACAGCCGAAGCACTTCGCGTATACGCAATATACACCATATCAAGATATTATCTTCTGTATTAAACACATTATTTCGTATTACTGAAACTGTTGCACCGCCAGTTGCGGCAAGTGGACGGTATATATATATAAATATATACCTAGTGTAGCACTCTTTGGGTTAACGTGTCTGAACATGCCGGACAAACGGAATTCATTGGAGCTTTGTATACACATACATTTGTATATGAGTTCACGTTATATATATATAGGAACCTGAGAAAATTTTAGCATTTTCCTGCGTAGTGGGGGGAGGAAGTTAAAAACCGAATGCAGAACTGGCAGATAGCGTCACCCTTGTTGATTTTTAGGTCGAACATTTGAGTCGATTCTCTAACTGAAATGGTGTAACGCAAATGGCGAGTACAGGCGTGTCGGTTCCACAACAGTCGTGGCCAAAAATCGTGTCCTGTGTACTGTTCTTTCAAACAACTTCCAGTGAAGATTAATTGCACAAGAGTATTTCGAAGAGCTTCTATCAACCACCAAGCCATATCGCTGAGAAATGTAGACAGTTCAAACTGCACAATTCAATCTGCACGACGAACTCCATAAGGGATGTCCAAAAATAGCGGGTGACAAAATTGTGTCTCCTATGAGAGGCTGCGATTGACGGAAGAAAGCTCAAAGATAACATATGAATTGCTAGAGAAAACTGGAACTGGAAGCCAACTCCCTCGATAAGATCCTGTGCCACCACCTCGAAACCAGCAAAAAAATCTGCTCCGATGAATAAATACATCGTGATAGAACGAAAAAAAGGCGCATGTCTTTCTGACTCTGAGAAGCCCTTAACTTAGGCTATGGCGCCGATGTTTTTTTTTCTATTTGTAAGACTCGTCACAGATGATACTATTCAAGTGCATTTTATTTTTTGTTGGCTTAGTCCCTTCTACTCACTCAAGTACCATACCTACAGTGGTCAGGCGTTGAAGCGTCTCCACCCACAAACGTGACGCGGCAACGGTTTGTTGGTGAGACGGCTGGGTAGGTCGCCATATCCTTTTCCAGGAGTCTGATTGAGGCCGAACTAGAGCTCGGCTCGAAGGAGGCACAGTAGCGAGCGATAAATAGACTACAGAATGCCCCACCTAAAAAATTTACTGAGCTCACCAGATGGTGTTCTAAAGCGTGTCTTAGCCAATGGTTCCACCACGATAACCACGACGAGCCCACCGAGCTGAAATCACTCAGGCTCACCTAACTGCATTTGATGTCATGCTGGTCAAGCAGGCAACTTGTTCACCCAACTTAGCACCGTGTGATGTTTTCATCTTTCGGGAAAATCAAAAACAAATTGAGAGGAAAACGTGTCGATTCACGCAAACCTGTGCTTAAAATCATCAAGGCGAAGCTAGAAAACATTGAACAACACGGAAAGACGGCGGTTTGTCTTGTTTCGGAGTGAGGATAAAATACTTAAAATTTGTTATATCGATGTGATTGGCCGGACATAGCTTTCGAAAATATAGAAAATAGTCACACTGAGCAAAAGTCCAGATTCTGTAATGCTTTACTTTTCTCTATTTTACCTTCAATACAATAGAATGATTACCTCATTACTTGTAAATACACGTAAATAACCAAAATCATTGACTCGGCCCATGAAAAATTCCTTAAACTATTTCGGGTTCAGGAGTTGAAGACTAGAATGGGCTATCTCGGGTGTTTTCTTCACGCGTGTAAAGGTTTCTTTTGTAGCTCCGCCTGGCAAGAAAAGTGACAAGGCACTACCGTCGACTATCCCTGGTTGCTTATGACCCCAAGGTATTTGACAAAATTATATTTAGATAAGCATCTTGAGTCCATCCATTTTCTGTCAGCTGAACAATTCTGCTTTCGACGCACTGGCGCGTGTTACGTTTCCTTAATTTTACAACGATTTATTTTGTTGTTTGCATAATGTTTATATGTATTTGAAACGGCTCTTCCTGCTCTATTATTACTTGTCGCTGAAGAGTCATTGAAGTCACAATGCCTCTTCTAATCGGAACAGTAGGAAAAAGGAAAATAAAGGTCGAGAGCGTCGTTAGGCACTTCTAAGTATGATCGTATGACTGTGATACGACTATGATCTTATTAGCAAGCTAAATAAATTACAGGCCCGCACGCACACGCCGGCAACCGGCCTAGCCAAAAATTAGGCTGTTTAGTCTTGCACCTCTTCCCGAAGACCTCGACAAAGGGATAGCTTGAAAGGCCGCACAGGCATACTGGTAGGGATATTTCTGCGTACCAATGAACTCTTAGCACCGTGCAGAAGTGACAGGTTCGCTACTAGCGGCGTAATATTATATATTTAAAAACGTGTACACCAGTGGTATAAGATAGCAGGAAACACAGTAGTAGCAGTATTTTTATTTCACTTTTAAAACGCATATTTCATTTCACACATTTTGTTGCTCAAATATACACCCAAAATATAAGTATTTACCTAAAAATAGCACCATTCCGAAAGTTTGATTTAAAGTCAGTTGAAGTTCCAGATATCAGACTTTGCCGGCTATCACCCCTGCTCTTGGAGGTGTGTACATTATATATGCATATATTTATAAATATATATATATATATATATATATGTGAATGTTTGCCTATTTGTTAATGTCGTAGTCCTACCTCGGGCGCCATGTACGCGAGCGTACCGGCACGGGTGGTTGCTGTGTGTCCGATCACGCTCGAGCCGAAATCGATGAGCAGCGCGTCGTGTTTGGACGTGACGAGCACGTTCGAGCAGCTTACGTCGCGATGCAGAAAGCCCAGACGGTGGACCGTATGCAGAGCGTGCGCCAGTTGCGCGGCCATTCGTTGTATCGCGGTCTCGTCAATTGCCTTCCCTAGAATTAAAAGCCAATTTAAGGAGCTTGTTTTCAATTCTAGGGGCCATCTGCCGTCCCTCTGCACAGAACGTGATGAATCATTGCTGCTGTTTCATAACTCCCTATATGCCAACCTCACTTATATTCGTTGCCCAGCTCAGCATATAAACGTCAAAAGCGCACGTTTCTTCAGACTGCATGTAGATCCTTCATCAGCAGCAGGCAGGCCACCTCTTCCAGGACGTAAACAACCTTATTCCTGCACGTATTCGATAGCGTCAAGACTCTCCTTAGAACGAAAAACCTTATGCCGTCAATTAAACGCAACTCGTCCACTCCCAGCTTATCTCATATCAGTGGAATACCATATGTGCCGATAAGTGCTATCTGTATCCCGAAAAAAGCAACTACTGCATGGATTGAATGCGGGAATTTAATTGCCGCGGCGACCATTGTGGCTATGCTGGCTCTTTCCTGGATGTATGTTCGAAAGCTGCTGTTGCTTGTCGACGAGGTGATCCCTAAGTACGTAAACACTGTTTAAAAATTGTATTTCCGTTTCCCTGATTTGATGTACGTTTCCCTAGCCAGGCGGGACACGACTTCTAGCTCCTTCTCATCGGAAGCTGTTTTTAGCCCAGAACATATGCGGTCTCTTTCTCTCTACCTCTTTTAAATGAGGCACTCGGTTCTTCTCGATTGTCCCTGGCTAGCTGACGTGTTATAGTTTCGCAACCTGCTACTGAAACAATTCAAAAGCAATTCACATAATACCTGTATTATGTGAATTAATGGCAGTAGTTGCACTGTCAGATACAGCTCCGTCAATGCTTTGTAGCATGCATTTTGTGAGTAAGTGGGATAAAACATCACAAGAGGTCAATCGTAAATCGTACGTGGCCGTCTTTGGTAGACTTCGAGCTGTGGTTCAGGCCAAGGGAGATCACATTGATAACTGACGTATATACCATAAACCATATTAACCGAGAACTATAATAGTACCAATAAAGATTATATTTGTGGAGTTATTTGAATTTTGTAGTCATTCTCCCATAGTCTGACCAACCCTATATAAAATTATCATTGATATTTATTCAACGCGTAGGAGGTACATTATCATAAAGCCCAATTTATACATATATATGTAAAAATGACCAACGTAAATCACCGCGTGAATCAGATCAAAAACGAAATGGAAATCTTAACGCCTAAACATAATATAGATAAGGTGTCATTGAATGAATGAGCCACATTTGAGAAGATCACAGAACTTGTTAAAAATCGAGCCATAGTTAGAAGCGGCAGTGAAATTACTATTTTCTTATTAATACAGATGTGACTGGCCGATCATAGGTTTAGGCAATGTGCAAATGCGAGAGAACGAGTGGTTCGACACAGAAACTGAATACCAGCATGTTCTGCAGAAGGGTTCTGCTTTAACATTCGCTAGCTCAAGAAGAAGAATCGTATTGAGAAGAGTTTGCAAAAATTAGGATTTGTGCTCCCTCGCTTTTATCATTCCTGTTCAATACATTACAATGTTGCCATCAGACTCAAAAATAAACACGCTAGAGAAAACCGAATGTAAATTTCATAGAGATCCCTTCGATACCAATTCGACGGTGCCTCGACCATAATTACCGCAAGCCATTTGCCCGCGTTCCCGATGTTGGATTCCTATAGGTTTCATGTTAACCGAGCGTTAGCGGCCGCTAGATGCAGACCGCCATACTTTAGGCGCTAAAGTCTCCCCTCTGCATGGGACTATAGGGCAAACCGAAATAAGGAGCCGAAAGAAAACAGCTTATGATAATACACAAATCGAACCAGCATCAATTTAGTACCAAAGTGATACCAATTCATGTATGTCCATATTTTTCTAAGTAATTTCGTTTTATCGGCATGGGTATATTTTCCTTAATTAATTTCCTTAAATTAAACTGTTCTCAATAAGACTTTCCTTCTTTCGCTAGCCACATTAGATACGTTTAACTGCTAGGCCTGAACAGAAGGTATTTCCACCACCCTCTCCCCAACTTAGCTTGTTGACGACTTTCGAATCCCTCACATGTGGTCTATTTATACAGTGGTACCCTGTATATGTTAAAATATATGCACCTTGTAAAACAATTATATATATAACATAGGTTCGATGTTGCTACGTATCGACGCTCGTCTTTATCAACGTCTGCTAGGCATATATGCCTCTGTTTATGAGCAGATTTCAATCACTGTTGCTGCCAGTGGACACTGTTATTGTGGAGGTTCGTTAGTGAACGTACCCTGCATGGCAAGAATGTGGCACAGCGTTCCGGTGGGCACGTAGTCCATAACGAAGCAGAAGGCACTCTGAGTCTCGAACGCAGCGATCAGCGAGATAATATTCGGGTGTCCTCCAGCCTTTCGCCATATGTGAAACTCGACCTGGCTTCGCTGGGCCGGCGATTCGCTTCTATCAGAAGAATTGTTCTTGCGAACGCACTTTACTGCGTACTTCTTACGTGTCGTCTTTCGAGCAGAGCCGGCAGAGAGCGTTATGTCAACAAAACCATACGTGAGAAAGCATACTGTAGTGAGTATTAACATAATAAATACGCTAATATTTGTTTGGCCCTGACACGACATACATAATAGAAAAAACACGGCGTTTGCTTTCGATGAAGGAGGTGAATGAAAGCTGTAGGACTAATTTAGCAACTGTGGTCGTTGGCATCGTTTCTAAGGTACATTCAGTAGCAAGAGTAGTTTGATGTATCTGTTTGGTCATCCGCCAGGCAAAAATGTGGTCGGCTATATGCTCTGTGCGCGCGACGACATTAAAGGTCACCACCCCAATAAATGGGGTGGTGACCTTACACCATTCATATAAAAAAAAGGATTAAAAATGATGACGCATGTCTAAGTCTGCGTCGTCGTTAAAGGCCAAAGGTGGTCACAAGACGTGCGTCTCCTTCGGGTTTAAAGTCTGTTTGGCAGGAGGTGTTTGATACAGTTACCCACATTCGGATTAGAGCGGAATACGTAATGAGATAAGCGATCACGGAGCGAATTAAACAATCATCACCAGCTGTGGGACCCGGTCTCGTTTGGTTAGTTTTAGTCCATCGGATCTATAACTACTTCTAAACTTCTTTCTACAAGTAAGGTTTACATTTTAGTCAAGTTCCCTGAACCACTAAATCGTTCAGTAACTAACACCTGCCTTTGAAAACAAGCATGTTGTTACGTGATAGCCGTCAGAAAAATCTGTAATAATTTGGCCTCTGTACTCTTCCTGACATGCGGCGTAGTATTGTCGGCATATAACTAAAACAAAACGATGTAATTCGGTCTCATACCTAGCTGAGGTAGGGCTGTAATCATACCTGTATAAAACACGAGAATAATTGTAAGGAAGTTAGTCCCGCACGAGATAACTAACTCCACGTGTACGCGGATGGCAATAGACGACATCAAGCTCATTGTAACACTGGATTACTGGATCTACCCTGCCAACTACTCGGCATCTGAAAGAATCAACGCGACCCCAGCGACGACTTTAGACCTAGCTGCGATTTGTTCTAACCTTCTCTTCGACCAGATAGACGACGCCAAACGTGCCCGACCCGATCTTGAAGCGAACTGTCATGGCGCTCGGCACGAAACACTGCTTGTACTGCGGGTTAATCCAAATCCTGCCCGTATTCATTGACATGAAGTGCTCCCTGCGGCGTCGCCGTGCCGAAAACATGCCACTAACCGCGGATCGCATATTCCGAACAATTCGCTTCCAGCGGGAGAACCCCAAGGTCTTCGGTATGCTAGGAAGTGGAGAACTTAACGCCACGCCATCATCGTCGCGTCGTCTCGCGTCCGGACCTACATGGACAGATTTAATAAACAAAACAAGACGAACAATGGCGTCAGCCTAAATAGGCTACTAGGCCAAACACGAGAACGTAGCTGTCATATTTAAATATATATTTATATATGTGACATAAAATAAAGATACTTGGCTTATTACAGAAATAATGTCATTTCCGAATGCAAACAGTAGCGGTGAGATAGTTGTATTTTGGATTTTGCAAGCTGTATGCCGCACATCATTTTTTAGCACGTTTTGACAGAGGCTAAATTAGATAAATGCACACTTTAATGTTGATCTTTAGTTCGTTGATGGTCGTGGCATTATTAACGTGCAATTTACTCCTTAAGAAACCACAGGAAGAGTCAAACGACGCAGGATCGCAAGATGTTGAAAGCCAGTAGACATCTATCCACTAATTTTAGGGTGAAATAAATACTGAATTGAATTGAAAACCAGTGAATGTCCGTGCTACGCGATAATACAAAGTAAAATGCCATTAACAATAAATAAAAAAAAACGATTATTGCCTACGGCGATTACGGCGAGCCTCTAGGTGTCGACGGTAAAGCGTGAAGTAAAAGGAACTCGACAAAAGACACCATTGACAAATTCAGCCGTTGGTTTTGTGCGGTTTCGTTACGGCGCGTCGATAACACGGGGATGGGAACGGGCACGATTGCGTCTGTTCGCAGCTGAAAGCACCTATCAACATCTGTTAGGCGTTCGGTATCTACAAGCACCGCTATCGACGACACCCGAGAGCACATACTGGCGGCGAGCAGTCGTTGGTGACGCGGTCTCGTCGACACCGACGCCGAGTCCGAGGCGTACTTGATGAACTCCGAGATCTCGCGGCGAATCTCGGCGTCGTGACGCTTCTCGGGAGACGCTGCCCGTTTCGCGGACGATCCGGCGTCGACGGTCGTGTCTTTCGACCTTCGCGCGGCGCCTCGGTTCAGCCGCGCGTCGCGGCTGTCTAAGCTCGCGCTCAAGCCAACGGTCCGCGCCGATCCGAACCACCAGTCAGACGACGGTGTCGTCTCGATGCTTCCCGACGACCCGACGGTTCGCTGCAGGCTCTGACCCGCGGTTCCAGTCGCGCCTGCGCCCCCTTTCGTCGTCGAATCTTGCGCCAGCCCTGACGTCTTTGCTGCTGCAGCAGCAGCTGTTGTTGTTGCTGCTAATGCTGGCGCTGCTGTCGTTGTTGTTGTTGCTGCAGCTAACGCTTTTGTTGCAGCTAACGTCTTTGTTGCTGCTGCGGTTGACGTAGCTCCCGTCGTGAGTGATGTAGACGCCGCACCGCAAAGCGTCGCTCGGTCTTTGCGGCGCATAACTCGGTGCGAAGCAGATCGGTCAGGTCGAGTCCACACCTGGGTTTGATCGTACGACGTACTGTCAAAGTCCCTGCTCACTGGCAGAAGCGCATGGTTAGAATTTGTAGCCGTGACAGTACGTATGGCAGCAGTGATACAGATAGCAAGATTAGCACACGCGACTTTGTGGAGTTCGCATAACTATGCGGTGAATAAGGACAACAACAACAACAATAAAAACAACAACTAATACAATAGCAACAGCAACAACAAAAACAGCTGCTACCACAACACGATACACAAATTAAACATAAGTACAAACTAGACCTAAGGTTCATGCCACCCACTATCGTTTTCTACTATTAGGTGAACAAGACGAGCTTGTCTACGGGTCTCGCTAGGGTTCGGACGAACTGTTTACGGCTAATAACGCAAAACACATCATCTTGCATTTCTTCTGCTGTCCTCCACATATCAATCAGTAACAGGCCTATAATGCACAAACAGCAGTTGAGCGTAATGCTATTGTCACATAGTGTTACTTTTAGAAGCGAACCTATCAGGTGTAGAATAGCCCTAATTTTTTTTGTCGAAAAAGGAAAATATTTTTCATTAGGTTAGCGTTCAATTCCGATCACGTGGCACCCTACTCATGATTATTACCCGGCTAGGTTGCTGCTGCGTGTAGCAGGCACACCCGTCAAAAATGTCCCAACTGAACGAAAAGAAAACTACAGCTTGTTATTCGAGACACCGAGTCCAAAATCATTGCCAATTGCATAATTTGACATTGCTAAATCTCTAATTTTAGGCGCCCAAATGTTTGAAATAAGAAAAAAATTAAAAACTCATGACGCTTCATTAGCGCTTTGAAAATGACTCATCATAGGCATACGGCAAGGAGCAGAAGCGCCGTTTAGTAATTGCTGTATAAGGGATTCGATATAATACAACAGATTCTCCCGCACTCTTGAGATTTACTAAACTTCATGCATTAGCAAGCAAATTCTATTGAAGTGTTTGCAATCAGCAGGTATTACGTTATAAGAATAACTTAAGCTCTGCGCCTTGAGAAGCCAGGGATACGAAGAAGACAGACAGATCTAGCTAACGTAAAATTGTCTTTTTGTATAATTAACACTAACTAAACAGCTCTCATTTGAGTTCGGCCAGCTCAACACCATGCATACGTTGTTGTAGATTACGCACTACGTTTCTTTAATATGGCAGCATAAACCGTGCTAAGTAGTTTTAATAAAGCAGTATAAAATTCAGCATTAGATGTCAAGGAAAATCTAAGCGGTTATAGAGGCTCACTTTGCCAGCGCTTAGCCAGTGGGTGACCAAAAATAAACTAAACAGAGAACGCTACAATGCTAAGCATAATACCTACGAGAACAACAACAAATGCCTATTTCTAAACGAGCGCATTGTCCTTAACTTAACTTTGAAAAATGTGAGAGTTGTCTTTTTTTAGATTCTTAATAGATAGTGAGATAGAGAGTGACCAGTGTTAGCCGTGCTGACACTAGTGCTTTTTGTTTGTTCTTTTGATTCTTAAGTCAGGCTCAGACCAAAAACTTGGCCTACCCTAGAACGCGCAGCCAGCTGTTGTTTTGCAAAGCCGGCGCACAATGTCAACGTTCGCAGCCTATTTTCTTTCTCCGCAGGTTTCACACTGCGTCGACGAGAAGTCCACAAGTCGTAAAATAAACTTGCCCGGTACCAAAATGCCTACTTACGCCATCGCTACCGTTAGCTCCATCCTTTACTGACTCTTCCTGTCTCTCTCTCTCTCTCTAAATATGTTTCTAAAACCCGTAGCAGAAGGAGTGGCAAGTCGAGCTGCCAATTCAACTTCACTGTGGGGCAGGCCGAATCGCAGGCTAAATGATTTCAGCAAGATTACAGGTCATGTCTGAATCGGCGTTTTGCGACGGAAGGAAATACCACAGTAGCGCCACTTTAGCTAGGTGGTAACATTGGCTTACTGCATGATAAAATTATTTCTAAGCTATTCTTTCGGCGCTCTGGCGCATAAAAACGATTGGAGTTCCCATAGAGGGCTTGCTCGGTCTTCTTTGCTCAGCTTTGTTCTTGCTAGTGCTCTGGTACGCTATCTCCTAAAGGAAGACACTATACTTCGCAGAGCAGATACAGCCGTGACAACAAACCCGTGACTCTCACTTCTGCAAACTGTTCTCTATGTGACTATTTCTCCTTCTTGTTGCCTGCCGAACACACAATGGTATGTCTACAATGGCCCCTTTTGGTAAAGTGATATCCAATAATATATATATATATATATATATATATATATATATTTATATATATATATATAAATGTGCATGGAGGGAGAGAAGGAAAAACCAAATTGCTTCGACCAGATGAACGTTAGCGGCCAAAGAAAAGCGCGTTCCGGTTCAGACTAGTAGGTCATTGGGTACTTGCGTAAGGTACATATCCATAACACAGTAACATACGCCTGGACAGCTAGTCAACACGCAGATGAGCTTACGCAGAGGCACGGTAAACCTACCTACGAATGCCAGTGGGGTTTGACTAGCGGTGTTGATGGGCGATTTGCGAACGTTGATCACCTCACGTGCCAGGAGACGCTCGACGCTGTCCTTTGACGACCCGATGAAGGCTAAGTCCCGGTAGAGTGGGGTCGTAGCCACTGATTCGTAATCGACCTCGACTCCTCTTGGGCGACGAAAAGCCCCACCTATCATTGCCCTAGTCGTCGTCGTCGCAGTTGTTGTTGTTTTAGTGGCCGCAGTAGTGGCGACAGGATGACGACCCTTGGGGGGGGCATCCGTAGTGTTGCTAATGAGGTTTGCCTTGGTAGCCCAGGCAGTGAGCGGACGCAGCGCGGCCGGTGGAGTCTCGGTAAGCGACTCGGCATCCGAATCCTCAGTATTCCGGTCATGGCTAGCCATTATCAAGTACTACTACCTCATTAGAACCTCAACGCCGGGTGTGTCGCTCGTTCGGAGTTCTCGTCTCGTCCTATTCGGCCTATTTGTGATCTCTAGATAACTAGCTGATAGTCTATCCACCTATTCGGCTGCCTGTCTAACTGTTTGAGACAACCTTGCTAAGATCAAACAACGACACTTCGTTGCCGGCCAGAACCGAAGCTACCAGAATTCAGCGATCATGACGAACGAACTGACTTTTAGGCTGTCTATAAATCAGGAAAAGCGGCTGGCATCTGAGTCTGCTATAGCTCCTGGGACTTGAAGTCGCGCGGGGCGTAAACGGAATATGCAGAATACACTGCACACTATGCTCCAGTGTGTGGGCTAAATGGTCGTACTCTGCTGGGTGCGGGCCACAAAAGCTGAACTAAGGGATCTGTGCTAAAATCTACCGGGAGCTGTGGTTGCGGATGGCCACCGAGACGATGGAGCCTGCCCGCCAGGAGCCTGCCCGCCAGGATCCTGCCCGCCAGAGGGCCAAAATAGTTGCGCTAACGGAGAATAGGCACCGGGAGGCTAGAGAGGACAAGTATCGGCAGGAAGAGATACGTGCAATCGATAGGCGGCCGAAGATGATTCAGCTTATCGCGAACAGCAGTGCGCTCGAATTGCTCTATGGATGGCCTCCACTGATCCACGGGCCACACAGGAGATGGGACAGGCATCTCAAGAAGTCCTTTAGCCGCTAGATTAGACAGCCCTGGAGCTCTCGCACTATCGCATCGTCAAGCAGCAAACGGTTCCCGTCTTCCGGGCCTTTGAGCTTGTCATCCAGAACAGCCGTAAGTCGCAGTTCCTTGGAAGTTTGCACGAGGCTTTGAGTGATAGTCATTCCACAATAAGGACTAGATGATCCTAAACATGAAATATCTTGGCTGCACACCACTAGCTGTTCCTTCGCCTTTAGAGGGGATCGAAAGCTTGATCATTCGAACATCACGACTCCAAGGGGACAACTGATCCTGGTTATTACAGGATATACAAAAAGCTAAGTCCTAACTGCTCACAGGGAGATTTCGAGCAAGTTGTAGACGACCTCGCGGAATCGATACGCAACACGCAACTTCGAAACAGTGTCTAACAGGGAACTTTAACCCAGCATCATCAGAAGTCTGAGGGTTACCTCGAGTCAACAAAAGGGGGCAGGACGCTGTTACAATGGGAGGACAACACTTGACATAAAAAACATTAACAACGGGGAAAAGCTACGTTTCACCGCCAGGGCGGCGTTTCGTATGTGAATATCACGCTATGGAACCACATCCGGGCACGAAAAGCAATAAGCTGAAACATACTGGTGGACGAAAAATATCAGCCACTATTATATTGAGACACGGCTAAGGATTCGCCCCCCCCCCCCTCAAAGGAACGATTCAAGTTCTCAGGTAAGGCAAAGTTCAAACTGAAACACGGAAAGAAATTGACCCAATCAGACCCCTTTAGACCTGAACTATAGTGACTTGCAAGCACCCTTTATAAAGGTTTGCAAAATAATATGTACCAAAAAAGTGCACCCCAGGCAAGAAATCATGCCACTCAATTACTAATGGTCGCAGGAAATTACAGACAATCGCAAAGAGTGCTGAAAAGCGAGGCGAATCCTTGAACACCGGAACCACAACCTACGGACTCTAGCACTACTAAAATGTATGAGGTAATGGGCACAACTAAAAACAAACTAAAGCAGACAGCAAAACCAGGTGCTGGAAAAAGTTCCCTAAATTAGTCCAGGACGATCCGCAAGAAAAACGAGTTGTAGTAGCTCACCGCACTAGCCGCAACCGGCTGCATGAATTATTGACCGAGTGTGAATGCAAGCTGTGCGGATAATCGTGCGATCTATATCATTTTCAACAGTGTACAAAGTACTATCGCTGACGAAAGTGGTGTCGGAGAGCTGTAGCACATATGTGCATAAACTAAATCTTGGTTAAAGAACAATACGTTTGTTCATTAATTATTCGGCCAAAACTTAAAAAATAGTGATCAAAAAGGCTAGCACCCGTAAGTTGAGCTAGAACCTAGAGCAAATATAATTTTCTCAAAAACCCGGCCTGTCAAAGGTCTTGAGGGCAAGTGAATAAAACCTGTACAGGTATCCGACCTTCTGGTACTTCCTCACCTTGCACGCTTTGGCGAGAGCTAAAGCATGACCAGCCCAAGCCGCGCCAGCACTGATCATTGAAGGGTCTAATGAGTCAGTAACTGTCGCATCCCAGGCCTGCATGCAACCGTTCTCGAATCAAGGAAGACCGCCAGGTTCCCTTCTAACCCTCCTTGTCAAGTTTGACGATTTTCAGAATGCAAGCCCCTGGATCGCAAAGTTCCGATCCGGGCACAGGGTAGAACGTGGAGCTAAGCACCTGCCCTTCTAGAGAAAACGACGCGCAGCCCGGTCCTATTAGAGACCTATGGCGCATCCCAAAATGAGGTTTTTTCACTCTCTATTCGTAAACAGTTCTCCGAGCATTCTCCCTGGCGTCCTGCTTTGGCGGAGTTATTATTTACAATCCCTCATTCCATTGCAATAATGATTTTCTCACCGAGCTTGATCTTACCCCTGAAATTGGCTCGTTATTATGCTGGTCACCCTGTATATATGCAGTCAGCCGTTTATGTGAGACAACGTTATATGGTCGCGCAAATGTACGTGTAGTATATGCATTGTCTATTTGTACATTTATCATTTACACATACATACGTTGTCGAAATAATTGACTTAGTCTATGTCCCAGATAACAAGCAATCATATCATCCACTCCATGATGAAATAAAGATCATTGTATTTTTATAAAGCCTTCTACCTACCTTTTTAAACTTTATCTTTTCTAAACGCATTTATAAAAAAACTACGAGGTTGCGTAAAGAGTGCGTTCTAGGAATTTGGCCACTACGTATCGTGGTGGAATCGAGTTCAGCATTTAAAGTCTCAGGCTATGTGGCTAATCGCGTTGTCGTGCTGATTTTGCCAGTCATTTACATATATATTCGTTTGACGAACCAAATAGTCACACAATTTTGCATCACACTTTTTTTCACTGGACATTACGAATTGCTGGTGGCCGCCAGCTATACTAATCACATTAACTACGAGTTTTTTTAAACGAGTATACTGGTATAGTTCATCTCCAGTGATTTTATTTTGTTTTTATGTTTAGACATTTAGGCACAATAATATTATATATTATTAAATATAATAAATCGCTATATTTATTACTAGTAACCGCAAAATGTATGCTGTGTGTATATCCATTATAAGAGAGGCAAACTGTCTATATCTTTAATTTATTTTTTGTCGATAGTTTGTGGATGGCATATATTGAATTGAAGAAGACATGAACAACCCAGCAAATTCCCTCAGGCCGATCTTGGTCAAAAAGGATAATACCACTGACAAGGTACGCAGTTAGCGCTTGATATGTATATGCACCTGTTTTTATTATAAACATTGTTCTTTGTTATTTGCTCGTACTGCCGCTACAACTTCTGTTTGCAGCTTAATATATATATATATATATACAGGGTGTTTGAAAAAGTTTTTTTCGCCGTAGTGGGGAATTGTAGAGCCTGTTAAAGCAAATAATTTTTCCAATGGAACATGGTCCCTGAGAAGTCTTGTTTCGGAATGAGAGTTAAATTATTACAATTTGTGGCAATAGTGTTTTTGCCCAATATAGGAGCATAAAATGTGCTGTTGCGAGACAACCAGTCATCCTATACAGAAACTAAGCATACCGTGTGCTCCTGAGAAAATTCGACTTTTTCTGAAGAACTATAAGACCGGTCGGAAGATGCGACATGGTCGCATAGAAGAGAATTCGCAAAAAATGAAGTTCTTTATTAGCTTTCACACCAAATACTCTAAAATCATTACCCTACGACCACTCACGGCGCTTAAAACTAACATATTCAGGCAAATGCGCATTCCATGATGATCATTTTGGCATCAAACGTATGGCAATGCGAGTTGTGGTTGCGGAGTAATTACGATTTTTTGGCCAGATGTCGAGATTGAGTGCATGCAAAATGACTTTGTTTCCAGAAAGATTTGAAAGAGCGATATATGGATTTGTAGAGCTCGTTAAAGGAAATATTTTTTCCAATGGAACATGGTTTCTGAAACGTCTTGTTTTGGAGTGAGAGTGATATTACTATAATTTGTGTCACTGGTGTTTTTGCCCGACATAAGAGCATAAAATGTGCAATTACGAGACAATCGGTCCCCCTGTACAGAAACTAAGCACACCGTCCTATTCGCGAGAAAATTCTTTTCTGAAGAACATATAATATTGCCTAGAAGATGCGACACAATCGTTTAGAAAATATTCAGCAAAAAATTAAGTACTTTTTATAGCCTTGCGTTCAATATCTCAAAATCATAACCCTACGACCGATTACAGCGCTCAAAACTAACACATTCACGCATATGCGCAATTCATACCGATCATTTTGGTACCAAATGCATAGCAATGCGAGCAGTGATTGCGGTGTAATTGAGGCTGAGTGCATCCATGAATGATCTACTAGCACTCTAGGTCATTTTTGCATGCACTCAATCTCGACATCTCGCCGAAAAATCGTCATTACGCCGCAACCACAGCTCGCATTGACAGAGATTTGATACTTAAATGATCGTCAAAAATCGCATTTGCCTGAGCATATTAGTTTTGAGCGCCGTTAGTGGTCGTAGGGTAATGATTTTGAGGTATTTGGCGTGAAAGTTAATAATGAACTTCATTTTCTGCAAATTATCTTCTAAACGACCGAGTCGTATCTTCTGACTAGCCTTATATGTTTTCGCAGAATGAAGCAGAATTTTCTCTGGAACACGTCGGTGTGCTTAGTTTCTGTCTAGGAGGACTGGTTGTCTCGCAACAGCACATGTTATGCTCCTATGTCGGGCAAAAACACTATTGCCACAAATTGTAGTAATTTAACTCCCATTCCGAAACAAGACTTCTCAGAGACCATGTTCCATTGGGAAAAATATTTGCTCTAACAGGCTCTACAATTCCCTACTACGGCAAAAAAAAAAATTCAAACACCCTGTATATATATATATATATATATAAAGCAAAAAAATATATATATAAAGAAAAATATATATATACATATATATAGAGCGCGTTAACATGTGTTAGGGTAGACCTAAGGGTAATCCAGGGATAAAACCTAGTCAGCATGAATGCTGCTCTGGTACTGGCAGGGTCAATCCCGTGGAATCTCAAGGCACTTAAAAGAAAACGATTGTCTGACTTAGGTGCTCCCACGCAGACGGAAAAAGACGAGGAGAGGAATGTCACAATTGAGACCCGGCAGGCTGAGTGGGACGCCATCCCCCCGTGAGACGGGGGTCCTGGAGGATACCTGCGCGTATTGCTGCCAGATATTAAGGCATGGATAGGGAGGCCAGCGAGCGACCTTACCTATCATCTCATCCCGATCCTAACAGGACATGGAAACTCCAACTCCTACTTAATCCTGAATTGGCAAGGCTCCGCCGGTGCATTGTCTACAATGATCAGCCCCTGGCACCAATAAAATTGCGGTAGCGCTAATCGTACGGCCAGACGAAGGGTGTCGTTGTGCCCGGCTTGAAACGTTCAATATGGCTCGTCCATAGTGTACCGAGTTTCCCGAGCGGTTTGTTCACTGGCTACTATACGTATCCGCGTAGTGGGCAGGTCTTTGAAAATATAATTTTGTGTGTTTACTTTACATGCAAATCTTCTAAACACCGCTGGTAAGTGATAAATGATAATTGTGTATGTTTATGCTTGATAGTGGCAACCTATGTCAAGTCTACGACGCATTTTACTTGCGTCCCGCTTCGTCCTTCTAGACGGGAAACTGCTATTAGTCTGGCCCACTGACGCTGGGGTTTAAGTTTATTGGGCAAACTTGGGCAAATATGGGAATAATTCCAGGTTTAGTGAGGCCATACACCATTCAATTTCTCTATGTGGCTTAAAGTCGCCGGTTGTGAAGAAAGGTTGCACTCGCTTAGTATGTGGAGAATATACGACACCGAGAGGAGCTTCTAAAAAAATAGACACCTCTAGAGGATTGCTAAGGTTAAGTACAGTTTCTCATAACGTGTCTTCAGAGATATCCTTGTGACCTATAGCAGTAAAGCGATCCGAATACTTTTAGGGCATTCTCTTTAACTACTTTATTTACAGCCCGGCAAGATAGATCGCATGTGTCATTGAACCTAGCAGAAACATCTAAATCTTGTCTGAATTAAACGCATACAGATTTGCTTCTCTTTGTCGGGATCATAACTTTCAAGCGTAATAAATGCGTTTCGGGAGTCCAGTTTATCAATACAGTGAAGGTTTGCCGTAGTGGGCGCTAATATAGCTTATTTAGCAGTTTAGCTGACTCAATGATTTATCGTACAACGTAATACGAGTAGATAAACAACGACATAGGGAACGGTACTAGTGATAATAAAAATACCCCGTAAGCTTAACTTTTCGGTTCTTTGGCCTTTCACTCGCCCACTGACAATGATTACAGGGCAAAAAGACAGCACGGCAGTAAGAAACAGTAAGAAAATCTTAATCAAGCTCAGTCCGTCATTAGTAGTTAACAAACTACGAGGTGCCAGAGGTGCTTAGTTTTTAGTTGCTACAATAATCGGTTACTTTGTGCAAATGTTTATGCCAGCGTACTCGTTCCCGCATTGAAGACCGATCTGCGGGTGCAACCGTGGAAAAACGGCAAGCGGGGCCGGGGGCAAGCGACCGCCGGTCTGCAGATCCGCCTACAAGGTACAGGACGTCGCATCGCTGAAAGGTAAACAATGGTCAAAAGGTGTTCCGCTGGCCCACTGAGGACGACCGTTCAATGTGGGCACTCGGACAACATTGGCTCTATTAACGGAAAAATAGATAATAATAATAATAATAATAATAATAATAATAATAATAATAATAATAATAATAATAATAATAATAATAATAATAATAATAATAATAATAATAATAATAATAATAATAATAATAATAATAATAACAATAACAACAACACACACGGTGTTCCACTGCCCGGCATGGAGAGTACCAAAAGGTGGGCTGCTCGGAGACACGAATCTGCAGATCTAAAGGATATTGTCGCGGGAATGTTGGAGTCTCGAGAACAGTAGAATAAACTTGCGTGGTAATAACAGGGATCACGATGGCCAAGGAGGAGACGGTACGACGGCGCGCCGCCGACTTCATGGTAAATGATTCAGTTGGCGAAGTTATTGGTGTGATGGATAGATGTGGTCTCAGCGGCGGCCGATCTAACGGACGACGCCTACATATAAGCTTTGTGAGAGCCTGAAGCTTGCAAGTAAATTTAATTGACAGAGAGCGACAGGCCTGGCCTATAAGAGCGTGTCGGCAAAACGGCCTCTTGAATTTAATTGACCGTCATCTCTCGGTAAAACAGTTCGCACTTACTGGCGTTAACCTCCAGTTCTGTTGATGGTTCGGAGAACCGTGGCTACGACGTCCGGGTCAGGGTCGGCAAAACCGAAGTCGTCTATATAATATATGTTGCAATAAATACTCTTTTATTTTTTTAAATTACAAAGGAACCCCAATTTTTTTTCCATAAAACTCCCACCGAATTATACAAGTATGAAAAAATTAAATTTATCTGATTAGAGATAATTAAATGTTTACACCATAATCCCGTGTTTATCATAACTATGGGTTAGCGTTATTTATTAATTACGCAGTATGTATACGACGTATTATGCATTATGTATACGACGAGTATACGACGAGGCTTACTCCTGCCAAGCAAAATGGCTTAGTGCCAAAGCCATTGCTTTGCATTCGGGAGGTCGTTGGTTCAGGACTTGGACCGGCCATTCCTAAATTGGTTTTTATGGTTTCCAATTTAGGCACGTGTGGATTATATTCGGCCACATACGGACAAAAACGGAGAGCATAAATGTCTCATATCTGATCTCTGCATAAAAGAAATAGTGCAATATCATTCAATATTATTAGCCGAAAAAGCGTCGGCTTGAATAGCAAACTAAAAAACAGCGATGCACTTGAATTCTCCTGTCGGCAAGCGGACGCCGGCGTGATGAGTCTGTCTCTTGCGTGGGTCTCGCATACGAGCTGTGGACAACTTTGTAAAGCTCAGGCGCGTGCTCGCAAACCTGAAAAAGCATCGGGCGTCAAGGGTAAAAATAAATGTGTTCATTAAAGCTAATTCTTTCAGCCGTGCACCTGGGCTTCATGTGGAGGAAGCTGGACGTAACATAGACGGCAACCTTGGCTCCTGACTTAGTGCCGTATCTCAACTGACGAAGGTCGTAGCTGTTGTTCGAGTCGGCGTTCGATGCGGCTGAGGGCAATTTTCATTGCCATCCGTCTCAAGATGGGGGATTGTAGCAATGTTTCTCAAGCCATCGTGTTATTTTTGTTTTGGCAATCAGCCATGCTTCGAATGAACCGGTTAAGCAACTTCCCCTGCGGCGACTATGCCATAGATGTTTACTAGAACGCAGAGCAGACACGGTCGAGGAGTTGGCGATGACTCGTGAGAAGATGGGCAGGGGTGGCGAAGGGTTTTAAAAATATAATAATACAACAGTCAGAGTGGCTGGCCACCGCTTTGAGTGCCAAGGAGATTTCCGATGGAATCCTACCTCTCATTATTTTGAACGCAAGCAGGGCAACATGCATTCCCCTGAAAATGGAAACGCATAACATAATACCGGCAAGAGATCGTAGACAATGCAATGTATCGTAGACAAAAAGAAGATCTTCACCCGAAACACCCACATGTCTAAATGTTCTTAACGGCGCAATGATAAGATAGCACTTATGTGGTAGAGCCGCCAGATACTACAATGCAATTTCAAAGGTCATGCAGGTTATTATTTTTCTCCCACGTGAGGTTCAATGAGACCAACCATAGCCGCCCGTCTTCTCCCGTATAGTTATGGCCTAAATCAACTAGTTGTCACCGGAGCACATTTAAACGCTCTTACACTTGAAGAAGTAACAAGTAGCGTGAACAATTGAAGGACAGCAGCAGCTTCTTCGAGCTTTGGAAAGAAACAGTTTTTTATTGTTTTTTTTATTCCTTTATTCCTTTTAAAGGTGTGCCAGCGCCAACTCGGTGGACCTTAATTGCATAAAACCGAACTGACTAGGCGAAAAGAACCTATCTGATGACCAATTGTACCTTTCAAACCGCCTGATTACAAGCTTCTCAACAACTTAGTTAAAAATAGTCTCATACCAAAGTCCTTTACGATAGATGGCTGATTAAAATGATGTTTCCACGAATCGCAATGCTAGCTTTGTCGCGAGTATATCTACAAGTTCCGCTAAATGTGAAAATGATACAAATATAAATATAGTAGTAGTGAATTCTAGCTTATATTAAACTAACTCATTTTGCTTACATTCTTTCCGGTACAGCATTCGCAGTTCCATCGTGGCGGTGAGACCAGGTGCCTTTAACATGCGGACATTGCACAAGATGTTTTCGCAAGCAATCGACAGCGTGGAACCCTGTCCCACATAAACATAGATTTGTGGATGACATTCCATAGCAGCCAAATATCAACCGACGTACGCACAGATAGGCACGTGTCCCGTGTGTGTGTGTGTACAAAATTTTCGCGCGTGTCGTGTTAATCTCATCAACTATTCATAAAACGTCGCCTATCAATTCTTCCTCTCTTTGAGACATTTAGTAGGCGTACACAAAAATGACTTCGAATCGGTGTAGAGTTGTATGACAAGCTGAACAGCACTCTTGGGCGGCCTTTTTTTACCTTTACTACTTACTACTTACTTCGTAACGGCCTTATGTTTAATGATTCGCATAAATTAATTGCTTGGCAACCCATCCAACGCCTCTAGTGAACTAGAGTGGCGTATATAGGAAGGAACCACTGTGCAGGACACTAGTACTAATAATAGTACGCATTATATTTATAATACTAATGATTACCATAAATGATAAATATATGAATTGTAATGTTTAACAATATTATTTATAAGTATGCAACAAAATGACGTGGCTGGCATATATATATATATATATATATATATATATATTCGGTGGCAGATTTAATTTAATTGGTGTTAGGGCGCCCAACACACAGCTCACGCGTCAGTCGGAAATCTGCAGCTACAATTAGGGACTGGAATGCTTTATTCTTACTGTATATATATATATATATATATATATATATATATATATATATATATATATACTGCAAAATAAACAGTCAGTATATATCCAATGCTCAAAACGCAATTTGTTTTCACAGCTGCATATATACAACTGATACCCCATTAACAGTAAAGAACCGGTCTCATACTATATATATATATATATATATATATATGTTATAAGATGACATTAAAGCAGTTTAAGGACCCGTTAAACTCGTCGAAATAAGTAGCTCTTCGATGGAATGGGGTGGAAAGGTTTTCATCGTCATTTATCCATTGCACCATATGTATGATATGTTGATATATATATAGTTATAATTACAAACATATGCCTGCAAGTAATAAAATATCATCGATCTTACTGCGTAAGAGAAATAGTTCTCTGACAGACATCGAGATGGTATAAAGGGACACGGCTGGTCGCATAAACACACACCGACGTCGCACAGCCGACGTCAGGATCGTGAAAGTCTCTTCTGTGGTAGAGCTCATGGTGGAATCTATGGAATCATCCAATCCTGTAGGGTCACAAGATGTCGGCTGGGTTATAGTGGTATCTGCCACTGAAAATATATATGCCAGCCACGTCATTTTGTTGCATTCATAGAAATAACTTTCTTAAGCATTATAATTCATGTATTTATCATTTATGGTAATAATTAGTATTATAAATATAATGAGTATTATTATTAGTTGTAGTGTCCTGCACAGTGGCTTCTTTCTATAATATGTATATACGCCACAGTTCACTAGAGGCGGGATGGGTTGCCGAGCGCGCAGAAGATGGAAAAAGAACGCAAGTACCAAGAACTGGAGACGGGCTACATCGTAATACCAATATATATGGCCACAATGGGTCCGGTAAGCAAGGCAATCTAGAGATTCATCAGTGAGCTGGGCAGACGGATTACGGATCTCACAGGCAATCGACGCGAAGGCGAGCTTTTACGGCTACTTCTGTCGCTTGCAGTGTGCCGAGGAAACGCCGGTTGTATCGTCGGTAAACGTGGTAAAAATAGCCTAATGATCTTGTATGAGAGAGTAGATGGTTGCGCATCAACATTTATGGTAGCATCTGGCTGTCCGCAAGGGACAATATTATTGCTGTTTAAGTAAGTTCTAAACACAGATTCCTTAAATATCATAGTATGCCCTAAGGTATACGAAATGGGTGGCATGAAATATCAATCGAGTGTGAATGCAAGCTATGCGGAAAATCGTGTGATCTGTATCATCTCCAACAGTGTACAAAAGCAATATCGCTAATGAAAGTTATTCAGGACAGCTGTAGCACATATGTGCATAAACCAAATATTGGTTAGTAAATAATACATTTGTAATTAATGTGTACAAACAAACATTTACTACTTATGAAAATTGTATACTGTGATAGAGTAGTATATGAACAGAGAGTTATTGTATGTGTTATTCGAAATAGTTCGTAGATGATATGACTCTTTAGATATGCAATTATCTGTATTTTGGCTACAATATTGTTGAGTACAATTAATTACTCAAGTGCAAACGACTTAAACCAAAAACGTTTATTGAAGATGTTGAATTGTTAAGAAATACTTCTTTCACGAACAGTTCATACGTAACTTAACAAGTGGAGACCGCGTCTCATCGAAACACCAAACTCAATGCACAGCTATAAGACAGTAACGCTTTGTCGATAACAAAATGTAACGTCTCACTATACGTCCGTGTAGTCTCTACGGGCATCTTGATGGAGAGCGTGGAGAGCGTGTCTTGGGCGTCGTCCAATTAAGCGAACAGTCTCGCTTAGTGTTCACAGCCGCTAAGGCAGATGCAGTAGGCTTGTGCCGCAAGGCAGCAACACCTCACTGCCGGGGGATTAGGTAACTTCCGAGGTGTGCCGAAAAGCGAACCTCCAGGAGATCTCGAAGCCGCAGTCCGAGGCGGCAGCCAATTCCCCCACTCTCTAAGAAACAGCCGCCAGATAAACGGACCGAGCACATGATTGCTAGAGGAAGATAGAGGAGAGACTACGATGATTGTCGGCTGCACGACGACCGCTTTGTACTGAACTTGCACCAAACGTCGTTGAGAGGCCCTCGACAGAAGAAGCCTGGCATCAAATGCTCTGTGATTCTGCTCATGATGTCGATTAGGTTCAATAGGTGAGCCAAATTTATACACGAGACCTCTACAGAATCATGGAAGCCAGAAGGCTGACAACCATCAACACCAGCAAGGCGCATCTTACGAGCGTATCGGCTGTTTGTGAACATCACTGCAAAACTTAGGGCTCACAACATAGACAATGTTCGTCGCTCTGATGTATGCATGTTTGTCCTGTAGGCCTAGGTTACTGCAGGTACACATCGCGTAGCTATCAGCCGCCAGCACAGCTTAGCAAAGCCGTGTCGCGCGTTTCGGTCATCAATACTCGCCTTTCGGTTACCTGCTAAGCTTACCAAGCAGCGTTAAAATGATCTTAAACCAGCTAATAGTTCGACTAAACAAAGTGTTTGCGCCGAATTTGTCAAACGTAACCGTTGCCGTAAAACCTACTCGGGCATCACGTCACGTGCCGCTGGTCAGTTACAAATTGGCACGTCGTGAGACATGCCCCTTGATAGAATCCATGAAATAAAGGCTTTTTTTACGATCTTATATATATACAGCACCAAATCTTGCGCCGCGCATCTTAGAATTGATTCAGTAGAAACATAGGTATTTTGTTTCACACATAAAAAAAGACACGTGTATTTATGCCATAGAGACGTCGCTTTGTAGGTGGTAGGTCTTCTCTTTAAACGAAAACAATCTAGTCGAACCTCGCGTTTTTAGAAATATGCTATAAACTTTGATAGTTTTTCAACTTCTACGTTATCGACTAAGACTAAGCTTACAGATGTGTCATCACCAGACGCTATCGTCTATGTTTCATACGCTCTTAAGTCAGTAACAGGGTTAATGTGTTCACTAAATCTCTCCAACTAATTTTAGCTAGAGCCACAATGCTTTTTTTGAACTAAATAATCGAAAAAAAATGGCATTTTACTGTGGCCGCTGTAATACAGCTCGCCGACCAGCCAGAGCTCCCTGATTCGAGCCCCGTCATGTTGCCGGAATCGGTGAAGGTCATTCTCGAGCCTGCAGAGGAGGTTTTTGACCCTTAGTAACCTAAATAAATTTTCCGAAAGAGTAGACGGTTACGTCTAAACATCTAAGGTAACATCGGGCTGTGCCCAAGAGACAATGTTATGACTTCTTGATCTGTATAAAGATTGTTTACGGTTTTTCTTTTGCCCTAATAAATGCAGTCAAATATTTGCTAACAATTGAAATTGTATATTGTAAAAAACTACAAATTGAAAAGGACACGTTCTATGTATGTTCAAGTAATCCGTGAATGGTCTGAGTTCTTTGATATGAAGTTATCTATTAATATTTTACGTGCATTTTGACCACCGTAAATGCACTTGAATAATCGAGTACGCACGGCTTAAACTAAAAACATTTACTAAATAATTACGAACGTTAACAGATACTACTCTTAAGTACAGTCTATGCTTAACTGAACTAGTGAAGAATGCGTCTCGTCAAGGCGATTCGATAATGCGTTCTTCGTCGTCAAAGACACGAAACTCAATACAGAGCTACAAAACAGTGCGCTATGCTTCTACGATCTTACGTGTCAGACATCAATTCACCGCTCCAACGTGTTTTCATCAGTTTATACTCTAGGAGCATAAGGAGAACAACAATATACAAATGTATCCAGATCACATTGTTGGTAACCACGAGCGCGTTTTTAAGAGGTTGGCCTAGTGCTATATCTTTGTTGTTTCAGAATGCGTTTTATCGTCGGCTTTTGGACGTCCCTCACAACGGGACCCTTGAGACCAAGCATACGGAGTCGCCTTCGCTCAAGCTCTATCTTAAATGTGGGCTTGATGTTCCTCAAATGTTAGCGTAAAATACGGCACGCTGACACATTGAACTGCTGTAAAACCACAGGACATCGAGACATGCTGTAAAACCACACGACATCCAGAAATCCAAGCTGATTCCTATATCTATTAGTAGATGAGCCTTGCTAAAGGCCTTGCCAAAACTTGTCAAAGGTTTGCGAAGCTAATTAGCTTCGGAAACCTTTGGCAAGTTTTTATCGGCGTCATGAACACTCGTCCGTCAAGCCGTCTCGCACAGCTTCTACTCACGAATAGGGGGAAGTGTTCTGGCAATAACCAGGAAAGCATAGTCGAGATCTCAACTTATCCTTAGGGTCATGATCCGTTCGAAGTGTTTGTCATAATCAGAAACCCAAAATAAAACAACATTAACCTAGCTGATTTAGGTAGGTTATTTATCACACAGTTTTATGTAGATTACACATTATAAATAACAAAAACATCATAGAAACCAGATTCCTCAATTTAAAATAATACAAATAAAATTATCCTGTATATATATATATATATATATATATATATATATATATATATATATATATATAGATATATACAGGGTCATTCAGAGAGTATTGTACCTCTTTCGAGGTTTGATAGAACTCAGCAAGAGAATAAGTTTTCCCTATGGAGGGAAGATGCGGAAACGTCTTGTTTAGGAGAGGGAGTGAAGTTTATAGAAGTAATTTTTCTGCCTTTTTTCTCCTACATAGTTGTGCGAAATCAATGTTTGCGGGAGAACCAGTCAACGCATGAAGAAACCGATTACACCGGCGTGTTCTGAGGAAAATTCTGCACAACAAACGACACTTCACTAGCTTGCGTAGCAAAAAGCGAATACCCAGATTAAGGAAAGTCATGAAAAGTCGATATTTTACGTTAACGCTTTTTCATGAAAAATATGGCTATCGAAAAAGCTTAGTGACTTGACAACTACGTAACGCAGCATCATCACTTTGGTACGAAAGTGGTGGGCATTAGATTTGCTATTGCGTGAGAGTGGTCTTTTGGACATACATTTTTGGTCGTAATAGAAACATTTAACGATTTTTCACGAAAAAGCGTTAACGTACGACATAACAGCATATCGACTTTTCATGACTTTCCTTAATCTAGGTAACTCCTTCGAACACGCCGGTGTAATCGGTTCCTTCACGCGTTGACTGGTTCTCCCGCAAACGTAGATTTCGCACAACTATGTAGGAGAAAAAAGGCAGAAAAACTACTTTTATAAACTTCACTCTCTCTCCTAAACAAGACGTTTCCGCGTCTTCCCTCCATAGGGAAAACTTATTTTTTTGCCGAGTTCTATCAAACCTCGAAAGAAGTACAATACTCCCTGAATGACCCTGTATATATATATATATATATATATATATATATATATATATATATATATATATATATATATATATATATAATAAGTAATATATATGTATATATATAATAAGTAATATATATATATAAATATACTGTGTATTTTTGCCTGAAAATGAGTTGGGAAATACCAACAAAATCCTTCTCGACCTCAAGAAACCGATTACATGACTAGGATTTCATCAGCATCTATTCGAGACTCGCATTAGCCTCGTCAGAAGAGGCGTTTCTTAACTGCTCCGTGCCGCAAAAATAGAACCTCCCCACGAGACCCCCGTGGGCTTCTGTGTGAGTGCCGAGATCTTCGTCAACCTCGACAGGAAAGGGCATCTAGAGAGAATAAGCGCCATTACCCTTTCCACTTTGTGAGTCCGTATATGTGAAATTATTATAAATAGAGATATCTGAGCTTAGTATAGTTACTGTACATCTAAGCACCTACTCGATTGCTACAATGGCTTCTGTGAAGTTTATCTTTATTGTGGTGGTGTGCATCTTGCTCGGGCATAGTCTTGACGCCCGGCCAGCTGGTGCGGCTACAAGAGGCGACCACCAAAAACCGATCCAGAGGCAAAGGCTCTTACATCAGCGGTTGACGGAGACGGTTGGGCAGGAAGCTACCGTTCCGACAGAGCTCACCGATAAGCCAAAGCTCCCTGGATCGAGTGCTGATGGCTCCGTAATGTTGCCGGAATCAGTTAAGATCACCATCGAGCCTCCGGAGGAGGTTTTTGAAGACTTCATCGAAGTGGCTTCCGATCCTCGGTCAGATTGCCACAATTCGTGTGGAGATCTCTCAAAGGAAGACCCCTTGAATCAGCTGTACATGAAGCCGGTTGAGCCGGACGTAACCGGTCCGATGCAGCTCATCGACCGGGCCGAGCTCCCTGATTTGAGCGCTAATGTCCGCTTCCATCCGCTGTTCACGAAAACGATTGAACCGAAAATTACCGTCTCCATGCAGCTTCCTGACTCGAGCGCTGATTCCATCGCCATGCCGCCAGGATTGGTCACGATCACCATCGAACCTGTGGAGGAGGAATTTGGCTTTCTCGAAGTGGTTTCCGACCCCCTGCCACAAAACTACAACTCAGGTGTGGACATTTTAGAGGAAAGCCTGCATCATTATTGTCATCCGCGCCTCTGCCGCAACTCAGTCTACCCGGAGCAGGAAGAAAACGTTAACTAAATGAAACCACGCTGTTGCTACAGCGAAAACACAGCATACGCACCACAAAACATACTAACACAAATGGCAGTAGCACACGTATTATCGATCTAAATGTATTACAAAGTCTCCGGTTTTTTTGCTGTCATTGATACTAGTGATAATGGAATTTAATAATGTAAACGGCTGACGCAATTGTCGCCTGTTGATGTACAAGTAAAGTACGTGTAAATAAATGTCAGAGTTAAACGTATCCGTTGATTGTCGTAAATCTAGCTAGCAGACAGAAGAGTAAACAAAATTTGTCCTACGTTTAAGTCTTATTCGGTCCGCTCTAAGAATCTAATGCGCACGATCCTTTCCGGTCCTTTCCGATGCGTACTTAAATTTGTGTAGTCAACAAAGTGGAAAAACAACGAACTCTAAGGAACTCTGGCAGCTGCTTAAAGTGGTCCTTTCGTGAGAAAAAACTTAACCGTAGACGTTTTAACCAATTATTGCGCAATTTATTGATGCACATTTCATGGTTCATAAGATCCACAGAATTCAAGAGGACGTAGAAGAGTCATACTTTGTAGAAGAAGGCATCTACTTAGACTGATAATCAAACATTCGCCACTGGCGCAATGCTTCCAGATTCCTCCCCATCCCCCAGACTCGGTACTACCTTGGCATTACTTCGAAGCCGTGGGAGAGGCGTCTCTGCCGTTTTCTTCTACTCAGCTCTATCTCTCCCTATTGTCCCGCATGTTTACCTGCGGTTGGATAGAGGGTTACTGCCATTTTGTAAATTGTCCTGTGAGGGTGCGTCGTGGCCATGAGGGCCCGGCTGCACCCCATCCTCCTCCCTCCCTAGGCTCCTCGTCTCGACCACTTTCCCGAGATCCGCTCAAGCCTTTCCCGCCTGGCCGTTTCCTCGGCTGTTATGAGTGTTGGTATAGGCTTGTCGAAAGGCTTGTCGCTCTAAGGTCTTCTGGCTACTCTTGTGTACTGACTCTTTAGCCCCTTCAATGGTCAGTCACGGCGCTGCCCAGGCAGGTTATGCTGTTCTGTAAGAGATAAGTGTCGCAAGTATGCGTCTGTCGGAGGCTCTATGGGTTTTCGACCTATTGCCCCGGAGACTTTAGGGGGCCCAGGTAAAATCACTGAGGTAATTATTACTAAGGTATGCTACACGTGTCTCAGATTGGCCACGGAGGACCTACGCACTGGCGATTTTTTTCGAGGAAAGCTCTCAATGAACACACAACGTGGTGACGCCACGGCAGTGCTTGGCGCCTTGTATGGACAAGTGTCTTGTGGTTGACACCAGACTTGGACTTATGTAGTTTGTTTTCACGTTTACGGGAGGACAATTGTTCACATTCCATTATGAGTTAAATAAAATGTGTTTATGTGCAAACCTAGTAATTCCCTAATGAATTAACGCCTGACAGAGACAACGGACATTTGCAGTCATACTGCGAGGCAATTTGACATTTTTGTAGAGCAACGGTTTTTGGCCCTATTGATTAGATAACACATACTGTGCCGAACACCGTTCGTCTTAAACTCCATAAAGTCCATCCAAGTATTGCATCCTTTCCGTCATGCCGGCAGATGTACTAGGGCATACGATTTTTTGTCCACATGGTCCGGCTATTGGCCGCCGGGGTGCTCCACCCACTCGCTCTGCCAAGCATCGACAGTGGCGTAACTTGCACTATTAAGATCACTCACGTGCAAGCTAAAAACGGTCTAACCACTCTGAAAGGTAGGACTAGTTTTGTTGATTCTTCTGTCTGCTAGCTAGATTTACGACAATCAACGGATATGTTTGATTACACGCATACATGTACTTTACTTGTACATCGATATGCAGTTTTGACTTCAGTCTTAATTTATTGCTTCTGTGCATCACTAGCAGCCTGCGTGACTAGTGTGGAACTCACATACCCACTAACACCCAGATTCCTCCCCACTCCCCAGGCTCGGTACTACTTTGGCATTGCTTCGAAGCCGTGGGAGAGGCCTCTCTGCCGTCATCCTCTATTCACCTCTTTTCTTCTCTATCATCCCGCATGTTTTCCTGCGGTTGGATAGAGGGTTACTGCTATTTTTTAAACCGTCCTGTGAGGGCCCGGCTGCTCCCCCTCCTCCCCCCTTCCTAGACTTCTTGTCTCGACCACTTTCCCGAGACATAATTTAAGCCGTTCCCGCCTGGCCGTTTTCGTGGCTGTCTTCAGTGTCAAAACGGCGTTAAACAAGTTCGTCGCCTCCTTCCATGCCTCCGCCGAAGTCATCATATGAACAACCACCTCCCTGATAGGCCGGTCTCTCACAGCGGCTGGTCCTGCTCCTCGCGCTTCCCTGAGTGTATCACACCGCAGAACAGTATGCATTACGGTGCCCGCCTGTCTGTTTCATGGCACGCACACTTGAATTGATCCACGCATGCTTGCGATAACTTTTAATTCAATTGAAGCATTGTCACCAACTCAGTCAGGCATGCCCCGTGTTTCAGAGGCCCACCATCATTTTCGTACACGAATTTGATTTGGACAAGCGTTTGACTCCCACTATCAAGTATCTTAAATATGCACATGTCCTGAAGCTTCACCTTTCTGCATCATCTCACGACTGCCCTGCTAAAATCGGCAGTCACGGCAAAAAAAGCGTGCTTCTTTCATCAAACAAATGCGCTAAACTGGCGCACTTGACTTAACCAACTAAATTAATGGCAATAAGATACCGAATTAATTTATATCCGCGCCTCCAAGAACCAGAAGATTAAGTTGGAACTTAGCGTTAACCTAAGACTTGATCTGTGCAACTTACCAATTTCCAATGACTTGCATATTTCATCGAACCTAACAGCACACAGAGTTAACGAAACATTACACCAACAGCAGTGGTCGTGTCTAGTTACATAAACACATTATTCGGTTGGCAATAATTAAGTGAGGATAAGCACAGCCCGATTTACCCAACCCATTTGAATACGACTAGAATTAAAAACATCTTTGAAGGAGGTTGTTTTAATTACTAGACTATCCTCCGTTCCTTACGGGCTTGGCAGTTAACCTGAGGTATATCTTTCATGTACCGAGGGCCGGACATCTTTGAATACGACTAATAACCCCGCACCACGCTCTTAATAATCAATGATTTGATTAATATAACACACATTGTACGCGGTAACATAAAAATCTTGTTAGAAGGGGTAAATGGTTAAGTCTTTAAGAGACAATAGTATGTCTTGGTAAGTCTTGTACATGCCTTGAAATGTATAGTTTGCCCTAATGTATACACACAAATATTTGCTAACCTTAAATTCTAGTTTGTGATAGAAATCGGAAGGCAAGTTTTGACGTGCATTGAAATAATTTATGGATAATACGGCTTCTTTGATAAGAAGATATCTGGTACAATATTTTTTGCATTTTAGGCCACACTATTCGTGAGTACAATTACACACTCGAGTACAGAACTCCCTAGCCGGAGCGCTGATGCCCCCGTGATCTTGCTAGAATCGAATAAGGCGACCTCGAGCCTGAGGAGAAGGATTTTGACGGCATAAACGAGGTGGCTTTTGGCTCTTTGCCTTATGACTACAATGCAGTTGTGGACCTCTCAGAGGAAGACCCCTTATATATCAGCTGCGGATGAAGGCGGTTGAGACGAGAATTACCGTTTGAATGCAGCTTATCGACCAGCCAGAGCTCTCTGACTCGAGCGCTGATATTTACGTCATGTTCTCGGGAGTCGATCACAACTGCTACCGAACCTGCGGAGGAAGAATTTGACGACTTCATCGAAGTGGCTTCCGACCCTCTGCCATACAAAACAGGTATCGCCGTCATCCATGCTATCATTACTGTTTCGTCTATTTGAAATACATTTGTTTATTAACATTTGTACGTTTGCACACTAAGGCAGTGCTCGCCTATAAAAAAATAGTTTAAAATCACCTCCCGACGAGTCCTCCTTGTCTTCCTCTGCGACGTCCCCAGCTCTTGTGATCCTGGTGCGCCCTGTAGACCCGTAAGGTCCCCTGCATGGTCAGGACGGTTAAGTCGATCAGGTTCTTCTTTGACACCCCGAGAGTCAGTAGATCCTTCACCGACTCGGGTTCCCACACACCGGTCATGGACACAGTGATGGACCCGAATCGGTGGGATGAGCCGGGTAGCTGATCTCTGATCTCGGGGATGTCATATTTCCTGATCTTGTCCCGTCTGGCCCGTGCAAGGTCCCTAGATGGTCCGCACACCTCGGTGTCTAAGACCCAGACCCCGGTAGGTGTTGTGATCACGAGGTCCGGTCTCAGGGAGGGTGCGGTGGGTCTACGGAAGGTGCGCTCGCGGTCCACCTGCAGTCCTTTTCCCCGCAGTAGTCGGGAGACCCGCTCACAAATGTCGTTGTGGCGCTTTATGATCGGGAGATGGGTGTAGTCGCACAGTTGACTGACGTGGGCCAGCGTTTCAACGGCGTTGCACCCGTGACGACAAAATTTGTCGTACCAGGGGCGGCCTCTGGCGAGCCTGGCACGCGTTGGTAGTGCGTTGATCCTTAGCTTAATCAGATTAATATACTCCTTACCTGATAGGTAAGCAGTACCTTTGACCCAGTTTTGTGTAAAAGGTGATTTGTGTGCGTTTTTTAAATGAGCTCCATCGAATGTATTATGTAGTGTTAGAGCCCAGTATTCGGTCTCTTGTGCGGCATTTTCGATGGTTGTATCCCCGAACTCACAAAGGGCGCTGGTTTTCGCCAGTTCGTCCCTGTGGTAATCCGAGGATAGCAACCATTGCGTGCCAATGTGGGGTGATTTTTGTAAGTTGGTGAGTCGGGAGAGGCGAAGTCTGGGAATTAGTGTTCGGAGACAGGGGATGTCCAGACCGCCATGTGCTGTGTGCGCGTAGAGGAATGCGTTAGGCACGGAGTTTTCGAGCTTGAGCCAATGCAATTTCACCGTACGCCTGATCTCGTTATCTAATTCTAAGAGGAAAGCTCTGGATGGCCGGGGACCAGCGACCAATCTGTAAAGGATTTTGGGGATGGCGAATTGTTTAAGTATTGCTAATCTTTGTTGGGGTTTGAGGGGAGCTATTGTTAGTCTGCTAAGAAAATCTAGGAGTGTATCCTTGGCTGAGTCGACCCTGAGAAGCATTAAGCAAGAAGACGACGCCTACTACATCGGACCCCGTTATCGTTGGCTTCGCTACTACCTCAAATACTTTGAATCTTGCCCGATTCCTCTGGGCGACTATTTTTCATTTCATGATCGCCTCGGCCGCACCACAAAACACAGCATCTATGCCATAACAGTTGGCATTCGGAATATAGCGCCCAATTTGTTTTAACTTCTCTGGTTTTTGCTCCTGCCATTGATACTAGCGATAATGGAATTGATCAATCTAGATGGCAAAAGCTACGACTGCATTCTGGTGTGCAATAAGAGACATGTAAATAAATGTAAGAATCAAACGTATCCGTTTTTATCGTGAATGTAGTTAGCTGGCAGAATTATGAACAAAGCTAGCCTACTTTTTGGACCTAATCGATCCACTCATAGGGTTCTTACCGATGTCGTACAATACGCTTACATTAATCTAGTCTACAAAGTGGAAAAACAAAACAGGACGAACTATGGGGAACTTCTACTATGTTTAAACTGTGCCTTCTGTGAAAAAACGTGACCGCAAAAGTTTTAACCATTTTGTTGTGTAAATTTCTCGCATTTAATGGTCGACAATAGGCTCGAAACATCCACAGAACTTAAGAGACCGTTGGAGAGTAAAACTTCATAGAAGAAGACGTTTTATCGCAAAATCTACAATCGATCAAAAGTTCGCCTTTTACGGAATGCCTCACGTTCTTTTGCTTCGCAATCATGGGCCAGGTATTCATAACACTGCACACTTGAATTGATCAAAGCATGCTTATGAGAATATTCATTATGAGTTCATTTTCAAGTGAAGGTTTGTCACCAGTTTAGTCAGGCTTGTGTACACGACGTTTGTTTGGACAAGCATTTGACTCCCATTATCAAGTATCTTAGATATGCATATGGTCCGGAACTTCATCTTTCATCATCCTCTAAGGACTACTCTGCTACATTCAGCAGTCTAAGCAAAAAAATGGCATGCTCCGTTCATTGAACAAATGCGTTGCACACGGTGCACTCGACTTCAAAGACTAAATTAATGGCTATATTTGACCAAAGTTTAGTCACATCCGCGCATCCGAGAACCAGAAGATGAAGCTGGCACTGATCTTCTATCCAGCCTAAACATACCGCTTAAGCGGCGAACCTGAGCTACTACTATACGACAACTTACTAGTTTCTAATTGCTTGCATACATTATCGATGGAGGCTCTAACAACCTATAGAGTCATTGGAACATTACGCCGAAAGCAGTGGCCACAAGTCTGATTACATAAATACACACATTGTTCGGTTGGCATATAGCTAAATAAGCGCAAGCACAGCCTGACCAAGCCTACCTATTTGAATGTGACTAATATACCCCACACTACTCTCACAGCGTTGAATGATTTGATTAATGTAGCACACCTTGTACGTGCTAAAATTTGCCGTAATACTTTTTTCATGAGAGATGAATCGTTGCGTCTCAACTTCATTATGAGCCTATCGACTCATTTCTGAGACGTTCAGTGCAAGTTCACCGCATGACGACCAGTTTCAAGTGGTCGTCATGCAGGCGTTAATCACGGAAGTGTCTACTCTACCTTCAAGCAACAATGTCTGTCTGTGTTACTTCGTGGAGAGTGGGGGAATCTCTTCCGTCTCAAAGCGCGGACTAGAGATTTCGTGAAGATTGGCTTTTCTGCACAAACCGGACATTACTCGTCCCGCCCCGCGGTAGTAAGATGTCGCTATCTTGCAACACTACGTACAGCATTCGACTTTAGGCTGTGAAGACTCAGCGGGACTGTTCGTTTAGTGAAGCGTTTAGAAAAACGCCCCCTACATCTGCATACTCCCTGTGGCGGTCTCTGCCTAGGTCAGTCTACTCGGATACCGTTCGCCACCTCCAGGACAATTTGAATATCGGCGTCTTACTACTGAACTTCGCAGCGCTTTGGGATCGGCCAATATTCAACAAGAATAATACGTATACATTCGTATTAAACTCGCTCGTCTAGGCACCGAGGTATGGATTTGAGGTATGAGGTGCATCGGCTGCATCAGATGAGCCATCTTGAAGACCTTTGATATACATTGAGAAACCTTTCTAAACTGCAGCATTTACTTTAGTCGTTTTAATGACCAAATAGCGTGCACCGAATCTTATTAGATTAGACGGTTTTCCGAAACCGGGTTGGAGCATTCCAGTAAATAATATGTCCTGCGCTGTTGACCGCAACTTTGACAAACACATAATGCACTATCTTTGTGGTAGCCAGGTCGTGCACAAATTATATATAGAGCTTCCTGATTTGAGCGCTGATGTCCCCGTTATGTTGCCGGAGACGGTTAAGATCATTATCGAGCCTGCAGAGGGGGTTAATAAAGGCTTCATCGAAGTGGATAGGACAACGCTCTATGTATGTTCAAACAGTCCGTGGATGGTCTAAGTTATTTGATATCAAGTTACCTATTAATATTTTTAGTGCATTATGGCCACAGTAATTGTAAATGCAATTGAATAATTGAGTACACACGGCTTAAGCAAGAAACATTTACAAATTTATATTTATTAGTTATTACATGTTAACAGATACTACTGTTAAGTACAGCCTATGCCTAACTGAGCTAGTGAAGAATGCGTGCGATCTGATAATGCGTTCTCTCGTCATTAAAAACACAAGCCTCAAGGCAGAGCTACAGAACATTGAGCCATGTCTATACTATCTTACGTATCATAGTGTAGGACATATATAAGACCCGGCACTTGTCAAAGCACGGACGAATGGCACTCACAGAAAATATTATTTGGCTAACACAAAAAGTAGCATCTCACAACACTTCCATGCAGTTTGTCAGACATCAATTCACCGCTTCAACGGGTGATCAGTTTATACTCTAGGAGCATAAGGACGTCATACACATGTTTCCAGATTTCATTGATTGTAACCTCGACCTTTTTTGAAAGATTGGCCTAGTGCTATATCTTTGTCGTTTCAGAATGCGTTTTATCGTCGACTTTTGGACGTTCCTCATGGCGGGACCCTTGATACCAAGCATACGAAGTTGCCGTCGCTCAAGCTCTATTCTAAATATGGGCTTGATGTTCTTCAAATGTTAGCGTAAAATACGGCACGCTGACACATTAAACTGCTGTAAAACCACAAGGCATCTAAAAATGCTGTAAAAACACAGAACACTCAAAAATCCTAGCTGATTCCTCTACCTATTGGCAGATCGGCCTAATTAGCTTCGGAAAGCTTTGGCAAGCTTTTACTGGTGTCGTGAACACTCGTCTTCTATCGAAAACTCCTACCTGCTTTGAACACATTTGGTCTCTTCTCTGGCAACCTGTAGATTCTTAGTTCCGACGAGCCGTCTCGTGCTGCTTTTACTCACAAATAGGGGGAAAGTTCTGGCGATAACCAGGCAAGCATAGTCCAGGTCTCAACTAATCTATAGGGCCATGATCCGTCCGCCTGAACATGAATTGGGAAATACCAACAAAATCCTTCTCGACCTCAAGAAACCGATTACACGACTAGCATTTTATCAGCATCTGTTCGAGACTCGCATTAGCCTCGTCAGAAGAGGCGTTTCTTAACTGCTCCGTGCCGCAAAAATAGAACCTCCCCACGAGACCCCCGTGGGCTTCTGTGTGAGTGCCGAGATCTTCGTCAACTTCGACAGGAAAGGGCATCTAGAGAGAATAAGCGCCATTACTCTTTCCACTTTGTGAGTCCGTATAATGAAATTAGTATCAATAGAAAGATCTGAGCTTAGTATAGTTACTGTACATCTAAGCATCTACTCGATTGCTACAATGGCTTCTGTGAAGTTTATCTTTATTGTGGTGGTGTGCATCTTGCTCGGGCATAGTCTTGACGCCCGGCCAGCTGGTGCGGCTACAAGAGGCGACCACCAAAAACCGATCCAGAGGCAAAGGCCCTTATATCAGCGGTTGACGCAGACGGTTGGGCAGGAAGCTACCGTTTCGACACAGCTCACCGATAAGCCAAAGCTCCCTGGTTCGAGTTCTGATGGCTCCGTAATGTTGCCGGAATCAGTTACGATCACCATCGAGTCTCCGGAGGAGGTTTTTGAAGACTTCATTGAAGTGGCTTCCGATCCTCGGTCAGATTACCACAATTCGTGTGGAGATCTCTCAAATGAAGACCCCTTGAATCAGCTGTACATGAAGTCGGTTGAGCCGGACGTAACCGATTCGATGCAGCTCATCGACCGGGCCGAGCTCCCTGATTTTAGCGCTAATGTCCGCTTCCATCCGCTGTTCACGAAAAAGATTGAACCGAAAATTACCGTCTCCATGCAGCTTCCTGGCTCGAGCGCTGATTCCATCGCCATGCCGCCAGGATTGGTCACGATCACCATCGAACCTGTGGAGGAGGAATTTGGCTTTCTCGAAGTGGTTTCCGACCCCCTGCCACAAAACTACAATTCAGGTGTGGACATTTTAGAGAAAAGCCTGCATCATTATTGTCATCCGCGCCTCTGCCGCAACTCAGTCTACCCGGGGCAGGAAGAATGCGTCAACTAAATGAAACCACGCTGTTGCTACAGGGAAAACACAGCATACGCACTACAAAACATACTAACACAAATGGCAGTAGCACACGTATTATCGATCTAAATGTATTAGACATTCTCCGTTTTTTTGCTGTCATTGATACTTGTGATAATGGAATTTAATAATGTAAACGGCTGACGCAATTGCCTGTTAATATACAAGTAAAGTACGTGTAAATAAATGAATTAAACGTATCCGTTGATTGTCGTAAATCTAGCTAGCAGACAGAAGAGTAAACAACATTTGTCCTACGTTTTAGTCTTATTCGGTCCGCTCTAAGAGTCTAATGCGCACGATCCTTTCCGATGCGTACTTGAATTTGTGTAGTCAACCAAGTGGAAAAACAACGAACTTTAAGGAACTCTGGCAGCTGCTTAAAGTGGTCCTTTCGTGAGAAAAAACTTAACGGTAGACGTTTTAACCAACTATTGCGCAATTTATTGATGCACATTTCCTGGTTCATAAGATCCACAGAATTCAAGAGGACGTAGAAGAGTCATACTTTGTAGAAGAAGGCATCTACTTAGACTGATAATCAAACATTCGCCATTGGCGCAATGCTTCACGCTCTTTTGCTTTAGACTGTTGCATAGTCCTTTTTTATCTAGGAGGTTTCGAGAATGCATGCGTGACTAGCAGCCTGTGTGACTAGTGTGGAACTCACATACCCACTAACACCCAGATTCCTCCCCACCCCCCAGACTCGATACTACCTTGGCATTACTTCGAAGCCGTGGGAGAGGCGTCTCTACCGTTTCCCTCTACTCAGCTCTACCTCTCCTTATTGTCCCGCATGTTTACCTGCGGTTGGATAGGGGGTTACTGCCATTTTGTAAATTGTCCTGTGAGGGTGCGTCGTGGCCATGAGGGCCCGGCTGCACCCCATCCTCCTCCCTCCCTAGGCTCCTCGTCTCGACCATTTTCCCGAGATCCGCTCAAGCCTTTCCCGCCTGGCCGTTTCCTCGGCTGACTTGAGTGTTGGTATAGGCTTGTTGAAAGGCTTGCCGCTTTAAGGTCTTCTGGCTACTCTTGTGTACTGACTCTTTAGCCCCTTCAATGGTCAGTCACGGCGCTGCCCAGGCAGGTTATGCTGTTTTGTAAGCGGAGAGAAATAAGTGTCGGAAGTATGCGTCTGTCGGAAGCTCTTTGGGTTTTCGACCTATTGCCCCCGAGACTTTAGGGGGCCCAGGTAAAATATCTGAGGGCATTATTACTAAGGTATGCTACACGTGTCTCAGATTGGCCACGGAGGACCTACGCACTGGCGATTTTTTTTTTAGGAAAGCTCTCAATGAACACACAACGTGGTGACGCCACGGCAGTGCTTGGCGCCTTGTATGGACAAGTGTCTTGTGGTTGATACTTGGACTTATGTAGTTTGCTTTCACGTTCACTGGGGGACAATTGTTCACATTCCATTATGAGTTAAATAAAATGTGTTTATGTGCAAACCTAGTAATTCCATAATGAATTAACGCCTGACAGAGACAACGGACATTTGCAGTCATACTGCGAGGCAATTTGACATTTTTGTAGAGCAACGGTTTTTGGCCCTATTGATTAGATAACACATACTGTGCCGAACGCCGTTCGTCTTAAACTCCATAAAGTCCATCCAAGTATTGCATCCTTTACGTCATGCCGGCAGATGTACCAGGGCATAAGATTTTTTGTCCACATGGTCCGACTATTGGCCGCCGGGGTGCTCCACCCACTCGCTCTGCCAAGCATCGACAGTGGCGTAACTTGCACTATTGAGATCACTCACGTGCAAGCTAAAAACGGTAAGTAACTCTGAAAGGTAGGACTAGTTTTGTTGATTCTTCTGTCTGCTAGCTAGATTTACGACAATCAACGGATATGTTTGATTACACGGATACATGTACTTTACTTGTACATCGATATGCAGTTTTGACTTCAGTCTTAATTTATTGCTTCGGTGCATCACTAGCAGCCTGCGTGACTAGTGTGGAACTCACATACCCACTAACACCCAGATTCCTCCCCACTCCCCAGGCTCGGTACTACTTTGGCATTACTTCGAAGCCGTGGGAAAGGCCTCTCTGCCGTCATCCTCTATTCACCTCTTTTCTTCTCTATCATCCCGCATGTTTTCCTGCGGTTGGATAGAGGGTTACTGCTATTTTTTTAAACCGTCCTGTGAGGGCCCGGCTGCTCCCCCTCCTCCCCCCTTCCTAGGCTTCTTGTCTCGACCACCTTCCCGAGACATAATTTAAGCCGTTCCCGCCTGGCCGTTTTCGTGGCTGTCTTTAGTGTCAAAACGGCGTCAAACAAGTTCGTCGCCTCCTTCCATGCCTCCGCCGAAGTCATCATATGAACAACCACCTCCCTGATAGGCCGGCCTCTCACAGCGGCTGGTCCTGCTCCCCGCGCTTCCCTGAGTGTATCACACCGCAGAACAGTATGCATTACGGTGCCCGCCTGTCTGTTTCATGGCACGCACACTTGAATTGATCCACGCATGCTTGCGATAACTTTCAATTCAATTGAAGAATTGTCACCAACTCAGTCAGGCATGCCCCGTGTTTCAGAGGCCCACCATCATTTTCGTACACGAAGTTGATTTGGACAAGCGTTTGACTCCCACTATCAAGTATCTTAAATATGCACATGTCCTGAAGCTTCACCTTTCTGCATCATCTCACGACTGCCCTGCTAAAATCGGCAGTCACGGCAAAAAAAGCGTGCTTCTTTCATCAAACAAATGCGCTAAACTGGCGCACTTGATTTAACCAACTAAATTAATGGCAATAAGATACCGAATTAATTTATATCCGCGCCTCCAAGAACCAGAAGATTATGTTGGAACTTAGCGTTAACCTAAGGCTTGATCTGTGCAACTTACCAATTTCCAATGACTTGCATATTTCATCGAACCCAACAGCACACAGAGTTAACGAAACATTACACTAACAGCAGTGGTCGTGTCGAGTTACATAAATACATTATTCGGTTGGCAATAATTAAGTGAAGATAAGCACAGCCTGATTTACCCAACCCATTTGAATACGACTAGAATTAAAAACATCTTTTAAGGAGGTTGTTTTAATTACTAGACTATCCTCCGTTCCTTACGGGCTTGGCAGTTAACCTGAGGTATATCTTTCATGTACCGAGGGCCGGACATCTTTGAATACGACTAATAACCCCGCACCACGCTCTTAATAATCAATGATTTGATTATTATAACACACATTGTACGCGGTAACTTAAAAATCTTGTAAGAAAGGGTAAATGGTTAAGTCTTTAAGAGACAATAGTATGTCTTGGTAAGTCTTGTACATGCCTTGAAATTTATAGTTTGCCCTAATGTATACACACAAATATTTGCTAACCTTAAATTCTAGTTTGTGATAGAAATCGGAAGGCAAGTTTTGACGTGCATTAAAATAATTTATGGATAATACGGCTTCTTTGATAAGAAGATATCTAGTACAATATTTTTTGCATTTTAGGCCACACTATTCGTGAGTACAATTACACACTCGAGTACAGAACTCCCTAGCCGGAGCGCTGATGCCCCCGTGATCTTGCTAGAATCGAATAAGGCGACCTCGAGCTTGAGGGGAAGGATTTTGACGGCATAAACGAGGTGGCTTTTGACTCTTTGCCTTATGACTACAATGCAGTTGTAGACCTCTCAGAGAAAGACCCCGCATATATCAGCTGCGGATAAAGACGGTTGAGACGAGAATTACCGTTCGAATGCAGCTTATCGACCAGCCAGAGCTCTCTGACTCGAGCGCTGATATTCACGTCATGTTCTCGGGAGTCGATCACAACTGCTACCGAACCTGCGGAGGGAGAATTTGACGATTTCATCGAAGTGGCTTCCGACCCTCTGCCATACAAAACAGGTATCGCCGTCATCCATGCTATCATTACTGTTCCGTCTACCTTGAGCAAGAAAACGACGCCTACTACATCGGACACCGTTATTGCTGGCTCTGCTACTACCTCAAATACCTTGAATCTTGCCCGATTCCTCCTGGCGACTACTTTTTATTTTATGATTGCCTCGGCCGCACCACAAGACACAGCATATATGCCATACTTCTACAGTTGGCATTCGTATTATAGCGCCCAATTCGTTTTAACTTCTCCGGTTTTTGCTCCTGCCATTGCGACTAGCGATAATAGAATCATCATCAATATAGATGGCAAAAGCTACGACTGCATTCTGGTGTGCAATAAGAGACATGTAAATAAATGTAAGAATCAAAAGTGTTCTTACCGATGTCGTACAAAACGCTTACATTCTTCTAACAAAGTAGAAAAACAAAACAGGACGAACTATAGGGAACTTCAATTCTGTTTAAACTGTGCCTTTTGTGAAAAAAACGCGCAAAAGTTTTAACCATTTTGTTGTGCAAAATTCTCGTATTTAATGGTCGACAATAGGCTCGAAACATCCACAAAGCTCAAGAGACCGTTGGAGAGTGAAACTTCGTAGAAGAAGACGTTTTATCGCAAAATCTACAATTGATCAAAAGTTCGCCTTTTACGGAATGCCTCACGTTCTTTTACTTTGCAATCATGGACCAGGTATTCATAGCACTGCACACTTGAATTGATCAAAGCATGCTTATGAGAACATTTATTATGAGTTCGTTTTCAAGTGAAGGTTCGTCACCAGTTTAGTCAGGCTTCTGTACACGACGTTTGTTTGGACAAGGATTTGACTCCCATTATCAAGTATCTTAGATATGCATATGGTCCGGAACTTCATCTTTCGGCATCCTCTAAGGATTGCTCTGCTACAATCAGCAGTCTAAGCAAAAAATGGCATGCTCCGTTCATTGAACAAATGCGTTGCACACGGTGCACTCGACTTCAAAGACTAAATTAAAGGCTATATTTTACCAAAGTTTAGTCACATCCGCGGATCCGAGAACCAGAAGATGAAGCTGGCACTGATCTTCTATCCAGCCTAAACATACCGCTTAAGCGGCGAACCTGAGCTACTACTATACGAAAACTTACTAATTTCTAATTGCTTGCATACATTATCGATGGAGGCTCTAACAACCTATAGAGTTAATGGAACATTACGCCGAAAGCAGTGGCCACAAGTCTGATTACATAAATACACACATTGTTCGGTTGGCATATAGCTAAATAAGCGCAAGCACAGCCTGATCAAGCCTACCTATTTGAATGTGACTAATATACCCCACACTACTCTCACAGCGTTGAATGTTGAATGATTTGATTAATTGTACGTGCAAAAATTTGCCGTAATACTTTTTTCATGAGAGATGAATCGTTGCGTCTCAACTTCATTACGAGCCTATCGACTCATTTCTGAGACGTTCAGTGCAAGTTCACCGCATGACGACCAGTTTCAAGTAAGTGGTCGTCATGCAGGCGTCAATCACGGATGTGTCTACTCTACCTTCAAGCAACAATGTCTGCCTGTGTTACTTCGTGGAGAGTGGGGGAATCTCTTCCGTCTCAAAGCGCGGGCTAGAGATTTCGCGAAGGTTGGCTTTTCTGCACAAACCGGACATTACTCGTCCCGCCCCCCGGTAGTAAGATGTCGCTATCTTGCAACACTACGTACAGCATTCGACTTTGGGCTGTGAAGACTCAGCGGGACTGTTCGTTTAGTGAAGCGCTTAGAAAAACGCCCCCTACATCTGCATACTCCCTGTGGCGGTCTCTGCCTAGGTCAGTCTACTCGAATACCGTCCGCAACCTCCAGGACAATTTGAATATCGGCGTCTTACTACTGAACTTCGCAGCGCATTGGGATCGGCCAATATTCAACAAGAATAATACGTATACATTCGTATTAAACTCGCTCGTCTAGGCACCGAGGTATGGATTTGAGGTATGAGGTACATTGGCTGCATCAGATGAGCCATCTTGAAGACCTTTGATATACATTGAGAAACCTTTCTAAACTGCAGCATTTACTTTAGTCGTTTTAATGACCAAATAGCGTGCACCGAATCTTATTAGATTTCCGAAACCGGGTTAGAGCATTCCAGTAAATAATATGTCCTGCGCTGTTGACCGCAACTTTGACAAACACATAATGCACTATCTTCGTGGTAGCCAGGTCGTGCACAAATTATATATAGAGCTTCCTGGTTCGAGCGCTGATGTCCCCGTCATGTTGCCGGAATCGGTTAAGATCATTATCGAGCCTGCAGAGGGGGTTAATGAAGGCTTCATCGAAGTGGCTAGGACAACGCTCTATGTATGTTCAAACAGTCCGTGGATGGTCTAAGTTATTTGATATCAAGTTACATATTAATATTTTTAGTGCATTATGGCCACAGTAATTGTAAATGCAATTGAATAATTGAGTACACACGTCTTAAACAATAAACATTTACAAATTTATATTTATTAGTTATTACATGTTAACAGATACTACTGTTAAGTACAGCCTATGCTTAACTGAGCTAGTAAAGAATGCGTGCGATGAATCTGATAATGCGTTCTCTCGTCATTAAAAACACAAGCCTCAAGGCAGAGCTACAGAACATTGAGCCATGTCTATACTATCTTACGTATCATAGTGTAGGACATATATAAGACCCGGCACTTGTTAAAGCACGGACGAATGGCACTCACAGAAAATATTATTTGGCTAACACAAAAAGTAGCATCTCACAACACTTCCATGCAGTTTGTCAGACATCAATTCACCGCTTCAACGGGTGATCAGTTTATACTCTAGGAGCATAAGGACGTCATACAAATGTTTCCAGATTTCATTGATTGTAACCTCGACCTTTTTTGAGAGATTAGCCTAGTGCTATATCTTTGTCGTTTCAGAATGCGTTTTATGGTCGACTTTTGGACGTTCCTCATGGCGGGACCCTTGATACAAAGCATACGAAGTTGCCGTCGCTCAAGCTCTATTCTAAATATGGGCTTGATGTTCTTCAAATGTTAGCGTAAAATACGGCACGCTGACACATTGAACTGCTGTAAAACCACAAGACATCTAAAAATGCTGTAAAAACACAGAACACTCAAAAATCCTAGCTGATTCCTCTACCTATTGGCAGATCGGCCTAATTAGCTTCGGAAACCTTTGGCAAGCTTTTACTGGTGTCGTGAACACTCGTATTCTATCGAAAACTCCTACCTGCTTTGAACACATTTGGTCTCTTCTCTGGCAACCTGTAGATCTTAGTTCCGACGAGCCGTCTCGTGCTGCTTTTACTCACAAATAGGGGGAAATGTTCTGGCGATAACCAGGCAAGCATAGTCCAGGTCTCAACTAATCTATAGGGCCATGATCCGTCCGCCTGAACATGAATTGGGAAATACCAACAAAATCCTTCTCGACCTCAAGAAACCGATTACACGACTAGCATTTTATCAGCATCTATTCGAGACTCACATTAGCCTCGTCAGAAGAGGCGTTTCTTAACTGCTCCGTGCCGCAAAAACAGAACCTTCCCACGAGACCCCCGTGGGCTTCTGTGTGAGTGCCGAGATCTTCGTCAACCTCGACAGGAAAGGGCATCTAGAGAGAATAAGCGCCATTACCCTTTCCACTTTGTGAGTCCGTATAATTAAATTAGTATAAATAGAGAGATCTGAGCTTAGTATAGTTACTGTACATCTAAGCACCTACTCGATTGCTACAATGGCTTCTGTGAAGTTTATTTTTATTGTGGTGGTGTGCATCTTGCTCGGGCATAGTCTTGACGCCCGGCCAGCTGGTGCGGCTACAAGAGGCGACCACCAAAACCCGATCCAGAGGCAAGGGCCTTTACATCAGCGGTTGACGAAGACGATTGGGCAGGAAGCTACCGTTCCGACACAGCTCACCGATAAGCCAAAGCTCCCTGGATCGAGTGCTGATGGCTCCGTAATGTTGCCGGAATCAGTTAAGATCACCATCGAGTCTCCTGAGGAGGTTTTTGAAGACTTTATCGAAGCGGCTTCCGATCCTCGGTCAGATTACCACAATTCGTGTGGAGATCGCTCAAAGGAAGACCCCTTGAATCAGCTGTACATGAAGTCGGTTGAGCCGGACGTAACCGATTCGATGCAGCTCATCGACCGGTCCGAGCTCCCTGATTTGAGCGCTAATGTCCGCTTCCATCCGCTGTTCACGAAAACGATTGAACCGAAAATTACCGTCTCCATGCAGCTTCCTGACTCGAGCGCTGATTCCATCGCCATGCCGCCAGGATTGGTCACGATCACCATCGAACCTGTGGAGGAGGAATTTGGCTTTCTTGAAGTGGTTTCCGACCCCCTGCCACAAAACTACAACTCAGGTGTGGACATTTTAGAGGAAAGCCTGCATCATTATTGTCATCCGCGCCTCTGCCGCAACTCAGTCTACCCGGAGCAGGAAGAAAACGTCAACTAAATGAAACCACGCTGTTGCTACAGGGAAAACACAGCATACGCACCACAAAACATACTAACACAAATGGCAGCAGCATACGTATTATCGATCTATCGATCCGGTTTTTTTCCTGTCAATGATACTAGTGACAATGGAATTTAATAATGTAAACGGCTTACGCAATTGCCTGTTGATGTACAAGTAAAGTACGTGTAAATAAATGTCAGAGTTAAACGTATCCGTTGATTGTCGTAAATCTAGCTTGCAGACAGAAGAGTAAACAAAATTTGTCCTACGTTTAAGTCTTATTCGGTCCGCTCTAAGAATCTAATGCGCACGATCCTTTCCGATGCGTACTTGAATTTGTGTAGTCAACCAAGTGGAAAAACAACGAACTCTAAGGAACTCTAACAGCTGCTTAAAGTGGTCCTTTCGTGAGAAAAAACTTAACCGTAGACGTTTTAACCAATTATTGCGCAATTTATTGATGCACATTTCATGGTTCATAAGATCCACAGAATTCAAGAGGACGTAGAAGAGTCATACTTTGTAGAAGAAGGCATCTACTTAGACTGATAATCAAACATTCGCCATTGGCGCAATGCTTCACGCTCTTTTGCTTTAGACTGTTGCATAGTCCTTTTTTATCTAGGAGGTTTCGAGAATGCATGCGTGACTAGCAGCCTGTGTGACTAGTGTGGAACTCACATACCCACTAACACCCAGATTCCTCGCCACCCCCCAGACTCGGTACTACCTTGGCATTACTTCGAAGCCGTGGGAGAGGCGTCTCTGCCGTTTTCCTCTACTCAGCTCTACCTCTCCTTATTGTCCCGCATGTTTACCTGCGGTTGAATAGGGGGTTACTGCCATTTTGTAAATTGTCCTGTGAGGGTGCGTCGTGGCTATAAGGGCCCGGCTGCACCCCATCCTCCTCCCTCCCTAGGCTCCTCGTCTCGACCACTTTCCCGAGATCCGCTCAAGCCTTTCCCGTCTTTCTTGAGTGTTGGTATAGGCTTTTCGAAAGGCTTGCCGCTTTAAGGTCTTCTGGCTACTCTTGTGTACTGACTCTTTAGCCCCTTTAATGGTCAGTCACGGCGCTGCCCAGGCAGGTTATGCTGTTTTGTAAGCGGAGAGAAATAAGTGTCGGAAGTATGCGTCTGTCGGAGGCTCTTTGGGTTTTTGACCTATTGCCCCCGAGACTTTAGGGGGCCCAGGTAAAATATCTGAGGGCATTATTACTAAGGTATGCTACACGTGTCTCAGATTCGTATTATAGCGCTCAATTTGTTTTAACTTCTCTGGTTTTTGCTTCTGCCATTGATACTAGCGATAATGGAATTCATTAATATAGATGGCAAAAGCTACAACTGCATTCTGGTGTGCAATAAGAGACATGTAAATAAATGTAAGAATCAAACGTATCCGTTTTTTATCGTGAATTTAGTTAGCTGGCAGACGAATGAACAAAGATAGCCTACTTTTTGGACCTAATCTATCCACTCTTAGAGTTCTTACCGATGTCGTACAAACGCTTACATTAATCTAACAAAGTGAAAAAACAAAACAGGACGAACTATAAGGAACTTCAATTTTGTTTAAACTGTGCCTTCTGTGAAAAAACGTGAACGCAAAAGTTTTAACCATTTTGTTGTGCAAAATTCTCGTATTTAATGGTCGACAATAGGCTCGAAACATCCACAGAGCTCAAGAGACCGTTGGAGAGTGAAACTTCGTAGGAGAAGACGTTTTATCGCAAAATCTTCAATCGATCAAAAGTTCGCCTTTTACGGACATTGCAATCATGGACCAGGTATTCATAACACTGCACACTTGAAAAGATCAAAGCATGCTCATGAGAACATTCGTTATGAGTTCGTTTTCAAGTGAAGGTTCGTCACCAGTTTAGTCAGGCTTCTGTACACGACGTTTAGTTGGATAAACATTTGACTCCCACTATCAAGTATCTTAGATATGCATATGGTCCGGAACTTCATCTTTCGGCATCCTCTAAGGATTGCTCTGCTACAATCAGCAGTCTAAGCAAAAAATGGCATGCTCCGTTCATTGAACAAATGCGTTGCACACAATGCACTCGACGTCAAAGACTAAGAGAATGGCTATATTTTACCGAAGTTTAGTCACATCCGCGCATCCGAGAACCAGAAGATCAAGCTGGCACTGATCTTCAATCTAGCCTAAACATACCGCTTAAGCGGCGAACTTGAGCTACTACTATACGACAACTTACTAGTTTACAATTGCTTGCATACATTATCGATGTAGGCTCTAACAACCTATAAAGTTCATGGAATATTACGCCGAAAGCAGTGGCCACAAGTCTGATTACTTAAATACACACATTGTTTGGTTGGCATATAGCTAAATAAGTGCAAGCACAGCCTGATCAAGCCTACCTATTTGAATGTGACTAATATACCCCACACTACTCTCACAGCGTTGAATGATTTGATTATTGTAGCACACCTTGTACGTGCTAAAATTTGCCGTAATACTTTTTTAATGAGAGATGAATCGTTGCGTCTTAACTTCACTATGAGCCTATCGACTCATTTCTAAGACGTTCAGTGCAAGTTCACCGCATGACGACCAGTTTCAAGTGGTCGTCATGTAGCCGTCAATCACGGAAGTGTCTCCTCTACCTTCAAGCAACAAAATCTCCTGTCTGTCTATGTGTGTCACTTCGTGGAGAGTGGGGGAATCTCTTCCGTGTCAAAGCGCGGGCTAGAGATTTCGCGAAGGTTGGCTTTTCTGCACAAACCGGAGTTTACTCGTCCCGCCCCCCGGTAGTAAGATGTCGCTATCTTGCAACACTATGTACAGCATTCGACTTTGGGCTGTGAAGACTCAGTAGGACTGTTCGTTTAGTGAAGCGCTTAGAAAAACGCCCCCTACATCTGCATACTCCCTGTGGCGGTCTCTGCCTAGGTCAGTCTACTCGGATACCGGCCGCAACCTCTAGGACAATTTGAATATCGGCGTCTTACTACTGAACTTCGCAGCGCTTTGGAATCGGCCAACATTCAACAAGAATAATACGTATACATTCGTATTAAACTCGCTCGCCCAGGCACCGAGGTATGGATTTGAGGTATGAGGTACATCGGCTGCATCATATGAGCCATCTTGAAGAATTTTGATATACACCTTTTTAAACTGCAGCATTTCCTTTAAACTTTTTTTTTTATTTGATGGGGGAGTTGGATGGTAATGCACCATCTCTTTTTATTGAGACATCTGTGCTCCCCGTTTTTTTTTCGATCATGGTCGATTTTTAATCCACTCTGACATTCACCTTGTTTAAATTGAGAACCATGAAAACCAATTTAGGAGTGGCCGGTCTGGGTCTCGAACCCAGGCCTCCCAAATGCTAGACAGAGGGTGTTGCCACTAAGCCATCTTGCTCGGTTTAGTCGTTTTAATGACCAACAAGCATGTACCGCAGCTTATTAGATTAGACGGTTTTCCAAAACCGGGTTGAAACATCCCGGTAAATAATATGTCCAGCGTTGCTGACCGCAACTTTGACAAACATATTTTTTTACGCTCTGACAACTACATTTTAGACGCTCGTGATGGGCTAAGTAGCCTGTGGCACGATATCGTCTAAATGCATCTATCGTCATCGCGTTCTCGTACTGGAATAATTAGGCTTTCTCCAGCAGAGGTATGTAGCAGCAGGGCAATGACAACCACGTCCAACAAATTCAACCAGCACGGCCGGGGCTCGAACTAGACATGTTTTGCTAACCGTGGTTGCCATGGCAATGCCCCGTTTCGAACGGTGCGTTAGCCGCCTAGGCCACTGCCACTACATGATGCACTACCTTCGTGGTAGCCAGGTCGCGCACAAATTATACAGTAAAACGTGTACGCGTGGCGAATCGAAGAGTAAGACGACACATTTTCTTATTGGGTTTCTTCAACGTGTCTGGGGTAAGGGCTGGCGTCATATAGATGAGTGGGCCGTCTTCGACTTCTGAAAGGGCTGCTTAAACGCTTGAGCGTGAGGCAGATTGTATCTTCGTTGCCAAGTCTCTGTGGAAAACCATCAGATAGACAAGCCGATTGCAGTGCGTTCTCTAGACATCCAGGATGAAGTTTGAGGAACGCAGTCTTAACTCTATCAAGATCGACGATGCTCGCTGGTCCGAGGTAAGGCCAGATTAACAACATCATAACGGTCGAGGAGTTAGCTGACGTCTAGGCGGCTCCCGTCTGGGCCAATTTGGCTCTACACTTACATCAGCTGCTGACGAAGGCGGTTAAGCTAGAAGTCGCCGTTGTATTACAGCTCACCGGCCAGCCAGAGCTCCCTGATTCGAGAGCTGATGCCCCGTCATGTTGCCAGAATCGGTTATGATTATTATCGAGCCTGCAGAGGAGGTTATTGAAGGCTTCATCGAAGTGGCTAGGAAAACGCTCTATGTATGTTCAAACAGTCCGTGGAAGGTCTGAGTTCTTTGATATAAAGTTACCTATTAATATTTTTAGTGCATTTTGACCACAGTCATTGTAAATGCAATTGAATAATCGAGTACACACGGCTTAAACAATAAACATTTACACGTTTCTATTCATTAGTTATTACATGTTAACAGATACTGCTATTAAGTACAGCCTGTGCTTAACTGAGCTAGTAAAGAATGCGTCTCGTCGAAGTAATCTGATAATGCGTTCTCTCGTCATTAAAAACACGAGTTTCTAGGCAGAGCTGCAGAACATTGAGCCATATCTATACTATCTTACGTATCATAGTGTAGGACATATATAAGACCCGGCACTTTTTAAAGCACGGACGAATGGCACTCACAGAAAATATGATTTGGCTAACACAAAAAGTAGCATCTCACAACACTTCCATGCAGTTTGTCAGACATCAATTCACCGCTTCAACGGGTGATCAGTTTATACTCTAGGAGCATAAGGGCGTCATACAAATGTTTCCAGATTTCATAGATTGTAACCTCGAGCTTTTTTAAGAGATTGGCCTAGTGCTATATCTTTGTCGTTTCAGAATGCGTTTTATCGTCGAATTTTGGACGTCCCTCATGGCGGGACCCTTGATACCAGGCATACGAAGTCGCCGTCGCTCAAGCTCTATTCTAAATATGGGCTTGGTGTTCTTCAAATGTTAGCGTAAAATACGGCACGCTGACACATTGAACTGCTGTAGAACCACAAGACATCTAAAAATGCTGTAAAAACACAGAACTCTCAAAAATCCTAGCTGATTCCTCTACCTATTGGCAGATCGGCCTAATTAGCTTCGGAAACCTTTGGCAAGCTTTTACTGGTGTCGTGAACACTCGTCTTCGATCGAAAACTCCTACCTGCTTTGAACACATTTGGTCTCTTCTCTGGCAACCTGTAGATTCTTAGTTCCGACGAGCCGTCTCGTGCTGCTTTTACTCACAAATAGGGGGAAATGTTCTGGCGATAACCAGGAAAGCATAGTCGAGGTCTCAACTAATCTATAGGGTCATGATCCGTCCGAAGGTCTGAAGTGTTTGTCATAATCAGAAACCCAACATCAAAAACATGAACCTAGCTGATATTAGTAAGTCATTTATCACACAGTTTTATGTTGATCGCATATTATAAATAACACAAAACATCATAGGAACTAGATTCCCCAATTAAAAATAATACAAACAAAATTATATATATATATATATATACTGTGTATTTTTGCCTGAACATGAATTGGGAAATACCAACAAAATCCTTCTCGACCTCAAGAAACCGATTACACGACTAGCATTTTATCAGCATCTATTCGAGACTCGCATTAGCCTCGTCAGAAGAGGCGTTTCTTAACTGCTCCGTGCCGCAAAAATAGAACCTCCCCACGAGACCCCCGTGGGCTTCTGTGTGAGTGCCGAGATCTTCGTCAACTTCGACAGGAAAGGGCATCTAGAGAGAATAAGCGGCATTACCCTTTCCACTTTGTGAGTCCGTATAATGAAATTAGTATAAAAAGAAAGATCTGAGCTTAGTATAGTTACTGGACATCTAAGCATCTACTCGATTGCTACAATGGCTTCTGTGAAGTTTATCTTTATTGTGTTGGTGTGCATCTTGCTCGGGCATAGTCTTGACGCCCGGCCAGCTGGTGCGGCTACAAGAGGCGACCACCAAAAACCGATCCAGAGGCAAAGGCCCTTATATCAGCGGTTGACGCAGACGGTTGGGCAGGAAGCTACCGTTCCGACACAGCTCACCGATAAGCCAAAGCTCCCTGGTTCAAGTTCTGATGGCTCCGTAATGTTGCCGGAATCAGTTACGATCACCATCGAGTCTCCGGAGGAGGTTTTTGAAGACTTAATTGAAGTGGCTTTCGATCCTCGGTCAGATTACCACAATTCGTGTGGAGATCTCTCAAAGGAAGACCCCTTGAATCAGCTGTACATGAAGTCTGTTGAGCCGGACGTAACCGATTCGATGCAGCTCATCGACCGGGCCGAGCTCCCTGATTTGAGCGCTAATGTCCGCTTCTATCCGCTGTTCACGAAAACGATTGAACCGAAAATTACCGTGTCCATGCAGCTTCATGGCTCGAGCGCTGACTCCATCGCCATGCCGCCAGGATTGGTCACGATCACCATCGAACCTGTGGAGGAGGAATTTGGCTTTCTTGAAGTGGTTTCCGACCCCCTGCCACAAAACTACAACTCAGGTGTGGACATTTTAGAGGAAAGCCTGCATCATTATTGTCATCCGCGCCTCTGCCGTAACTCAGTCTACCCGGGGCAGGAAGAATACGTCAACTAAATGAAACCACGCTGTTGCTACAGGGAAAACACAGCATACGCACTGCAAAACATACTAATACAAATGGCAGTAGCCCACGTATTATCGATCTAAATGTATTACAAATTCTCCGGTTTTTTTGCTGTCATTGATACTTGTGATAATGGAATTTAATAATGTAAACGGCTGACGCAATTGCCTGTTAATATACAAGTAAAGTACGTGTAAATAAATGTCACAATTAAACGTATCCGTTGATTGTCGTAAATCTAGCTAGCAGACAGAAGAGTAAACAAAGTTTGTCCTACGTTTTAGTCTTAATCGGTCCGCTCTAAGAGTCTAATGCGCACGATCCTTTCCGATGCGTACTTGAATTTGTGTAGTCAACCAAGTGGGAAAACAACGAACTCTAAGAAACTCTGGCAGCTGCTTAAAGTGGTCCTTTTGTGAGAAAAAACTTAACCGTAGACGTTTTAACCAACTATTGCGCAATTTATTGATGCACATTTCCTGGTTTATAAAATCCACAGAATTCAAGAGGACGTAGAAGAGTCATACTTTGTAGAAGAAGGCATCTACTTAGACTGATAATCAAACATTCGCCATTGGCGCAATGCTTCACGCTCTTTTGCTTTAGACTGCTGCATAGTCCTTTTTTATCTAGGAGGTTTCGAGAATGCATGCGTGACTAGCAGCCTGTGTGACTAGTGTGGAACTCACATACCCACTAACACCCAGATTCCTTCCCACCCCCCAGACTCGGTACTACCTTGGCATTACTTCGAAGCCGTGGGAGAGACGTCTCTGCCGTTTCCCTCTACTCAGCTCTACCTCTCCTTATTGTCCCGCATGTTTACCTGCGGTTGGATAGGGGGTTACTGCCATTTTGTAAATTGTCCTGTGAGGGTGCGTCGTGGCCATGAGGGCCCGGCTGCACCCCATCCTCCTCCCTCCCTAGGCTCCTCATCTCGACCACTTTCCCGAGATCCGCTCAAGCCTTTCCCGCCTGGCCGTTTCCTCGGCTGTCTTGAGTGTTGGTATAGGCTTGTCGCTCTAAGGTCTTCTGGCTACCCTTGTGTACTGACTTTAGCCCCTTCAATGGTCAGCGGCGCTGCCCAGGCAGGTTATGCTGTTTTGTAAGCGGAGAGAAATAAGTGTCGCAAGTATGCGTCTGTCGAAGGCTCTATGGGTTTTTGACCTATTGCCCCGGAGACTTTAGGGGGCCAGGTAAAATCACTGAGGTAATTATTACTAAGGTATGCCACACGTGTCTCAGATTGGCCACGGAGGACCTACGCACTGGCGATTTTTTTTAGGAAAGCTCTCAATGAACGTGGTGACGCCACGGCAGTGCTTGGCGCCTTGTATGGACAAGTGTCTTGTGGTTGACACCAGATTTGGACTTATGTAGTTTGCTTTCACGTTCACTGGGGGACAATTGTTCACATTCCATAACGAGTTAAATAAAATGTGTTTATGTGCAAACCTAGTAATTTCATAAGGAATTAACGCCTGATAGAGGCAACGGACATTTGCAGTCATACTGCGAGGCAATTTGAAATTTTTGTAGAGCAACGGTTTGGCCCTATTGATTAGATAACACATACCGTGCCGAACACCGTCCGTCTTAAACTCCATAAAGACCATCCAAGTATTGCATCCTTTCCGTCATGCCGCCAGATGTACCAGGGCATAAGATTTTTTGTCCACATGGTCCGACTATTGGCGGGGTGCTCCACCCACTCGCTCTGCCAAGCATCGACAGTGGCGTAACTTCCACTATTAAGATCACTCACGTGCAAGCTAAAAACGGTCTAACCACTCTGAAAGGTAGGACTAGTTTTGTTCATTCTTCTAGTGTGGAACTCACATACCCACTAACACCCAAATTCCTCCCCACTCCCCAGGCTCGGTACTACTTTGGCATTACTTCGAAGCCGTGGGAGAGGCCTCTCTGCCGTCCTCCTCTATTCACCTCTTTTCCTCTCTATCATCCCGCATGTTTTTCTGCGGTTGGATAGGGTGTTACTGCTATTTTGTTTACCGTCCTGTGAGGGCCCGGCTGCTCTCCCTCCTCCCCCCTTCCTAGGCTTCATGTCTCGACCACTTTCCCGAGACATTATTCAAGCCGTTCCCGCCTGGCCGTTTCCGTGGCTGTCTTCAGTGTCAAAACGACGTCGAACAATTTCGTCGCCTCCTTCCATGTCTCCGCCAAAGTCATCATATGAACAACCGCCTCCCTGATAGGCCGGCCTCTCACAGTGGCTGGTCCTGCCCCCGCGCTTTCCTGACTGCATCACACCGCAGAACAGTATGCTCTATGGTGCCCGCCTCTCTGTTTCATGGCACGCACACTTGAATTGATCGACGCATGCTTGCGATAACGTTCAATTCAATTGAAGAATTGTCACCAACTCAGTCAGGCATGCCCCGTGTTTTTGAGGCCCACCATCACTTTCGTACACGATTTTGATTTATACAAGCGTTTGACTCCCACTATCAAGTATCTTAAATATGCACATGTTCTGAGGCTTCACAGTTCTGCATCTTCCCACGACTGCCCTGCTAATATCGGCAGTCACAACAAAAAAAAGCGTGCTTCTTTCAATCAATCAAACGCCCCTTTATTTTGTCAAGGGGGGATATGCTACAATATTTACATTTAATCAATCATATTTATTTCACTTAAATAGAGTACGTACAAAATAGCTCATGTTATTATAAAGCATAAATATTTGTTGTCCTGCCGTTCCACCGAGAGAATAAATGTAAAGATCTTTGTTGCAGTGTCGGACAATCAACCGCGTGGTACTTAGCGCATTGCTGCGAGCAGAACCGACAAATACACCGAGTACTATAGTCTTCATGAAACTCCCTACGGGAGCATACGAGGTGATGGAACCCGAGTACGGTGTACCTGGTATATATATGCCTTGTGACGGACTGCGCGCCGTCCGTTTAATTTGATATTTGGCGCCAATTCCGCTGCTACGCCGTGCATGCAAACGAATCTATACAAACGTGCATGCAAACGAATCTATACAAATGCAATGTGCATTGAATGTGAAATAAACCATAATGCGCTCTCCGGGATCACAGCGTTAACTAGGGCGGATTAAAGATAATTACAATTACAATTATGTTTATTTCACTCAAATTGAGTATAATATACATTTCAAAATGTTTCTTCATGCAGCTCTATCTTCTTCACGCTTCCGACGAGAGAAGTAGTGCAGCTATTTTCGGTCCAGCGCTGTGCATTCCACTGCATGGTACTTGGCACACCTCTGCAGGCAGAACCGGCAGGTGCACAACTCGTACTCCTCGTGAAAGGTTGCGTTTGAACATACCAGGTAGTGATAACCATGCACTATGTACCTGGTGTATACGTGGCGATTGTCACATGCAGGACCAGACCAAAGATGCAAGGCATTGAAAACGTCCAAACCACCGGCCTCCCGTCTGGCCTGTTCGACTTTAGCTTCCCACTCCGAAATAAAACATTCGTAAGGTACTGTACGCGGCATCTTCAGCCTTAGTCGGATTGTTTCAGCAGCCGGTGGGCAGCCTGACATGAGATACACAAAGCGGCTCCTCGCTCGGATAGGCAAGCAGAGCACTCGCTTCATATATAATGAAAAACACCTTTCAAGCTGGTTAAAATTCGCCAGCGTGAGGTGGTTCCACACCCTGTCAAGACCGTACATCAGCCCCGGAACAATCTTAAGCATGAAGAGCCTCACTGCTAAGAGAACGGACAGTCTTCGGACATTGCCTACTTCCCCGTAAAGAGAGACAAGTGCCTTCCGTACTGTTTCGTTTACATGCGCTGTGAACGTCGTTCCCGTATAATGAACCCGAAGGCCAAGATACTGGAAGGAGTTAACAAACTCCAATGGTTGGCCGCAGCAACGTATAACGTCTCTGGCAGCCAGTCGACCTCCACGCCTGAATTTCATGGCTTTGGTCTTCCTGGTGTTTATCTCAAGTCCCTTCGAGACAAGGAACGCCTCTATCATAGAGGTAATGCGCTTGATGGCACCTAAATCGCGATGAGCGACCACGATATGATCTGCATACATTACCACTACGGCTTTTTGGTACTCCTATCGGACGTAACCGACGAGGTCGGCAAGGAGAAGTGTAAACGAGACGCAGCTTAGCGGGTCTCCTTGCGGAGTTCCCACATTTTGCTTAATCTCTAATACACCCTGCTCACCGTCTACCAACAAGGTGTCCTCCTCAAAGAAACTTGCTATTACACTCAGGAGAGAGCCACCCACTCCTGCTTGTTGGAATGCTTCAACGAGCAGATGGCGAGGGGCTTTGTCAATGGCCTTGACGCAGTCAATAAAGACTGCATACAGATGACCTTTGGGTTGTGCCACAGCTCGCTCGATTTCTGACTGGAAAACATGGATTGCATCACGGGTGCCTCGGCCTCTTCTAAAACCGAATTGCTCCGGTGGAAGTGCCTCTTCAGCCACCCGCTCAATCCGTCGAATAACCAATTTACAGAAAATCTTCTTCAATGTGCGTTCTGACGCCACTCCACGATAGAGATTTGGATCCTGCTTGTCATCACCATGCCTACCCTTGAACAGAAGAGAAAGCCTGGCGACATGCCAGACTTTAGGCATCCGCCCCCTCTTAATAATTTCGTTGAAGAAATCACAAAGAGTTTCTGCCAAGAGAGGAAGTGACTGGATCCAATGCTCATAGCAGACCTGATCGGGCCCTGAGCTCTTTCTCTTCGGGAGTGACCGTAGGACCTGACACACCTCCTCCACCTCGAAAGGCAGATTCATGTTGTGCTGCTCCAGTGTAAGCGGATGCTGTACGATTGGAGATACGGCCGCAACGTCACGATTGAATAAAAGATTAGTTAGGTGGCTTTTTACCTGCCCGTCGCTAAGCGGGTTCACCGCCCTACGAGGTCGCACGATGTAAGCTGAAGGCTCTCGTTCTACCCTTTCGAGCAGCCGTCGTTCCTCCCGTCTTGCGTGTTCCCTTTTATGATCATAGCAGAGTCTTATATACGCCTTTCTACGCTCAAAGTAGTCCCGCCTGGCTTGCAGTGATGATGTTGCTCTGGCTCTTGCTTGGCGCAGGAGTCCGAGCACTTCACCGTGGGCGAGGTAGCAGGCTCGAGAGTACCACGGGCGTGATCTCTTTTGCCATAACCTTTATCACTTCACTGCACTTCTCATCGTTCTCTTCAACTGATCACAAGTGGAATCGATGTCAGGGCTTACCTCAAGACCGCCCCTCGCTCTGTCCAAAAGAGATAGATTAATCCGTCTCATTGCAGACCAGCGCGGCGGGTTATGTAGGTCTCGCCAAATACCGGGAACATCGACAACGGCCAACACTGGTTGGTGCTTTCGAGCCGCTTTATAAAGAACATCGAAGCTTTCAATTTCACGGCTGACAAGGTTGTGAAACAACAGGTCGATGTTGCTGCTTCCATTGTGACTCAAATATGTATAGTCTTCACGCGCGTTAGCACATTTCAGACCAATATTTTCCATCACCTGAAGCAGCACCTCGCCTTTATCATCGTTGGCCCCACAATCGATTCTGGCATTGAAATCACCGCCGACGATAGTTGGCATGGTCAGATTTAACTCTGAAAGTCCAAAGCTCACCGTTTCAGCAACCTCCGCAGAATCGAATGTGGGTGGGAAATAGAATACAGCGACGTTTACCCTCCCAGAGGAGAGCACTACGCAGTATTCATCTTTCCTGACGCGTTGCATCGGTGGTAAGCGTTTATGTAGGTAGATAGATAACCCACCCACAGGTCTTCCCCGACCTCCCGCAGGTAAGACAGCCAGCTGGTGGAAGCCCCGCATATCATTGATATGTCGATCCCGGTGGCGTGGTGGATTAAGTCTCCGCCTCGCAACCGGAGGAGGCATATAGGTGCGCGGGTTCGAGCCCCACCGTTGCACATTTGTATTTATGGGGGTCCGTCTACGAAGCAATGTGAAAAACAGTTCCGTGGACGTTAAATCTTGGCTGAGGGTCAGCCCGAAAACTTTTTATATCATTGATATGCAGTTCGTCCCGCTGAAATGTCTCCGTGAGGAGTGCAATGTCAACCAACTTAAACATGTCATCACGTGCAAGATCCATTGCCCCCTTAAGTCCCTCACAATTCCAGAGAAGCACTCGTAGAGGTATGTTTGCCACTACGCTTGCAGTTCTAGAACTGGTCAGTCACTTACGGGGGCTTGGACCGCCAGGCGCACTAAAACTCTCCTTAACCATCCTCTCGTAGGGGACGTCCCCAACCCAGCGACGGAACAGGCTTCCCTTTGGCCAGAATTCATTTCTGCAACAGTTTGCGTAATCTTCGTCACGCACCACCACACAGAACACAGCATCACTACCATGTGTATGTAGTTCCAAACAGCTTTCACAGTTATGCCCTTGCCAGTAAGCCAGGCCTGCAGCCCGACCGCCGATTTCTTCTGCGCCAATCGTGCCACTCTCAAGGCGCAGATCTTCGCAGGTCTAGCATAGACTTCCAATCCGCCTATGCCATCTGTTGCACTACCGCGCTGCATTCGATGTTTTGTTTTGTTGTCTCGTCGCTTACGAACCACAACAAAACCATCGTCGTCTGCCTTCTCCTCCGGATGTGGGTCAGCTGGATCTGCTGTCGGCGTTGTTGTTACCGCAGCTGCTGACGCCGCTGTACCACCACCCGGTGGTTCCATCTCCACAACAGCGATTCCACAACAGGATTAAAGATAATAAGGTTAACAACCTCCAACACCGACCGGCGGACATCTCCGCCAGGCCACACTCGCTGGCTAGACGTCACAGAGTCAGGGTGGTAACATATGGTGTCAGAAGAAAACGAGACGAATCGGTGATCATCAGTGGAGCCAGCTGTATGCTGGTCCAGGAGGCACGCTGCTCCGCGGATTCCGTCCGCAAGCTTACAAGCTCAGCCAAGTTTTGTCGGTGTTGTCAATCCCACTGCGTTATGGCCAACGCCAGTTCCGCCATGCTAACTGACGACGAGAGCCTAGGGCTATCGGCCAAGACCGAAGGCATAAATAGGGCACACGCGAACGCAATCAGGGCACAGTTCAACGCTTTAGTCAGTACAAGACGAGCGTTGCGCGGTCGTTTGACTAAGAAGATCAACGAAATTGTCGAATTCATGGAGGACCATGGCGACGAAAACGCGAAAGAAAAGGTGGAAGACACGATCATCGTTATCGAGAGTCTATATAAGAAGTTGGTAGAGGTGGATGCGAAGATAGAGCCCGTCGCTTTCGAATTAATGGGCAAAGGTGACCACTTCATGGCCATGATCGAGCGCGCTTGCGAATACAACGAGAAAGCTTTACAGGCTTTCCGCATGGCAAATAAATTTATCGGTTCAGTGGCGGCGTCACCATCATCATCGACGGAGAGCTCAACATCTTTACAAGGAACATCGCAATCAACACCAGCTCAACAGTTCATCGTTTACCAGGATCATCATTCGGGAATACCTAAATTTTCGGGAGACCCGAAAAAAAATCCGCGAATGATACCAATTGCTCGAGATCTACGTATTAAACCAGCAACAGTTACCAACGATCGAGAAATTCAACAGCCTGGTGGGGGCTGCGGCGCGAGAAAATGCTCATCTGAACTTCGAGCCGGAGCAATTCTCAATTGCCCTCGAAAGAATCAAGAAACGGTTCGGGTGTAGCAAGATAGCCGAGAAGGAGCACATCAAGGAACTCCGTCGTATCTGCAACCAACGGGACCAACATAAAGCTGATAAGTTACACCATTTTGTATCGATAGTGACGCAGAATGTTAATGCACTCGTGGCATTGGGTAACACTCTTGAAGGTTTCTCACCAATTCTCGGTCCAATGATTCTAGATTGCCTGCCACAGAGTATCAGAGTTCAGTTCAAATGGTCGTATTCAAAAATAAAAGTCAACTACGGAGCAAGGCTGCCAGTTAAAAGAGCTCTTATATTTCTTAGAGGATTTTGCGGCAGCTGAACGTTCAGCAAATACAAACTACGAGCCGAACAACAAAAACAATCTTTCTCGCTATGCAGACAAACCCAAAAGTGGCTCAGTTTATCAGTCAAATAAGCAAAAAGTTGACAAAAAAGCATTTTCGCAAACAGACCAAGCTTTCCATGCAGCTGCGGCTTCCCCAAAGACGGTTGATCATTCGTGTATTTTCTGCGGAGACGATCATTCCAGCACGAAGTGCAAAAAGGTCCTAACGTTGGACGAGCGAAAGCAGTTACTAGAAAATCAAAGCGCATGTTTCAAGTGTTTAAAGCGAAACCATTTTGCGAAGAAGTGTAGGGTAAATATACCTTTATGTAACACTTGTAGTGCAAAACATTATTCAATAATGTACCCGGGATCAGTGATAGATACGGCACGACAATTAGTTCCACGAGCCGTCTCTACTACTAGCCTTAATCATAGCTGCGTCAATGGCATAGAAGAAAGTGATGCAATAGTGTTACAGACCGGCTACGTGTTAGCTTCTGCGGACGGAAACACAGTAATGTGCCGCATTTTACTAGACCAAGGTGCTCAGAGATCATACATTTCCTTAAAACTTGCAACACAGTTGAGTATTGAATCTAGAGGATCCTAGTCCATGCTTACGTGCACAATTAGAGAGATATCAAAGATTATTCACAACCCTCAATTTATTATTAAGGTTTATTAACACCCAGGTTGGGTAAATTTGAAATAAGTACATGAGTCTGAATCAGTGGTTTTTCTGCGTCACCGGATCTTCCCTCATCTTGCGAGTTCAGCAACTGATTGCACTGCTGGACATGCTGTGGCGTGGTATCTATCACAATGGCATAAGCATTTCGCGCACCTACAACACTCCTGAGGATGGTGGAATTCTTGTGTGCTGCATAACACGTGATGGAACCCGTAGGCTGCAAATGCCGTAGTTAGATGCCTATTTTTATCCGGCTGCTCGCCAGGTTGTACTCCTCATCGCTATCGTCGTGTTCATTCCTATGTATATATCCTTTAATTTTTCCCCCCACTTCATAGTGTAGGCCACGAAGGCCGTCGTCTTAGGTAAACCCCGTTTTACTTGTAATTCCTGTGTCATTAGAGCCCCCCATCTGATATATGAACTATTCAATTCCTACAAGAGTTAGCTAACCCCAAAACCCGCTTCATGAAGAAAAATCGAACTCTATCTAGTAACTGTAGATCTTTTTTTTTTCTGGGAGGTTTTGGGAGTGCATGATGCACATACGCCACTAGCAGCTTGCGTGACTAGTGTGAGACTCGCAAACCCACTAAACCCGGATTCCTCCCCCCCCCCCCCAGGCTCGGTATTACTTTGGCATTACATCGAAGCCGTGGGAGTGTAATTGTAGATCTGCCTCTCCTTATTTCTCCCATATAAGTGATACACCAAATGTTGCTATTGGTTATATTTCAATCTTGAAAAGGGCGGACGCGGTATGTATTGACAACATTTGCGGGTTTTTAATTGCTGCTGCCGCTCGAATAGCTTTTCCTACTCTGCTTTCAATATGTTTTCGAAAACTGCTACCATTTGACGTTATAGTGACCCCTAAATAGGTAAATTTACTTACAAAATTTACTGTATTACCCCTGGCTCGAGGAACATCGTCTTTCGCCAATCGACCTCCTCTTCGAAATTTTACTGCTACTGTCTTTTGCCAGTTAATACTAAGTCCCATCTCGTCCATATAATCGATTAGCCGTTCCAGTCTCTGCTTAACCCTAAATAAACTCCTGCCATAGATCGCAATGTTATCTGCATACATTAATGTATTTGCCCACTCTCGGGTCCACCCCTGCCTCACCCGGTTAGGTAGCCCTCCCAATAGTACCGAAGAAAGCTACGGGCTAAGTCCGCCTCTTTGGGCCACGCCTGTAGTTTGCTTTACTCTTCCCACAATCCCTATACCGTTGTCGATGTATACTGTAGTGTCCCCAAGAATGGTACTTAAAAGTAAGGCTAACTTTTCTATAATCCTACTTCGTGGCGCTAAGTCAAAGGCAGCTTTAAGATCTATAAATATTGAGTATAACGGTCTTCTAGGTTCTGATAGAGTTTCCCAAATTTCTGCCAGCGACTGGCGGAGGGCCGTATGGGTCGACCTCGACCTTCTGAACCCATGCTGTTCTTCTGGTATTGCGTTTCTGGTTTCGAGGTAATGCTCTAGTCTATCAGATATTATTCATGAGAAAATTTTATAGGGGCAACACTTAAGTGTTATGCCCCTCCAAGATTCCGGCTCAGTTTCTATGCTTTTTCCTTTTGGTATGGCAGTCAAGGTATCCCCCTTCCACGCTTTTGGTACTTCCCCGGATTTTAGGCACTCGTCAAATAAAGCTTTCCAGCATGATGCGAGTGCCAGCGTTTGCTTTAAATGCCCGTTTCGTATCATATCGTTCCCGGCAGCTTTGCCTCTAGGCGCCCTTTCAATTGCCCTGATAACGTCTTCAATTGTGACTGGTCGAATTACCGATTATCGTGCAAGTTCTGTTTCCTCGTCCCAAGGCCCGTTGAATAATGTTATTTCCTTTGGAGTAGTATCGGCTCCCTGCAGCACACTAGCAAAGTGCTTAGTTAATCGCCCAGTCTCTACTATTATTAGATTACTAACTTTGGATGCCATCCCCATCGGTATATGCCTTCTAAGCCCCGCTCCTTCCCTGAATGATGCATTTTCTCCCAAAAATGTTATATCCTCTACTTTCCGTCGGTGGCAAAATCGTCAATTACTGACGCCCTAGTACTACATTCAAAAGTGTTTAGGTCTGGCTCGCTGACTAACCAGCATCCTATCTCCGATATAGTATCTAAAAATGCTTCAGTTCGTTCCAGATTACTCCTATCCAACCTCGCAATGAAATCCCCCGCTAGAATCAACGGTGCCTTTCTCGGCATTGCTTCAACGCCAAGCATGATACGCTCTGTCATGACTTCAGTGGACTTTACACCTGCCGGTTTAACATAGGCTGCCACAATTTCAAACTTTCTCGACGCTATTGCTACTAAGTTTTCGACTATTGTTCCTATTGTCATCTCTCCAAATTCTGCTCTCGTGAATACTGAAACCCCCCACTTGGCCTGCCACGTCCCTCACATTTATGTGTTAGTGCGTGATATCCGTAGAAGTCCCCTCAAGAGAAAGGTTTAAGCGTCCAAGTTTTTGTCAATATTAGAATATCGGATTCTGCTGAATATTACCAGATCATCTGCGTAGAGCAGGGTCATGACCGTTGAGTGCCGCTCTTTCATGATGCGTGGCAGATGACTGAGTAACGTTATAAATAACAATGGGCTGAGATTGTCGCCTTGCGGATACCCAGTCGTCTGATCAAACGTGTTATGCTCGCACACACCATCATCGAGGATAATTTGGTTAGCCCTCAGAAGTGCGCAGAGTAGAGTGAGCATTCGCGGTCCGACTCCGGCCTGCTCCAACTTCTTTAAGACAATGTTACGGGGTGCGATGTCGAAGGCAGATTTTAAATCAATAAAAACAACGAGAGTTTTTTCCGGTTTATTGAGATTGTGATCTGCTCGAGAAGTACTTCGCAGGCTGAGATAGTGGAACGCCCGGTTTTGAAGCCATGCTGCTCATCTGGTAATATTCAGCAGAATCCGTACTGACCTGCAGGCTGCTCTTTGCACACTGGATGAATATTTCTCGCAGAATGGCCTCATAGTAAACGTGTCAAAAACCAACGAGCCCGCGCAGATAAACTGCGATTTCACGGTGAACAAGTGCAGTTTGTAGAGACCTTTTGCTATCTCGGGGTTTTCTTCTCGTCTCGAGGTACAACTTTTTCACACCATGTAACTGAGCGTTGTAGAAAAGCACTTATCGCGGCAGCGGGTATCAGAAACCCAACACAGTTGTCCGTCCAGACGGCCATGACATTATTTACGCTCAAAGTGGCATCCGTAGCTGCTTACGGAATTCAAGTGACATGGAAACATCTTAGAACTTCGCAGTTATGGCAGTTGGATAGGGTGAAGCCAGCCTTCTTGAAGCGAGAACTTGGCCTTCCGTCAAATTCGTGCAACAGATTAGTGTACATGCTCGCGGGTTCAGTATCATTTATTGATGAACTCGTAGACCGCTTTAATTTGCCGCAGACAGTCGCTCTGGAAACGTTTCGGCATGAGTATTCTCAAAAAGTATCCCTAATTCCCAGAGAGTTTTATCTATCACTAGCTGTGACTAACCAGGCCTGGAAGGACTCTCTCCGGCCATGTCGTCACCTCACTACTCGCTACAGTGTTCACGGATTTCATCATCTACTATGCCGGTCTGCTGGGTGTCATGAACCCAAGGAGGACTGCAGATGCCGTCGTTGTGGCGGCCCATGTCCCCTCTACCACCTACCGGATTGTACGGAATCCGTGTCGCTTTCTCAGCTTCAGCGAGAATGCTCATAATGCATTTTACCATGTTTGTTATATATCATGTTCGTATTTACATACCCAAACAGGGTGCATTTTAAATAAATAAATATTAGAATATCCACTCCTCGAAGTGCCTCCATGCCTAACAGATCTAATACGCCATGCCCTTCGCAGTTCCACGTCACTACTTTGATAACCGGTGTAAGCTTTTCCCGATTGCAGGAGAGGATATTGTTTCTTACGTTCTCTTGTGAAATCCAAATGTTTGTATTCGGTGCACTCGTAATCATATTCTGATTCTTGGACCCAGTCTCTCCCGAGCGTCACTGAGTCTTTGCTCCACGGGCCGTTATGCTGTTTTTATTACCATCATTTCTATTTGTTAGAAGTGCCGCAGTTTCTTTTACATTGCCACGGAGTGCTAGCTGGATCGTCTCAGCTAGCCAGAATGCGTCCACTGAGTTCGGTTGAGGCTGTGCCATTGCCCCGCTTACTGCGCGCATGACTACAGGCAGTACATTTTGTAAAACCTTTGAGATAACCGTCGTTATGGTGTCTTGTATGATTGGACTCTCAATGTATGGTAAAGCTACAGAGTAGATTCGATACAGGGCCGTCAGTCATTAAAAGATGCTTAGAAGTAGAAGATATATCGAAGGTTCCCTTGCCATTTGTCTCTAATACACACGGGCTCTCCCCAGTAGCCGACCACATAGAGAGCGACTGCCCACCGGTTCTTATGCTTCTGATTGGTGCAGACTATCTTCCGAGCATCCTATCGGAAGAACAGTACGTTCGGGGCAACCTAGTCGCAACAAAAATGCAATTCGGGTGGTTCTTCTTTGGCCGAAATAGCACCACTGAAGGGTGCACCAAACAAATGGACTCCACACTGCTCGCTTCATCTGCAATGCAGCCGTGTGCGGCTGTTCCACCTTCAGTTATTGCAGAAACCATACCTACAGAGTCTCATGTCAATAAAAACTCTGCTAGGGAAGATATTGACTTTTTGTGGGACACGGAAGTTATGGGTATTGCAACTTCATCCAGTAAAGAAGACTCCGAGTTAGCTGTAGAGTTAGATGCATTTTTTCGAGAATCTATAAGTGGAACACCAAGCGGTCGATGTGGTTAGCCTTCCCTTTAAGGAAAATCTTGCTTCTCCAGGTGACAATAAACATATAGCATTGTCACGCCTTAAGCGTTTTCTAACCACATCAGGCAAAGACAAAAAACTGCTTGAAGCAGTCGACGCAGAGATATCGAACTACTTAGAAAAGGGGTTTGCCGAGAAGGCCATCCCAAGGAAAGGTAGTGAGCTGGCGCACTATCTCCTAATTCAAACAGTCGCAAAAAAAATCTAGTTCCGTATCTGAACTTAAAATTAGAGTCGTCAAAGATGCAGGCGCGAGAAGTAGAGACGAGGCTTCCTTGAATGACGTTCTCCATCAGGGTCCAAACCTTCTGCCGAACATAACAAAAGTTATTTTGCACTTTCGCAAACATAAAGTGGCGATTATCGCACACATCGAAAAAGCTTTTCTACAGTTTGAGATTAACCCAGCGCATCGCACATTCTTTGGAAATTTCCAAAAACCCAAAATCGCCAATTAAAGAGTTTTGGGGACGTCGGTTGGATTTCGGCTTGATATGTAGCCTATACATCCACTGCAGAGGTTTGAGATATCACCTAGAGCAGGAGAAAAATAATTTATTGAGCAAGGAGTTATTTATTCAGGAAATACTCGACCACGTGTATATGGACGATATTGTGACCGGAACTTTTTCAGTGAAATAGGGTCAGCACCGTTTTTAGTTACTGAATAAGATTTTCGAAGCTGGCTGCTTTCCACGCAAAAAAATGGGCAACAAATTCGAAAGAGTTGGGTAAATACATTCAGCAAGCAACTGCGTCCTCGCTGGAAACCAACAATCTGATGAGATTGATGTATTTCTCAGCAAAGCGTTGACAGAATTAAACGGTAGCACACGAACTAAGCGCCTTTTATCAAAAGGGTTAGCTCAGATTTTTTATCCTTTAGGAATGCTAACACCTATAGTAGTCAATGCTAAGATCTTACTGCAAAAAATATGGCAGCAAAACGCGATTGGGACGACGAACTAACAGGCGATAACTTGGCTAAGTTTTCGGAGTTCATCTCCCTTTTGCAGTCCGCCACATCCATTTCAGTAGAAAGAGCGTTCTCTAAGTCGGTGTCATCGACCATTAGGCGCGAGTTACACGCTTTCTGTGATGCTAGTCTCGCTGCCTACGGTTGTATCATATACCTCCGAAAAAATGGTTAAGGATGGCTCCGTAGCAATTCACTTCGCATTCGCAAAAGCGAGAGTAGCACCTCTAAAGGGAGAGTGGTCGATACACAGGCTAGAGCTAATGGGTGCCGTTACAGCGGTGCGAGCGATGGCTAAAGTAAAAGACGAGCTCAGTTTACATGACGACGCCACTACATATTGGTAGGACAACTCGTCCGTGCTAGGCTGGATACGTGATACGCCAGAACGGTGGAAGCCATTCGTATCAATTAGAATAGTAGAAATTCAAAAGCAATCGTCGCCGCACGATTGGTGTTATGTCGCCTTAAGTGACAACCCGGCAGACATGCTCAGTAGAGGCACTTCTCTAGAGAAAAAAGAAACGAAATTACTTTGGCTACACGGCCCAGAGTGGCTAAAAGACGGTAAACCGCATTCTATTCATAGAATAGACGAGTCAACACTCTTTAAAGAGGTTGAGTCAGAACGGAAGGTATCAACGAACGTAACTGCTACAACGATGAGTGTATTTAGCAGGTCCGCAATTATCATTGACGGGCGCAAATTCTCTAGTTGGGTGAAAATGGTCCGGACAATGGCTTATGTCGTGCGTTTCTGTCGCAAACTGTTATGTTATGCCAGATGTCGTAAGAAAGATGACCCAAATTAACAAAAGAAGAATAATCGTCTATGTGACAAAACGCCGTCTTATGCCAACTCAGACTCAACATCTAGAGCAGAGCACATTAACGCAAATGAATTCGCGTTTGCTACAGTTGTCTTATTAAGAGACATTCAACGCACTCATTTCGACACCGAACTATCGTCACAGTGCAAAAACAATTCAACATCGAGTCGAATATATCAATATTCTCCATTTATAGACGACAACGACCTCATTCGATGTAGGTCGAGGCTGGAGAAATCGAGTGATCTAACATATGACGAGAAGTTTCCAAAACTACTCCCAGGCGAAGACAGACGTGTACGTCTGCTAATCGCGCATGTACATGCCACCAGGTGCATGCATGCAGGAGGCATCGCATTTACGCTGCACTATTTAAGATCTAAATACTTTGTGCTGCATGCACGTAAAGCGGTTAAATGGGTCATCGCAGACTGCAAAGTCTGTATCAAGTTTCGGGCAAAGCCAGCTCTAGAGGAAACCCCTCCCCTACCAGCATTCAGGCTGGAGACATCAGCTCCATTTTGCTATATCGGCGTAGATTTTGCTGGTCCGATCTATAATATATCAGAAACAAAGAGGGAACAAAAGTAAAATGCTATATAGCATTGTTTGTATGCGCTGTAACGCGTGCTGTGCATTTAGAGTTCGTACCAGATCTGACAACTTTCGAGCTTTTGATGGCTCTAAGGAGATTCATCAACAGATTCTCATGCGTCTCTCGAATAATATCCGATTACGCTCCGACTTTTAAACGAGCATCAAAAGAGCTAAAACTTATTTTCAGTCATATAAAGAGCAAAGAAGTTTAAATGCTGGGAATTTATTACGGAGAAAAGCCCATGGTTTGGTGGTTTCTGGGAACGAATGGTGCAGACAGTGAAACGTCCTTTGCGAAAGGTACTAGGCAAAAACATAGTACCCTTCAGGGAACTCGCAACAATTCTAACAGATATAAAAGCAATGGTAAACCGTAGACCACTCTCCACAGTAGCATCAACAGTCGAGAAAATTCGGGCATTATGTCCCGCGGATCTCGTTCACGGCAACCAAAATAAACACCCGTTGCCTGAGACAACCAGAGTCCCAAAGCAAGAATCCGATATATATGCGATAATCTTCGCTAAGCGCTGGAAGCACCAGCAATCTATCCTTAACTCTTTTTGGAAGCGTTTTCGAGGAGAGTATCTGCAGTACCTGCGATCTGCTCATTTAAGGAAGCCGGTCGACCGACGTCCACTAAAAGTTGGAGACATAGGTTTACTAGAAGACCCTGCGCCGTCGCGTGCCTATTGGCCGCTCTGCCGAGTAATCTCTTTGTCAGGCGGGGGAAGGACCGATCTCCGTAATAGATCGTGTCTGGTTAAGTTGTCTTGAGGTAAACTTTTAAGGCGGCCTATCCAAGCCATCTACCCGTTAGAAGTATGATTACTCATAGTAAAGAGACACTGCACCTATTAGAGACACGTATCACAGTACTTACAACATGCTACTCGCTACTCGACTTACAAAAACGCCTCGTCAATAAGAGTCGCGGCGCTTCGGGGGGTGTGTGACGGACTGCGCGCCGTCCGTTTAATTTGATATTTGGCGCCAATTCCGCTGCTACAAGGCAACGTGCATGCAAACGAATCTATACAAATGCAATGTGCATTGAATGTGAAATAAACCATAATGCGCTCTCCGGGATCACAGCGTTAACTAGGGCGAATTAAAGATAATAAGGTTAACAACCTCCGACACCGACCGGCGGACATCTCCGCCAGGCAGACAGTCGCTGGCTAGACGTCACAGAGTCAGGGTGGTAACAGCTCCGAGCGAACTGCGCCAGTGCGGCGGCCACCCACCCACCCACGTCTACCGCCACTAGCTACTGGGAGCCGGGAGCGTATATTCCCTTCGCGAATACTGTGTATTCCTTCAGTGGTAGCCTAGTTAGTTAGCGGTTGGTAACCTGCCTGTCATTGCAGGCCACCCCGGCCCACAACCAAGGAGACTTAAAGACGTCGAGCGTTCTTACCTTCGTCGCTGCCTCCGTGAATTTGCGTCGCCACTCTCCCAAAAAATGGTTAAGTGGCTTCTTCAATGGCATACGCAGCCTAAGCCGAAGTATCCACACCATCGGCGCACAGTCCGACAATACACGAAGCGGCTTCTCGCCTTGATTGAAAGACAGAGTACTTGCTTCATGTACAGTGTGAAACACTTTTCAAGCAAATTAAAATTAGCTTGAGATAGGTGTTGCCACACTCTCTCTAAACTATACGCCAACTTTGGCTGAGTTTTTAACGTAAACAAGCGCACTGCCGTACCGACGGACACTCGCCGTACATCTTCGACCCTACGTAGAGAGCTGCCAGTGCCGGGTTAACACTGTTCTCGATGTGTGTATATACAATATTTACATTTTACAAATTGTTACCTACAATCAAAGAACAGTCAAATCACGTGTGTGCCGACATCTGCGCCACAAGCATTTTGAGTTCTCAGTGCTCTAGCCATCCGCCAAGAAAACATGTTATTTACGCGATCCGTCTTTGCAATTTGTTTAGACGAGATGGTGCTGTCGCTTCTAAGATTGCTTACACGAATGGTAAAATAGTTAGATAACTTTGATGATTTTATAATTTGATTGTTCATGCGATAGTCCGCTCTGGACTGCAGTTCCCAAACAGGGCTTAACACAATAGAATTTTGGGCAATGTTACACCTTTTTGGGACACGACGAATGAACTTCCTCTGTACACGTCCCATTGCTTCAATGTATTTGCTTATCAAACAAATGCGCTAAACTGAAATGGCGCCATTGACTTAACCAACTAAATAAATGGCAATAAGATACCTAATTGATTTACATCCGCGCCTCCAAGAACCAGAAGATTAAGTTGGAACTTAGCGTAAACCTAGTGCTTGACCTGTGAAACTGAACAGCTGTAGGACAACTTACCAATTTCCAATGACTTGCATATTTCATCGAACCCAACAGCACACAGAGTTGACGAAACATTACACCAAAAGCAGTCGTCATGTCTAGTTACAAAAACACATTATTCGGTTGGCAATAATTAAGTGGGGGTAAGCACAGCCTAATTTACCCAACCCCTTTGAATACGGCTAGAATTAAAAACATCTTTTAAGGAGTTTGTTTTTAATTCTAGACTATCCTTCGTTCCTTACGGGCTTGGTACTTAACCTGAGGTATATCTTCAATGTACCGAGGGCCGGACATCTTTGAATACGACTAATAACCCCGCACCACTCTCTTAATAATAAATGATTTGATTAATATAACACTCGGTAACTTAAAAATCTTGTAAGAAAAGGTAAATGGTTAAGTCGTTAAGGGACAATAGTATTTCTTGGTAAGTTTTGTACACAGATGCCTTGAAATTTATAATTTGCCCTAATGTAAACGCACACATTTTTGCTAACCTTAAATTGTAGTTTGTGATATAACGGAAGGCAAGTTTTGACGTGCATTTAAATAATTTGTGGATAATACGGCTCCTTTGATAAAAAGATATCTTGTACAATATTTATTGCATTTTAGGCCAGAGTATTCGTGAGTACAATTACACACTCGAGTACAGAACTCCCTAGCCGGAGCGTTGATGCCCCCGTGATCTTGCTAAAATCGATTAAGACGACCTTGAGCCTGAGGAGAGGGATTTTGACGGCATAAACGAGGTGGCTTTTGGCCCTTTGCCTTATGACTACAATGCAGTTGTAGACCTCTCAGAAGAAGGCCCCTTATATATCAGCTGCGGATGAAGGCGGAAATTACCGCTCGAATGCAGCTTATCGACCGGACAGAGCTCTCTGACTCGAGCGCTGATCTCCACGTCATGTTCTCGGGAGCCGATCACAACTGGTATCGAACCTGCGGAGGAAGAATTTGACGACTTCATCGAAGTGGCTTCCGACCCTCTGCCATACAAAACAGGTATCGCCGTCATCCATGCTATCATTACTGTTTCGTCTACCTTGAGCAAGAAGACGACGCCTACTACATCGGACCCCGTTATCGTTGGCTTCGCTACTACCTCAAATACTTTGAATCTTGCCCGATTCCTCTTGGCGACTATTTTTTATTTCATGATCGCCTCGGCCGCACCACAAAGCACAGCATCTATGCCATAACAGTTGGCATTCGTATTATAGCGCTCAATTTGTTTTAACTTCTCTAGTTTTTGCTCCTGCCATTGATACTAGCGATAATGGAAGTGATCAATCTAGATAGCAAAAGCTACGACTGCATTCTGGTGTGCAATAAGAGACATGTAAATAAATGTAAGAATCAAACGTATCCGTTTTTATCGTGAATGTAGTTAACTGGCAGAATTATGAACAAAGATAGCCTACTATTTGGACCTAATCGATCCACTCATAGAGTTCTTACCGATGTCGTACAAAACGCTTACATTATTCTAGGACGGACTATAGGGAACTTCTACTATGTTTAAACTGTGCCTTCTGTGAAAAAACGTGACCGCAAAAGTTTTAACCCTTTTGTTGTGTAAATTTCTCGCATTTAGTCCACGAAACATCCACAAAACTCAAGAGACCGTTGGAGAGTAAAACTTCATAGAAGAAGACGTTTTATTGCAAAATCTACAATCGATCAAAAGTTCGCCTTTTACGGAAGGCCTCACGTTCTTTTGCTTTGCAATCATGGACCAGGTATTCATAACACTGCACACTTGAATTGATCAAAGCATGCTTATGAGAATATTCATTATGAGTTAATTTTCAAGTGAAGGTTTGTCACCAGTTTAGTCAGGCTTGTGTACACGACGTTTGTTTGGACAAGCATTTGACTCCCATTATCAAGTATCTTAGATATGCATATGGTCCGGAACTTCATCTTTCATCATCCTCTAAGGACTACTCTGCTACATTCAGCAGTCTAAGCAAAAATGGCATGCTCCGTTCATTGAACAAATGCGTTGCACACGGTGCACTCGACTTCAATAACTAAATTAATGGCTATATTTTACCAAAGTTTAGTCACATCCGAGAACCAGAAGATCAAGCTGGCACTGATCTTCTATCTAGCCTAAACATACCGCTTAAGCGGCGAACCTGAGCTACTACTATACGAAAACTTACTAATTTCTAATTGCTTGCATACATTATCGATGGAGTCTCTAACAACCTATAGAGTTCATGGAATATTACGCCGAAAGCAGTGGCCACAAGTCTGATTACGTAAATACACACATTGTTCGGTTGGCATATAGCTAAATAAGCGCAAGCACAGCCTGATCAAGCCTACCTATCTGAATGTAACTAATATACCCCACACTACTCTCACAGCGTTGAATGATTTGATTAATGTAGCACACCTTGTACGTGCTAGAATTTGCCGTAATACTTTTTTAATGAGAGATGAATCGTTGCGTCTCAACTTCACTATGAGCCTATCGACTCATTTCTGAGACGTTCAGTGCAAGTTCACCGCATGACGACCAGTTTCAAGTGGTCGTCATGCAGCCGTCAATCACGGAAGTGTCTACTCTACCTTCAAGCAACAAAATCTCCTGTCTGTCTATGTGTGTCACTTCGTGGAGAGTGGGGGAATCTCTTCCGTCTCAAAGCGCGGGCTAGAGATTTCGCGAAGGTTGGCTTTTCTGCACAAACCGGAGTTTACTCGTCCCGCCCCCCGGTAGTAAGATGTCGCTATCTTGCAACACTATGTACGGCCTTCGACTTTTGGCTGTGAAGACTCAGCGGGACTGTTCGTTTAGTGAAGCGCTTAGAAAAACGCCCCCTACATCAGCATACTCCCTGTGGCGGTCTCTGCCTAGGTCAGTCTACTCGGATACCGTCCGCAACCTCCAGGACAATTTGAATATCGGCGTCTTACTACTGAACTTCGCAGCGCATTGAGATCGGCCAATATTCAACAAGAATAATACGTATACATTCGTATTAAACTCGCTCGTCTAGGCACCGAGGTATGGATTTGAGGTATGAGGTACATTGGCTGCATCAGATGAGCCATCTTGAAGACCTTTGATATACATTGAGAAACCTTTCTAAACTGCAGCATTTACTTTAGTCGTTTTAATGACCAAATAGCGTACACCGAATCTTATTAGATTAGACGGTTTTCCGAAACCGGGTTGGAGCATTCCAGTAAATAATATGTCCTGCGCTGTTGACCGCAACTTTGACAAACACATAATGCACTATCTTCGTGGTAGCCAGGTCGTGCACAAATTATATATAGAGCTTCCTGATTCGAGCGCTGATGTCCCCGTCATGTTGCCGGAATCGGTTAAGATCATTATCGAGCCTGCAGAGGGGGTTAATGAAGGCTTCATCGAAGTGGCTAGGACAACGCTCTATGTATGTTCAAACAGTCCGTGGATGGTCTAAGTTATTTGATATCAAGTTACATATTAATATTTTAGTGCATTATGGCCACAGTAATTGTAAATGCAATTGAATAATTGAGTACACACGTCTTAAACAAGAAACATTTACAAATTTATATTTATTAGTTATTACATGTTAACAGATACTACTGTTAAGTACAGCCTATGCTTAACTGAGCTAGTGAAGAATGCGTGCGATCTGATAATGCGTTCTCTCGTCATTAAAAACACAAGCCTCAAGGCAGAGCTACAGAACATTGAGCCATGTCTATACTATCTTACGTATCATAGTGTAGGACATATATAAGACCCGGCACTTGTTAAAGCACGGACGAATGGCACTCACAGAAAATATGATTTGGCTAACACAAAAAGTAGCATCTCACAACACTTCCATGCAGTTTGTCAGACATCAATTCACCGCTTCAACGGGTGATCAGTTTATACTCTAGGAGCATAAGGGCGTCATACAAATGTTTCCAGATTTCATAGATTGTAACCTCGAGCTTTTTTAAGAGATTGGCCTAGTGCTATATCTTTGTCGTTTCAGAATGCGTTTTATCGTCGAATTTTGGACGTCCCTCATGGCGGGACCCTTGATACCAGGCATACAAAGTCGCCGTCGCTCAAGCTCTATTCTAAATATGGGCTTGGTGTTCTTCAAATGTTAGCGTAAAATACGGCACGCTGACACATTGAACTGCTGTAGAACCACAAGACATCTAAAAATGCTGTAAAAACACAGAACTCTCAAAAATCCTAGCTGATTCCTCTACCTATTGGCAGATCGGCCTAATTAGCTTCGGAAACCTTTGGCAAGCTTTTACTGGTGTCGTGAACACTCGTCTTCGATCGAAAACTCCTACCTGCTTTGAACACATTTGGTCTCTTCTCTGGCAACCTGTAGATTCTTAGTTCCGACGAGCCGTCTCGTGCTGCTTTTACTCACAAATAGGGGGAAATGTTCTGGCGATAACCAGGAAAGCATAGTCGAGGTCTCAACTAATCTATAGGGTCATGATCCGTCCGAAGGTCTGAAGTGTTTGTCATAATCAGAAACCCAACATCAAAAACATGAACCTAGCTGATATTAGTAAGTCATTTATCACACAGTTTTATGTTGATCGCATATTATAAATAACACAAAACATCATAGGAACTAGATTCCCCAATTAAAAATAATACAAACAAAATCATATATATTTTTTTATGGGACCGTCTTCTCCGGACGGCAAATTTATTTAAGTTCAATAACTCTTCATTGAGCTTGAAATTTCCATTATTACATAAATTCAAACAATTATAACTATCCAGGTAATTTTGCAGAAAAGGCTATCGCCTGTGTCTATATATATATATATATATATATATATATATATATATATATATACTGTGTATTTTTGCCTGAACATGAATTGGGAAATACCAACAAAATCCTTCTTGACCTCAAGAAACCGATTACACGACTAGCATTTTATCAGCATCTATTCGAGACTCGCATTAGCCTCGTCAGAAGAGGCGTTTCTTAACTGCTCCGTGCCGCAAAAATAGAACCTCCCCACGAGACCCCCGTGGGCTTCTGTGTGAGTGCCGAGATCTTCGTCAACTTCGACAGGAAAGGGCATCTAGAGAGAATAAGCGGCATTACCCTTTCCACTTTGTGAGTCCGTATAATGAAATTAGTATAAAAAGAAAGATCTGAGCTTAGTATAGTTACTGTAAATCTAAGCATCTACTCGATTGCTACAATGGCTTCTGTGAAGTTTATCTTTATTGTGGTGGTGTGCATCTTGCTCGGGCATAGTCTTGACGCCCGGCCAGCTGGTGCGGCTACAAGAGGCGACCACCAAAAACCGATCCAGAGGCAAAGGCCCTTATATCAGCGGTTGACGCAGACGGTTGGGCAGGAAGCTACCGTTCCGATACAGCTCACCGACAAGCCAAATATACCTGGTTCGAGTGCTGGTGGCTCCGTAATAATGCCGGAATCAGTTAAGATCACCATCGAGTCTCCGGAGAAGGTTTTTGAAGACTTCATTGAATTGGCTTCCGACCCTCGGTCAGATTACCTCAATTCGTGTGGAGATCTCTCAAAGGAAGACCCCTTGAATCAGCTGTACATGAAGTCGGTTGAGCCGGACGTAACCGACTCGATGCAGCTCATTGACCGGGCCGAGCTCCCTGATTTGAGCGCTAATGTCCGCTTCCATCCGCTGTTCACGAAACCGATTGAACCGAAAATTACCGTCTCCATGCAGCTTCCTGGCTCGAGCGCTGATTTCATCGCCATGCCGCCAGGATTGGTCACGATCACCATCGAACCTGCGGAGGAGGAATTTGGCTTTCTCGAAGTGGTTTCCGACCCCCTGCCACAAAACCACAATTCAGGTGTGGACATTTTAGAGGAAAGCCTGCATCATTATTGTCATCCGCGCCTCTGCCGCAACTCAGTCTACCCGGAGCAGGAAGAAAACGTCAACTAAATGGAACCACGCTGTTGCTACAGCGAAAACACAGCATACGCACCACAAAACATACTAACACAAATGGCAGTAGCACACGTATTATCGAGCTAAATGTATTACAACTTCTTCGGTTTTCTGCTGTCATTAATACTAGTGATAATGGAATTTAATAATGTAAACGGCTGACGCAATTGCCTATTGGTGTACAAGTAAAGTACGTGTAAATAAATGTCAGAATTAAACGTATCCGTTAATTGTCGTAAATCTAGCTAGCAGACAGAAGAGTGAACAAAATTAGTCCTACGTTTTAGTCTTAATCGGTCCGCTCTAAGAATCCAATGCGCACAATCTTTTCCGATGCGTACTTGAATTTGTGTAGTCAACCAAATGGAAAAACAACGAACTCCTTTCGTGAGAAAAAAACTTAACCGTAGACGTTTTAACCAATTATTGCGCAATTTATTGATGTACATTTCACGGTTCATAAGATCCACAGAATTCAAGAGGACGTAGAAGAGTCACACTTTGTAGAAGAAGGCATCTAGTTAGACTCATAATCAAACATTTGCCATTGGCGCAATGCTTCACGCTCTTTTGCTTTAGACTGTTTTATAGTCCTTTTTATCTGGAAGGTTTCGGGAATGCAGGCTCGAAAGGCTTGTCGCTCTAAGATCTTCTGGCTACCCTTGTGTTCTCGAACCCGCAGGTTTGTATACAACGACTCCGGTCGACCTGACGGGATGACCCTAACAGACTTTGAACGTGGGAGCACACTCGTCTGGGGTGCTACCGTGACTGACTCTTTAGCACCTTCAATGGTCAGTCACGGCGCTGCCCAGGCTGGGTATGCTGTTTCGTTAGCGGACAGCAATAAGTGTCGAAAGTATGCATCTGTCGGAGACTATGCATTTTCGACGTATTGCGTCGGAGACCTTAGGGGCCAAATTAAAATCACTGAGGTAATTTATTACTAAGGTATGCTACAAGTGTCCCAGATTGGCCACGGAGGACCTACGCACTGGTGAATATTTCCGGGGAAAACTCTCAATGAATACACAGCAGTGCTTGGCGCCTTGTATGGACAAGAGTCTTGTGGTCGAAACCTGACTTGGACCTAGGGCTGATGTAGTTTGCTGTCACGTTCACTGGGGGACAATTGCTCACATTCCATTATGAGTTAAATAAAATGTGTTTGTGTGCAAATATGGTATTCCATAAGGAATTAACGCCTGGCAGAGACAACGGACATTTGCAGTCATACTGTGAGGCAATTTGACATTTTTGTAGAGCAACGGTTTTTAGCCCTATTGATTAGATAACACATACTGTTCCGAACACCCCCGTCTTAATCTCCATAGAGTCCATCCAAGTATTGCATCCTTTCCTTTATGCCGGCAGATGTACCAGGGCAGAAGATTTTTTGTCCACATGGTCCGGCTGTTGGCCGCCGGGGTGCTCCACCCACTCGCCCTGTCAAGCATCGATAATGGCGTAACTTGCACTATTAAGGTCACTCACTTGCAAGCTTAAAACGGTCTAACCACTCTGAAAGATAGGACTAGTTTTGTTCATTCTTCTGTTTGATAGCTAGATTTACGACAATCAACGGATTCGTTTGATTCTTACATTTATTTACACGTCTTTACTTGTACATCTAAATGCAGTTTTGGCCTCAGCCTTAATTTACATAGATGAATTCCATTTTCATTAGCCGTAATGACAGCAGAAAGACCGGAAAAGTTCTAACACGTATGGCTCAATAATACGTATGCCAATGCTATTTGTTTGCCAATGCTGTTTTGTAGTACATGTGCTGTGTCGTGTGGTGTGGCCGAGGCAAACATGAAATTGGAAGTAATCGCCAGGAGGAATTGGGCACGGTTCAAGGCTCGAGGTAGTAGCGAAGCCAGCATTAGCAAGGTCGTCTTTCTGCTCAGGATAGACCGAGTAGCGGCAATAGCGCGGTTGACAATAATGATGCAAGCTTTCCTCTGAATTGTCTTCGCCTGAATTGTAGTTATGTGGAAACTACTTTGATGAAGCCGTCAAATTCTTCCTCCGCAGGTTCGACGGTGATCGTGATTAGTCCTGGCAAGATGACGGGGAAATCAAGGCCCGAGTCAGGGAGCTGCATCGAAATGGTAACTTCTTCTGGCACAACCGCCTTCATGCGCAGCTTCTGTATGGGGTCTTCCTTTGGGAGCTCTACACTTGAACTTCTTCGGTTGAAATGGAAGTTCACTCATAAGCATAAGTGTGGATCGACTCAAGTGTGCAGTGCTATTAAGCAGAAAAACAATCCACGTTTGCAAAGCAATAAGTCTTATGAATCATGAATTGTCGGCCATTGCACAACATTGGTAAAAACGTCTATAGTCAAGTTGATTGCGCACGATCCGTCATGGGTAGCTATTGGCTATAAGTATTCGTTTCGTGAATGTCGAATAGCTCCTCGAAGCGGTCCGGGTGTTCCTTTAGGCCTTTGATGGTACCTGAGATCCGCCTCGCGAAGTTGACCACGAAGGGACGGCAGGGTGACAGTTGACCCTGTCGGATATTGGATTCTCCAGATATAGCAATCCCTTCTTAAGAATCTCAGTTACATGGTCTCGAAAATCAAGAGAATCCGAAATATACACCAAGATTCTTTACCGTAGTCTTTGCAACAAGTTGCACTCCTCCGGTGTGGTAAGGAAACTTTAGATTTCTTTGTCCCAGATGAAAAACGCAACATTTGTGAAAATATATGGTTAATCCTATTTTTGCCGTCCACTAATGAAGTCTGCAGCGGCATCTTGAAGAATCTTGTGTTCTTCTACGATCCTCACAGGTGCGTACATTATCAGGTCGTCAGCATAAATCTTAAAGCGTACCTTCGTCGTGAAAATGCGCTTTACTGAGTCCATATATATGGCATGAACATCATACTGCCAAGGCAGGTACTCTAAAAGTGCGTGATCTAAGAAAGTCGGACACCCACGTCTGTATACCTGGTAAGCACCTGCGCCAGGAAGCTCAGCACCTGAGATGTTCTCATTTTAGTCGTTTTAATGACCAAAAAGCATGTACCGCAGCTGATTAGATTAGACGGTTTTCCAAAACCGGGTTGGAACATTCCAGTAAATAATATGTCTAGCGTTGCTGACCGCAACTTTGACAAACATATTTTTTTTACGCTCTGACAACTACATTTTAAACGCTCGTGATGGGCTAAGTTGCCTGTGACACGATATCGTCTAAATGCATCTATCGTCATCGCGTTCTCGTACTGGAATTATATAGGCTTTCTCCAGCAGAGATATGTAGCAGCAGGGCAATGACAACCACGTCCAACAAATTCAACCAGCACGGCCGGGGCTCGAACTAGACATGTTTTGCCAGGTTAACCGTGGTTGCCATGGCAATGCCCCGTTTCGAACGGTGCGTTAGCCGCCTAGGCCACCGCCACTACATGATGCACTACCTTCGTGGTAGCCAGGTCGCGCACAGATTATACAGTAAAACGTGTACGCGTGGCGAATCGAAGAGTAAGACGACACATTTTCTTATTGGGTTCCTTCAACGTGTCTGGGGTAAGGGCTGGCGTCATATAGATGACTGGGCCGTCTTCGACTTCTGAAAAGGCTGCTTAAACGCTTGAGCGTGAGGCAGATTGTATCTTCGTTGCCAAGTCTCTGTGGAAAGCCATCAGATAGACAAGCCGATTGCAGTGCGTTCTCTAGACATCCAGGATGGGGTTTGAGGAACGCAGTCTTAACTCTATCAAGATCGACGATGCTCGCTGGTCCGAGGTAAGGCCATATTAACAACATCAAGAGTATTTTGGTGGCGGTCCTATCAGAATCAGACCAGAACCTCCCCCGAAGAAGTGGAGCATCCGAGGCCAAGTGAAGACTGTTGGCGCTAACGGTCGAGGAGTTAGCTGACGTCTAGGCGGCTTCCGTCTGGGCCAGTTTGGCTCTACGCTTACATCAGCTGCTGACGAAGGCGGTTAAGCTGGAAGTGGCCGTTGTATTACAGCTCACCGGCCAGCCAGAGCTTCCTGGTTCGAGCGCTGATGCCCCGTCATGTTGCCAGAATCGGTTATGATTATTATCGAGCCTGCAGAGGAGGTTATTGAAGACTTCATCGAAGTGGCTAGGAAAACGCTCTATGTATGTTCAAGCAGTCCGTGTATGGTCTAAGTTCTTTGATATAAAGTTACCTATTAATATTTTTAGTGCATTTTGACCACAGTCATTGTAAATTCAATTGAATAATAGAGTACACACGGCTTAAACAATAAACATTTACAAGTTTCTATTCATTAGTTATTACATGTTAACAGACACTGCTATTAAGTACAGCCTGTGCTTAACTGAGCTAGTGAAGAATGTGCCTCGTCGAAGTAATCTGATAATGCGTTCTCTCGTCATTAAAAACACGAGCTTCTAGGCAGAGCTGCAGAACATTGAGCCATGTCTATACTATCTTACGTATCATAGTGTAGGACATATATAAGACCCGGCACTTTTTAAAGCACGGACGATTTGTGGCACTCACAAAAAATATTATTTGGCTAACACAAAAAGTAGCATCTCACAACACTTTCATGCAGTTTGTCAGACATCAATTCACTACTTCAACGGGTGATCAGTTTATACTCTAGGAGCATAAGGGCGTTATACAAATGTTTCCAGATTTCATAGATTGTAACCTCGAGCTTTTTTAAGAGATTGGCCTAGTGCTATATCTTTGTCGTTTCAGAATGCGTTTTATCGCCGACTTTTGGACGTCCCTCATGGCGGGACCCTTGATGCCAAACATACGGAGTCGCCGTCGCTCAAGCTCTATTCTAAATATGGGCTTGATGTTTTTCAAATGTTAGCATAAAATACGGCACGCTGACACATTGAACTGCTGTAAAACCACAAGACATCTAAAAATGCTGTAAAAACACAGAACACTCAAAAATCCTAGCTGATTCCTCTACCTATTGGCAGATCGGCCTAATTAGCTTCAGAAACCTTTGGCAAGCTTTTACTGGTGTCGTGAACACTCGACTTCTATTAAAAACTCGTACCTACTTTGAACACATTTGGTCTCTCCTCTGGCAACCTGTAGATTCTTAGTTTCGACGAGCCGTCTCGTGCTGCTTTTACTCACAAATAGGGGGAAATGTTCTGGCGATAACCAGGAAAGCATAGTCGAGGTCTCAACTAATCTATAGGACCATGATCCGTCCGAAGGTCTGAAGTGTTTGTCATAATCAGAAACCCAACATCAAAAACATGAACCTAGCTGATATTAGTAAGTCATTTATCACACAGTTTTATGTTGATCGCATATTATAAATAACACAAAACATCATAGGAACTAGATTCCCCAATTAAAAATAATACAAACAAAATCATATATATATATATATATATATACTGTGTATTTTTGCCTGAACATGAATTGGGAAATACCAACAAAATCCTTCTTGACCTCAAGAAACCGATTACACGACTAGCATTTTATCAGCATCTATTCGAGACTCGCATTAGCCTCGTCAGAAGAGGCGTTTCTTAACTGCTCCGTGCCGCAAAAATAGAACCTCCCCACGAGACCCCCGTGGGCTTCTGTGTGAGTGCCGAGATCTTCGTCAACTTCGACAGGAAAGGGCATCTAGAGAGAATAAGCGCCATTACCCTTTCCACTTTGTGAGTCCGTATAATGAAATTAGTATAAATAGAGAGATCTGAGCTTAGTATAGTTATTGTACATCTAAGCATCTACTCGATTGCTACAATGGCTTCTGTGAAGTTTATCTTTATTGTGGTGGTGTGCATCTTGCTCGGGCATAGTTTTGACGCCCGGCCAGCTGGTGCGGCTACAAGAGGCGACCACCAAAAACCGATCCAGAGGCAAAGGCCCTCATATCAGCGGTTGACGCAGACGGTTGGGCAGGAAGCTACCGTTCCGACACAGCTCACCGATAAGCCAAAGCTCCCTGGTTCGAGTTCTGATGGCTCCGTAATGTTGCCGGAATCAGTTACAATCATCATCGAGTCTCCGGAGGAGGTTTTTGAAGACTTTATTGAAGTGGCTTCCGATCCTCGGTCAGATTACCACAATTCGTGTGGAGATCTCTCAAAGGAAGACCCCTTGAATCAGCTGTACATGAAGTCGGTTGAGCCGGACGTAACCGATTCGATGCAGCTCATCGACCGGTCCGAGCTCCCTGATTTGAGCGCTAATGTCCGCTTCCATCCGCTGTTCACGAAAACGATTGAACCGAAAATTACCGTCTCCATGCAGCTTCCTGGCTCGAGCGCTGACTCCATCGCCATGCCGCCAGGATTGGTCACGATCACCATCGAACCTGTGGAGGAGGAATTTGGCTTTCTCGAAGTGGTTTCCGACCCCCTGCCACAAAACTACAATTCAGGTGTGGACATTTTAGAGGAAAGCCTGCATCATTATTGTCATCCGCGTCTCTGCCGCAACTCAGTCTACCCGGGGCAGGAAGAATACGTCAACTAAATGAAACCACGCTGTTGCTACAGCGAAAACACTACAAAACATACTAACACAAATGGCAGTAGCACACGTATTATCGATCTAAATGTATTACAAATTCTCCGTTTTTTTTGCTGTCATTGATACTAGTGACAATGGAATTTATTATTATTAATAATGTAAACGGCTGACGCAATTGCCTGTTGATGTACAAGCAAAGTACGTGTAAATAAATGTCAGAGTTAAACGTATCCGTTGATTGTCGTAAATCTAGCTAGCAGACAGAAGAGTAAACAAAATTTGTCCTACGTTTAAGTCTTATTCGGTCCGCTCTAAGAATCTAATGCGCACGATCCTTTCCGATGCGTACTTGAATTTGTGTAGTTAACCAAGTGGAAAAACAACGAACTCTAAGGAACTCTAACAGCTGCTTAAAGTGGTCCTTTCGTGATAAAAAAAACTTAACCGTAGACGTTTTAACCAATTATTGCGCAATTTATTGATGCACATTTCATGGTTCATAAGATCCACAGAATTCAAGAGGACGTAGAAGAGTCATACTTTGTAGAAGAAGGCATCTACTTAGACTGATAATCAAACATTCGCCATTGGCGCAATGCTTCCAGATTCCTCCCCACCCCCAGACTCGGTACTACCTTGGCATTACTTCGAAGCCGTGGGAGAGGCGTCTTTGCCGTTTTCCTCTACTCAGCTCTATCTCTCCCTATTGTCCCGCATGTTTACCTGCGGTTGGATAGGGGGTTACTGCCATTTTGTAAATTGTCCTGTAAGGGTGCGCCGTGGCCATGAGGGCCCGGCTGCACCCCATCCTCCTCCCTCCCTAGGCTCCTCGTCTCGACCACTTTTCCGAGATCCGCTCAAGCCTTTCCCGCCTGGCCGTTTCCTCGGCTGTCTTAAGTGTTGGTATAGGCTTGTCGAAAGGCTTGTCGCTCTAAGGTCTTCTGGCTACTCTTGTGTACTGACTCTTTAGCCCCTTCAGTGGTCAGTCACGGCGCTGCCCAGGCAGGTTATGCTGTTCTGTAAGCGGAGAGAAATAAGTGTCGCAAGTATGCGTCTGTCGGAGGCTCTATGGGTTTTCGACCTATTGCCCCGGAGACTTTAGGGGGCCCAGGTAAAATCACTGAGGTAATTATTACTAAGGTATGCTACACGTGTCTCAGATTGGCCACGGAGGACCTACGCACTGGCGATTTTTTTCGAGGAAAGCTCTCAATGAACACACAACGTGGTGACGCCACGGCAGTGCTTGGCGCCTTGAATGGACAAGTGTCTTGTGGTTGATACCAGACTTGGACTTATGTAGTTTGCTTTCACGTTTACTGGGGGACAATTGTTCACATTCCATTATGAGTTAAATAAAATGTGTTTATGTGCAAACCTAGTAATTTCATAATGAATTAACGCCTGACAGAGACAACGGACATTTGCAGTCATTCTGCGAGGCAATTTGACATTTTTGTAGAGCAACGGTTTTTGGCCCTATTGATTAGATAACACATACTGTGCCGAACACCGTTCGTCTTAAACTCCATAAAGTCCATCCAAGTATTGCATCCTTTACGTCATGCCCGCAGATGTACCAGGGCATAAGATTTTTTGTCCACATGGTCCGACTATTGGCCGCCGGGGTGCTCCACCCACTCGCTCTGCCAAGCATCGACAGTGGCGTAACTTGCACTATTGAGATCACTTACGTGCAAGCTAAAAACGGTCTAACCACTCTGAAAGGTAGGACTAGTTTTGTTCATTCTTCTGCTAGCTAGATTTACGACAATCAACGGATATGTTTGATTACACGGACACATGTACTTTACTTGTACATCACTATGCAGTTTTGACTTCAGTCTCAATTTATTGCTTCTGTGCATCACTAGCAGCCTGCGTGACTAGTGTGGAGCTCACATACCCACTAACACCCAGATTCCTCCCCACTCCCCAGGCTCGGTACTACTTTGGCATTACTTCGAAGCCGTGGGAGAGGCCTCTCTGCCGTCATCCTCTATTCACCTCTTTTCTTCTCTATCATCCCGCATGTTTTCCTGCGGTTGGATAGAGGGTTACTGCTATTTTTTAAACCGTCCTGTGAGGGCCTGGCTGCTCCCTCTCCTCCCCCCTTCCTAGGCTTCTTGTCTCGACCACTTTCCCGAAACATACTTTAAGCCGTTCCCGCCTGGCCATTTCCGTAGCTGTCTTCAGTGTCAAAACGACGTCGAACAATTTCGTCGCCTCCTTCTATGCCTCCGCCGAAGTCATCATATGAACAACCACCTCCCTGATAGGCCGGTCTCTCACAGCGGTTGGTCCTGCTCCTCGCGCTTCCCTGAGTGTATCACACCGCAGAACAGTATGCATTACGGTGCTCGCCTGTCTGTTTCATGGCACGCACACTTGAATTGATTCACGCATGCTTGCGATAACTTTCAATTCAATTGAAAAATTGTCACCAACTCAGTCAGGCATGCCCCGTGTTTCAGAGGCCCACCATAATTTTCGTACACGAATTTGATTTGGACAAGCGTTTGACTCCCACTATCAAGTATCTTAAATATGCACATGTCCTGAAGCTTCATCTTTCTGCATCATCTCACGACTGCCCTGCTAAAATCGGCAGTCACGGCAAAAAAAAGCGTGCTTCTTTCATCAAACAAATGCGCTAAACTGGCGCACTTGACTTAACCAACTAAATTAATGGCAATAAGATACCGAATTAATTTATATCCGCGCCTCCAAGAACCAGAAGATTAAGTTGGAACTTAGCGTTAACCTACGGCTTGATCTGTGCAACTTACCAATTTCCAATGACTTGCATATTTCATCGAACCCAACAGCACACAGAGTTAACGAAACATTACACCAACAGCAGTGTTCGTGTCTAGTTACATAAACGCGTTATTCGGTTGGCAATAATTAAGTGGGGATAAGCACAGCCTGATTTACCCAACCCATTTGAATACGACTAGAATTAAAAACATCTTTTAAGAAGGTTGTTTTAATTACTAGACTATCCTTCGTTTCTTACTGGCTTGGCAGTTTACCTGAGGTATATTATTAATGTACCAAGGGCCGGACATCTTTGAATTCGACTAATAACCCCGCACCACGCTCTTAATAATCAATGGTTTGATTAATATAACACACATTGTACGCGGTAACTTAAAAATCTTGTAAGAAAGGGTAAATGGTTAAGTCTTTAAGAGACAATAGTATGTCTTGGTAAGTCTTGCACATGCCTTGAAATGTATAGTTTGCCCTAATGTATACACACAAATATTTGCTACCCTTAAATTCTAGTTTGTGATAGAAATCGGAAGGCAAGTTTTGACGTGCATTGAAATAATTTATGGATAATACGGCTTCTTTGATAAGAAGATATCTGGTACAATCTTTTTTGCATTTTAGGGCACACTATTCGTGAGTACAATTACACACTCGAGTACAGAACTCCCTAGCCGGAGCGCTGATGCCCCCGTGATCTTGCTAGAATCGAAAAAGGGTACCTCGAGCTTGAGGAGAAGGATTTTGACGGCATAAACGAGGTGGCTTTTGGCTCTTTGCCTTATGACTACAATGCAGTTGTAGACCTCTCAGAGGAAGACCCCTCATATATCAGCTGCGGATAAAGGCGGTTGAGACGGGAATTACCGTTCGAATGCAGCTTATCGACCAGCCAGAGCTCTCTGACTCGAGCGCTGATATTCACGTCATGTTCTCGGGAGTCGATCACAACTGCTACCGAACCTGCGGAGGAAGAATTTGACGACTTCATCGAAGTGGCTTCCGACCCTCTGCCATACAAAACAGGTATCGCCGTCATCCATGCTATCATTACTGTTCCGTCTACCTTGAGCAAGAAAACGACGCCTACTACATCGGACACCGTTATTGCTGGCTCTGCTACTACCTCAAATACCTTGAATCTTGCCCGATTCCTCCTGGCGACTACTTTTTATTTTATGATTGCCTCGGCCGCACCACAAAACACCGCATATATGCCATACTTCTACAGTTGGCATTCGTATTATAGCGCCCAATTCGTTTTAACTTCTCCGGTTTTTGCTCCTGCCATTGCGACTAGCGATAATAGAATCATCATCAATATAGCTGGCAAAAGCTACGACTGCTTTCTGGTGTGCAATAAGAGACATGTAAATAAATGTAAGAATCAAAAGTGTTCTTACCGATGTCGTACAAAACGCTTACATTCTTCTAACAAAGTAGAAAAACAAAACAGGACGAACTATAGGGAACTTCAATTCTGTTAAAACTGTGCTTTCTGTGAAAAAAACGCGCAAAAGTTTTAACCATTTTGTTGTGCAAAATTCTCGTATTTAATGGTCGACAATAGGCTCGAAACATCCACAAAGTACAAGAGACCGTTGGAGAGTGAAACTTCGTAGAAGAAGACGTTTTATCGCAAAATCTACAATTGATCAAACGTTCGCCTTTTTTAGAATGCCTCACGTTCTTTTACTTTGCAATCATGGACCAGGTATTCATAGCACTGCACACTTGAATTGATCAAAGCATGCTTATGAGAACATTTATAATGAGTTCGTTTTCAAGTGAAGGTTCATCACCAGTTTAGTCAGGCTTCTGTACACGACGTTTGTTTGGACAAGGATTTGACTCCCATTATCAAGTACCTTAGATATGCATATGGTCCGGAACTTCATCTTTCGGCATCCTCTAAGGATTGCTCTGCTACAATCAGCAGTCTAAGCAAAAAAATGGCATGCTCCGTTCATTGAACAAATGCGTCGCACACGATGCACTCGACGTCAAAGACTAAAATAATGGCTATATTTTACCGAAGTTTAGTCACATCCGCGCATCCGAGAACCAGAAGATCAAGCTGGCACTGATCTTCAATCTAGCCTAAACATACCGCTCAAGCGGCAAACTTGAGCTACTACTATACGACAACTTACTAGTTTCCAATTGCTTGCATACAGTATCGATGTAGGCTTTAACAACCTATAAAGTTCATGGAATATTACGCCGAAAGCAGTGGCCACAAGTCTAATTACATAAATACACACATTGTTCGGTTGGCATATAGCTAGGTAAGCGCAAGCACAGCCTGATCAAGCCTACCTATTTGAATGTGACTAATATACCCCACACTACTCTCACAGCGTTAAAGGATTTGATTAATATAGCACACCTTGAACGTGCTAAAAATTGCCTTAAAACGTTTTCCATCAGAGATTAATCGTTGCATCTTAACATCACTATGAGCCTATCGACTCATTTCTGAGACGTTCAGTGCAAGTTTACCGCATGACGACCAGTTTCAAGTGGTCGTCATGCAGCCGTCAATCACGGAAGTGTCTTCTCTACCTTCAAGCAACAATGTCTCCTGTCTGTCTATGTGTGCTAGTTCGTGGAGAGTCGGGGAATCGCCTCTGTCTTAAAGCGTGGGCTAGAGATTTCGTGAAGGTTGGCTTTTCTGCACAAACCGGAATTTACTCGTCCCGCCCCCCGACAGTAAGATGTCGCTATCTTGCGGCACTAAGTACAGCATTCGACTTTTGGCTGTGAAGACACAGCGAGACTGTTCGTTTAGTGAGGCGCTTAGAAAAACGCCCCCTACTTCTGCATACTCCCTGTGGCGGTCTCTGCCTAGGTCAGTCTACTCGAATACCGGCCGCAACTCCAGGACAATTTGAATATCGGCGTCTTACTACTGAACTTTGCAGTGCTTTGGGATCGGTCAACATTCAAGAAAAATAATATGTATACATTCGTATTAAACTCGCTTGTCCAGGCACCGAGGTATGGATTTGAGGTATGAGGTATCAGATGAGCCTTTTTTTTTTTTACTTTAGTCGTTTTAATGACCAAAAAGCATGTACCGTATCTTATTAGATTAGACGGTTTTCCGATACCGGGTTGGAGCATTCCAGTAAATAATATGTCCAGCGTTGCTGACCTCAACTTTTACAAACACATTCTTTTTTTTACGCTCTGACAACCACATTTTAGACGCTCGTAATGGGCTAAGTTGCCTGTGGCACGATATCGTCTAAATGCATCTATCGTCATCGCGTTCTCGTACTGGAACTATAAAGGCTTTCTCCAGCAGAGGTATGTAGCAGCAGGGCAATGACAACCACGTCCAACAAATTCAACCAGCGCGGCCGGGGCTCGAACTAGACATGTTTTGCTAACCGTGGTTGCCATGGCAACGCCCCGTTTCGAACGGTGCGTTAGCCGCCTAAGCCACCGCCACTACATGATGCACTATATTCGTGGTAGCCAGGTCGTGCGCAAATTATACAGTAAAACGTGTACGCATGGCGAATCGAAGAGTAAGACGACATATTTTCTTATTGGGTTTCTTCAACGTGTCTAGGGTAAGGGCTGGTGTCATATAGATGACTGAGCCGTCTCCGACTTCTGAAAAGGCTGCTTAAATGCTCAAAATCAGATAGACAAGCCGATTGCGGTGCGTTCTCTAGACTTGCAGGATGAGGTTTGAGGAACGCAGTCTTAACTCTATCAATATCGACGATGCTCGCTGGTCCGAGGTAAGGCCATATCAACAACTTCAATAGTATTTTGGTGGCGGTCCTATCAGAATCAGACCAGAACCTCCCCCGAAGAAGTGGAGCATCCGAGGCCAAGTGAAGACTGTTGGCGCAAACGGTCGAAGAGCTATCTGACGTCTCGGCGGCTTCCGTATGGGCCGATTTGGCTCTACGCTTACATCAGCTGCTGACGAAAGCGGTTAAGCTGGAAGTGGCCGTTGTATTACAGCTTACCTATCAGCCAGAGCTCCCTGATTCGAGCGTTGATGCCCCGTCATGTTGCCGGAATCGGTTATGATTATTATCGAGCCTGCAGCGGAGGTAATTAAAGGCTTTATTGAAGTGGCTAGGAAAACGCTCTATGTATGTTCAAACAGTCCGTGGATGGTCTGAGTTCTTTGATATTAGGTTACCTATTAATATTTTTAGTGCATTTTGGCCACAGTAATTGTAAATGCAATTGAATAATCGAGTACACACGGCTTAAACAATAAACATTTACAAGTTTCTATTAATTAGTTTTTACATATTAACAGATACTGCTATTAAGTACATCCTATGCTTAACTGAGCTAGTGAAGAATGCGTCTTGTCGAAGTAATCTGATAATGCGTTCTCTCGTCATTTAAAACACGAGCCTAAAGGCAGAGCTACAGAACATTGAGCCATGTCTATACTAACTTACGAATCATAGTGTAGGACATATATAAGACCCGGCACTTTTTAAAGCACGAACGAATGGCACTTACAGAAAATATTATTTGGCTAACACAAAAAGTAGCATCTCACAACACTTCCATGCAGTTTGCCAGACATCAATTCACCACTTCAACGGGCGATCAGTTTATACTCTAGGAGCATAAGGGGGTCATACAAATGTTTCCAGATTTCATTGATTGTAACCTCAAGCTTTATTAAGATATTGGCCTAGTGCTATATCTTTGTCGTTTCAGAATGCGTTTTATCGTCGACTTTCGGACGTTCTTCATGGCGGGGCCCTTGATACCAAGCATACGGAGTCGCCGTCGCTCAAGCTCTATTCTAATTATGGGCTTGATGTTCTTCAATTGTTAGCGTAAAATACGGCATGCTGACACATTGAACTGCTGTAAAACCACAAGACATCTAAAAACGCTGAAAAAATACAGGACACTCAAAAATCCTAGCTGATTCCTCTATCTATTGGCAGGTCGGGCTAATTAGCATCGGAAACCTTTGGCAGGCTTTTACCGGTGTCGTGAACACTCATTTTTTATCGAAAACTTCTACCTGCTTTGAAAACTTTTGATCTCTTCTCTGGCTATCTGTAGATCCTCAGTCCCGTCGAGCCGTCTCGTGCTGCTTTTATTCACGAATAGGGGGAAATGTTCTGGCGATAACCAAAAAAGCATAATTGAGATCTCAACTTATCTTTAGGGCCATGATCCGTCCGAAGGTCCGAAGTGTTTGTCATAATCAGAAACCCAACATCAAGAACATTAACCTAGCTGATATTAGTAAGTTATTTATCACACAGTTTTATGTTGATCGCATATTATAAATAACACAAAACATCATAGGAACTAGATTCCCCAATAAATAATACAAACAAAATCATATATATATATATATATATATATATATATATATATATATATATATATATATATATATATATATATATATATATATATATATATATATATATATATACTGTGTATTTTTGCCTGAACATGAATTGGGAAATACCAACAAAATCCTTCTCGACCTCAAGAAACCAATTACATAACTAGCATTTTATCAGCATCTATTCGAGACTCGCATTAGCCCCGTCAGAAGAGGCGTTTCTTAACTGCTCCGTGCCGCAAAAATAGAACCTCCCCGTGAGACCCCCGTGGGCTTCTGTGTGAGTGCCGAGATCTTCGTCAACTTCGACAGGAAAGGGCATCTAGAGAGAATAAGCGCCATTACCCTTTCCACTGTGTGAGTTAGTATAAAGAAATTAGTATAAATAGAGAGATCTCAGCTTAGTATAGTTACTGTACATCTAAGCATCTACTCGATCGTTACAATGGCTTCTTTGAAGTTTATCTTTATTGTGGTGGTGTGCATCTTGCTCGGGCCTAGTCTTGACGCCCGGCCAGCTGGTGCGGCTACAAGAGGCGACCACCAAAAACCGATCCAGAAGCAAAGGCCCTTACATCAGCGGTTGACGAAGACGGTTGGGCAGGGAGCTACCGTTCCGACACAGCTCACCGATAAGCCAAAGCTCCCTGGTTCGAGTGCTGATGGCTCCGTAATGTTGCCGGAATCAGTTAAGATCACCATCGAGTCTCCGGAGGAGATTTTTGAAGACTTCATCGAAGTGGCTTCCGATCCTCGGGCAGATTACCACAGTTCGTGTGGAGATCTCTCAAAGGAAGACCCCTTGAATCAGTTGTAGATCAAGTCGATTGAACCGGACGTAACCGATTCGATGCAGCTCATCAACCGGGCCGAGCTCCCTGATTTGAGCGCTAATGTCCGTTTCCATTCGCTGTTCACGAAACCGATTGAACCGAAAATTACCGTCTCCATGCAGCTTCCTGGCTCCAGCGCTGATTCCATCGCCATACCGCCAGGATTGGTCACGATCACCATCGAACCTGTGGAGGAGGAATTTGGCTTTCTCGAAGTGGTTTCCGACCCCCTGCCACAAAACTACAATTCAGGTGTGGACATTTTAGAGGAAAGCCTGCAACATTATTGTCATCCGCGACTCTGCCGCAACTCAGTCTACCCGGAGCAGGGAGAAAACGTCTACTAAATGGGACCGCTGTTGCTACAGCAAAAACACAGCATACGCACCACAAAACATACTAACACAAATGGCAGTAGCACACGTATTATCGATCTAAATGTATTACAACTTCTCCGTTTTTTTGCTGTCATTTACTTACTAGTGATAATGGAATTTAATAATGTAAACGGCTGACGCAATTGCCTGTTGATGTACAAGTAAAACACGTGTAAATAAATGTAAGAATTGAACGTATCCGTTGATTGTCGTAAATCTAGCTAGCAAACAGAAGAGTGAACAAAATTAGTCCTACGTCTTAGTCTTAATCGGTCCGCTCTAAGAATCCAATGCGCACGATCCTTTCCGATGCGTACTTGAATTTGTGTAGTCAACCAAGTGGGAAAACAACGAACTCTAAGGAACTCTGGTAGCTGCTTAAAGTGGTCCTTTCGTGGGAAAAAAACTTAACCGTAGACGTTTTAACCAATTATTGCGCAATTTATTGATGCACAATTTATGGTTCATAGGATCCACAGAATTCAAGAGGACGTAGAAGAGTGATACTTTGTAGAAAAAGGCACTTAGACTGATAATCAAACATTCGCTATTGGCGCAATGCTTCACGCTCTTTTGCTTTAGACTGTTTCATAGCCCTTTTTATCTGGGAGCTTTTGGGAATGCATGCGTCACAAGCAGCCTGCGTGACTAGTGTGGAACTCACATACCCACTAACAGCTAGATTCCTCTCCAGGCTCGAAAGGCTTGTCGCTCTAAGGTCTTCTGGCTACCCTTGTGTTCTCGAACCCGCAGGTTTGTATACAACGACCCCGGTCGACCTGACGGGATGACCCTAACAGACTTTGAACGTGGGAGCACACTCGTCTGAGATGCTTGCGTGACTGACTCTTTAGCACCTTCAATGGTCAGTCACGGCGCTGCCCAGGCTGGGTATGCTGTTTCGTAAGCGGACAGAAATAAGTGTCGAAAGTATGCATCTGTCGGAGACTTTATGAATTTTCGACGTATTGCCTCGGAGACCTTAGGGGGCCAAATTAAAATCACTGAGGTAATTTTTTACTAAGGTATGCTACAAGTGTCTCAGATTGGCCACGGAGGACCTACGCACTGGTGAATTTTTCCGGGGAAAACTCTCAATGAATACACAACGTGGTGACGCCACGGCAGTGCTTGGCGCCTTGTATGGACAAGTGTCTTGTGGTTGACACCAGCCTTGGACCTAAGGCTGATGTAGTTTGCTATCACGTTCACTGGGGGACAATTGTTCACATTCCATTTAGAGTTAAATGAAATGTGTTTATGTGCAAGTATAGTAATTCCATAAGGAATTAACGCCTGATAGAGGCAACGGACATTTGCAGTCATACGGCGAGGCAATTTGACATTTTTGTAGAGCAACGGTTTTTGGCCCTATTGATTAGATAACACATACTGTGCCGAACACCGTCCGTCTTAAACTCCATAAAGTCCATCCAAGTATTGCATCCTTTCCGTCATGCCGGCAGATGTACCAGGGCATAAGATTTTCTGTCCACATGGTCCGGCTGTTGGCCGCCGGGATGTTCCACCCACTCGCTCTGCCAAGCATCGACAGTGGCGTAATTTGCACTATTAAGATCACTCACGTGCAGGCTAAAAACGGTCTAACCACTGAGAGGTAGAACTAGTTTTGTTCATTCTTCTGTCTGCTAGCTAGATTTACGACAATCAACGGATACGTTTATCCGTACGTTTATTTACACGTACTTTACTTGTACATCGATGTGCAGTTTTGACCTCAGGGTTAATTTACATAGATGAATTTTATTTTCACTAGCATCAATGACAGCAGAAAGACAGGGAGAAGTTCTAACACAAATGGCTCAATAATACGTATGCTAATGCCATTTGAGTGAATATGTTTTGTAGTACATATGTTGTGTCTTGTGGTGTGGCCGAGGCGATTGTGAAACGGGAAGTAATTGCCAGGCGGAGTTGGGCACGGTTCAAGGCTCGAGGTAGTAGCGAAGCCAGCATTAGCGAGGTCATATTTCTGCTCAGGATAGAGCGAGTAGCGACAATGGCGCGGTTGACAATAATGATGTAAGCTTTCCTCTGAATTGTTTTTGCCTGCATTGTTGTAATATAAAAGCTACTTCGATGAAGCCGTCAAATTCTTCCTCCGCAGGTTCGGCGGTGATCGTGATCGGTCCTGGCGAGATGACGGGGAAATCAAGGCCCGAGTCAGGGAGCTGCATCGAAATAGTAACTTTTTCTGGCGCAACCGCCTTCATGTGCAGCTTCTGAACGGCGTCTTCCTTTGTGAGCTCTACACTTGAACTTCTTCGCTTGAAATGAAAGTTCACTCATAAGCATGATTGGATCGACTCAAGTGTGCAGTGCTATGAAGCAGAAAAATAATCCACGTTTACGAAGCAACTAGTCTTATGAATCAAGAATTGTCGGCTATTGCACAACATTGGTAAAAACGTCTACAGTCACGTTTTTTCATGCAAGGACCAGGTTTAACAGCTCCCTAAAGTTGTTCTATTTGGTTGACTGCACGAATACAAGCGTCCTGCACGCTTGAGAAGAATCGGGCGCATCGGATTCTTAGCGCGTACCGATTATGATCAAAAGGTAGGACCAATTTTGTTTATTCTTCTGTCAGCTAGCTAGAATTACGACAATTAACGGATACGTTTGATTTTTACATTTATTTACATGTAGTTTACTTGTACATCTACACGCAGTTGCAGCTTCAGCCATTTATGTTATTTGCATTATTACTAGCATCAATGACAGCAGAAAAAACGAGAGAAGTTGTAACACATTTAGCACAATAATGCGTATGCTAATGCCATTTGTGCTAGTATGCTTTGTGGTACTATGCTGTGTCTTGTGGTACGACCGAGACGATAATTAAATTGACAGTAATCGCTAGAAGAAAGCGGGCAACGTCCAAGGTCCGAGATAGCAGCGAAGTTAGCAATATCGGGGTCCGATGTAATAGACGTCGCCCTCCTGCTCAGGAAAGATCGGGTGGCGGCAATAGCGCGGATGACGATAATGATGCAAGCTTTCCTCTGAAATGTCTACACTTATATTATAGTTACATGATATATATATATATATATATATATATATATATATATATATATATATATATATATATATATATATATCGTGTTTTTGTATTTCTGCCTAACCATGAGTAGCAAGTAATCAGCACAATCCGATCGTCCCCCCACATAGGTCTAGATGGTTCCGGGATAGGTAAGAACTGGGGTTTGGTGGTATGTAGTTTCCGTGCACTCGTATGCGGAATCGGCACTTCGGCTGTTATTAGACTGTGTTTGCATGCGTTCGCCTTTTGCACTCGAGGCGCTCCCTCTTTGTCGCTTGTTACCTGTGGAGCCAAGTGGTTCAATTGCAGCCTGTCTCTTTTGTCGATCACTTCTCTGGTGTATGTGTTTCTCTCGGCTGGCGGCACAGAGTGTCTTGTACGCGCGTACTCAGTTGCGCCGTCCTCCCCGCTGTGGCACATTTAATATCCCGCTGAGGTTTCAACCTTGTCGATGCGAAGCAGGTCAATCAGTCTGGCACAATGGAGTCGCCGCTCCATGATGTGCGGTCGGCACTTCACGTTGAGCTCTTCTGCCCCTTCAAACGTTCGTGAATGGCTCACGTAATAGTCGGTATATACAACTTTTCCACTTGAAGTCTGTTTCTCCCAATTTGCAGACCTCTAAACCAACCACAGCATTGTATGTATGTGTCTATGAATCAGATTCGAATAATTCAAAATCATTTGAAAAACGGCGGACAGGTGGCTTAGTTAGAATAGGGTCCACAAAATATTTTATAATTTAATATTTTTCTTGGGTAGCCGTATAAACTTCCCCAGGTAGCGCGTTTAAGAGATGGTATTATAATTCACACAATCATGGTTTAGTACATACCTAATAAAGTCGGGTTTCCGTAGTATGCCATTGAACCAACATAATAAGGGATTTATACGTAAGAGTGGCAATGCACTAAGGTATTCATAGCTATATTGCAAAACTATTTGACAATTTTTGTAAGCAACAACAAGGGTCCTTGAGTTTGTCGATTAAATGACAAGGACTGCCCCGAACACTTTAGGAGAATAGTCGTAGATATATAGAAATAACCTCAAAATTTGTTAACAAAACAAACTATTGTGCTACATACGCTTCAAAAGCTGTGCAAAGGGCGAACTCCGCCAACAAAGAAAACAGCCTGAACATCTTAAAACGCTAGGCTTCAAAAAAGGCTTATTAATCTTATTTAAAGGTTCACAAGTAATGATGACAAACGTTTCACCTTCATTATCGTATTGTGTGCATCCATGGCATGTTAGACGCGCATACTTCCCATTCGACTATGTTAATGTATATGACTGTATAATTCTAGCACCATATAGGTCGTTCGTTACCATATAACCTTAAATCTGTTACCGCTATCACAATAAACACCATTGCAATGACGCCGCGTTGTCATATTCGACAGATATTCGTGAACACAATGCGCGTAGTACATGATAGGACGAAGGCCGCAAACATTATCTGTTCACGGCACGGGACTGCCATTTGTCATTGTCCTCTGAACGGTTACAGCGATTATTGCATATATGTGTTCTTTTGTGTGTCCAGTCCATACGTGCAGTTTCATTTTACATTTACAAAAAAGCTGTGCTATATATTAATATTAATATGTCAACGCTTGGCATTTTTGCTTTGCATAAAATATCTGGTTACATATAAACGCGTACGGGTGTGTTCGTTTCATTGTAACTTCCATGTAAGCTATTTACAAATGTCTCTACAGTAAAAAGAGCTCATCGAGAGGCACCGACAGCGCATTCAGATCCAGGCTCCGTTGTGCCATACAGATCTACCTGCATCGCATCGACAAAGTTGAAACCTCAGCTGGATATTCAATGCGCCACAGCGGAGAAAGGACGGTACAGCGAAACACGCGTGTACAAGGCATTTAATGGCCAGCCGAGAGGAACACATTCACCTAAGGGGTGTGACACGAACAGGAGCGCCCCGAGTGCAAGGGGCCAACTCATGCAAGAAGAACAGCCTACGCGGTAACATCACAACAGGAAGTGCCGATCCCGGTGGACGGCTCCGATGCGAGTACGCTGTCACAACACACTACCTAATCCCAGTTCTCGCCGGTCATGGGAGCTAGTGTTTGAATTTCGCTCTGGAGTTGACGGGGCTAACAAATGGGGTAGCCCTACTCAGAAAGAGACTAGAAGAGCGAACTTTTCGCTTTAGGGTCCGCCGGGACCGAGTTACTAGTTAAGCATACTTTTCTTTAATACTCGATAATTGGCTAAAGAAAATCGAATAGATATTTTCCATAGCCATGCCCTGAGTCTCAATATCTCAAAAGTGTGTGTGGCGGAAACTTGGCTAACTGAGAACATCTCAGATGCTGAGTTCTCGGGCGCAGGTGCTTACCAGGTATACAGACGTGAACGTGGCTCTCCGATCAGCCCATATGATACGCCTAATCTGTGCCCACTCCCCAGGTACGGAAGGACCACAATGGGAGTTGGACCTCGCCTTCGACTCTGGGTTTCCGACTTCCTTAGATCACGCACTTTTAGGGTGAAGGTAGGCGCCTGCCTTTCATCTGAGGTGCAAGTGCCTTGGCAGTCTGATGTTCAAACGTGTTATGCTCGCACACACCATCATCGAGGATAATTTGGTTAGCCCTCAGAAGTGCGCAGAGTAGAGTGAGCATTCGCGGTCCGACTCCGGCCTGCTCCAACTTCTTTAAGACAATGTTACGGGGTGCGATGTCGAAGGCAGATTTTAAATCAATAAAAACAACGAGAGTTTTTTTCCGGTTTAATGAGATTGTGATCTGCTCAAGAAGTACTTCGCAGGCTGAGATAGTGGAACGCCCGGTTCTGAAGCCATGCTGTTCATCTGGTAATATTCAGCAGAATCCGTACTGACCTGCAGGCTGCTCTTTGCACACTGGATGAATATTTCTCGCAGAATGGCCTCATAGTAAACGTGTCAAAAACCAAGGCTGTTAGGTTTCGGCGTGACGGGCAACGAGCCCGCGCAGATAAACTGCGATTGCACGGTGAACAAGTGCAGTTTGTAGAGACCTTTTGCTATCTCGGGGTATTCTTCTCGTCTCGAGGGACAACTTTTTCACACCATGTAACTGAGCGTTGTAGAAAAGCACTTATCGCGGCAGCGGGTATCAGAAACCCAACACAGTTGTCCGTCCAGACGGCCATGACATTATTTACGCTCAAAGTGGCATCCGTAGCTGCTTACGGAATTCAAGTGACATGGAAACATCTTAGCACTTCGCAGTTATGGCAGTTGGATAGGGTGAAGCCAGCCTTCTTGAAGCGAGTACTTGGCCTTCCGTCAAATTCGTGCAACAGATTAGTGTACATGCTCGCGGGTTCAGTATCATTTATTGATGAACTCGTAGACCGCTTTAATTTGCCGCAGACAGTCGCTCTGGAAACGTTTCGGCATGAGTATTCTCAAAAAGTATCCCTAATTCCCAGATAGTTTTATCTATCACTAGCTGTGACTAACCAGGCCTGGAAGGACTCTCTCCGGCCATGTCGTCACCTCACTACTCGCTACAGTGTTCACGGATTTCATCTACTATACCGGTCTGCTGGGTGTCATGAACCCAAGGAGGACTGCAGATGCCGTCGTTGTGGCGGCCCATGTCCCCTCTACCACCTACCGGATTGTACGGAATCCGTGTCGCTTTCTCAGCTTCAGCGAGAATGCTCATAATTCATTTTACCATGTTTGTTATATATATATCATGTTCGTATTTACATACCCAAACAGGGTGCATTTTAAATAAATAAATATTAGAATATCCACTCCTCGAAGTGCCTCCATGCCTAACAGATCTAATACGCCATGCCCTTCGCAGTTCCACATCACTGATAACCGGTGTAAGCTTTTCTCGATTGCAGGAGAGGATATTGTTTCTTACGTTCTCTTGTGGAATCCAAATGTTTGTATTTGGTGCACTCGTAATCATATTCTGATTCTTGGACCCAGTCTCTCCCGAGCGTCACTGAGTCTCTGCTCCACGGGCCGTTATGCTGTTTTTATTACCATCATTTCTATTTGTTAGAAGTGCCGCAGTTTGTGCTAGCTGGGTCGTCTCAGCTAGCCAGAATGCGTCCACTGAGTTCGGTTGAGGCTGTGCCATTGCCCCGCTTACTGCGCGCATGACTACAGGCAGTACATTTTCTAAAACCTTTGAGATAACCGTCGTTATGGTGTCTTGTATGATTGGACTCTCAATATATGGTAAAGCTACAGAGTAGATTCGATACAGGGCCGTCAGTCACCATAAGATGCTTAGAAGTAGAAGATATTTCCAAGGCTCCCTTGCCATTTGTCTCTAATACACACTATATGGTGCTATTTCGGCCAAAGAAGAACCACCCGAATTGCATTTTTGTTGCGACTAGGTTGCCCCGAACGTACTGTTCTTCCGATAGGATGCTCGGAAGATAGTCTGCACCAATCAAGGGGAGAGCCCTCCCCAGTAGCCGACCACATAGAGAGCGACTGCCCACCGGTTCTTATGCTTCTGATTGGTGCAGACTATCTTCCGAGCATCCTATCGGAAGAACAGTACGTTCGGGGCAACCTAGTCGCAACAAAAATGCAATTCGGGTGGTTCTTCTTTGGCCGAAATAGCACCACTGAAGGGTGCACCAAACAAATGGACTCCACACTGCTCGCTTTATCTGCAATGCAGCCGTGTGCGGCTGTTCCACCTTCAGTTATTGCAGAAACCATACCTACAGAGTCTCATGTCAATAAAAACTCTGCTAGGGAAGATATTGACTTTCTGTGGGACACGGAAGTTATGGGTATTGCAACTTCATCCGGTAAAGAAGACTCCGAGTTAGCTGTAGAGTTAGACGAATTCTTTCGAGAATCTATAAGTAGAACACCAAGCGGTCGATATGTGGTTAGCCTTCCCTTTAAGGAAAATCTTGCTTCTCTAGGCGAGAATAAACATATAGCATTGTCACGCCTTAAGCGTTTTCTAACCACATCAGGCAAAGACAAAAACTGGTTGAAGCAGTTGACGCAGAGATATCGAACTACTTAGAAAAGGGGTTTGCCGAGAAGGCCATGCCAAGGGAAGGTAATGAGTTGGCGCACTATCTCCCAATTCAAACAGTCGCAAAAAATCTAGTTCCGTATCTGAACTTAAAATTAGAGGCGTCAAAGATGCGGGCGCGAGAAGTAGAGACGAGGCTTTCTTGAATGACGTTCTCCATCAGGGTCCAGACCTTCTGCCGAACATAACAAAAGTTATTTTGCACTTTTGCAAACATAAAGTGGCGATTATCGCAGACATCAAAAAACTTTTCTACAGTTTGAGATTGACCCAGCGCATCGCACATTCTTGAGGTTTTTCTGGCCTTTGGGAGTTTCCAAAAACCCAAAATCGCCAATTAGAGAGTTTTGGGGATGTCGGTTAGATTTCGGCTTGATATGTAGCCCATATCACCTAGAGCAGGAGAAAACTAATATCCCGAGCGAGGAATTATTTATTCAGGAAATAATCGACCACGTGTATATGGACGATATTGTGACCGGAACTGTATCAGTGAAACAGGGTCAACACCGTTTTCAGTTACTGAATAAGACTTTCGAAGCTGGCTGTTTCCCACTCAAAAAATGGGCAACAAATTCGAAAGACTGGCTACACGGCCCAGAGTGGCTAAAAGACGGTAAACCGCATTCTATTCATATAATAGACGAGTCAATACTCTTTAAAGAGGTTGAGGCGGAACGGAAGGTATCAACGAACGTAACTGCTACAACGATGAGTGTATTTAGCAGGTCCACAATTATCATTGACGGGCGCAATTTCTAGTTGGGTGAAAATGGTCCGGACAATGGCTTATGTCGTGCGTTTCTGTCGCAAACTGTTATGTTATGCCAGATGTAGTAAGAAAGATGACCCAAATTGGCAAAAGAAGAATAATCATCTATGTGACAAAACGCCGTGTTATGCCAACTCAGACTCAACATCTAGAGCAGACCACATTAACGCAAATGAATTCGCGTTTGCTACAGTTGTCTTATTAAGAGACATTAAACGCACTCATTTCGACACTGAACTATCGTCACAGTGCAAAAACAATTCAACATCGAGTCGAATATATCAATATTCTCCATTTATAGACGACAACGACCTCATTCGATGTAGGTCGAGGCTGGAGAAATCGAGTGATCTAACATATGACGAGAAGTTTCCAAAACTACTCCCAGGCGAAGACAGACGTGTGCGTCTGCTAATCGCGCATGTACATGCCACCAGGTGCATGCATGCAGGAGGCATCGCATCTACGCTGCACTATTTAAGATCTAAATACTTTGTGCTGCATGCACGTAAAGCGGTTAAATGGGTCATCGCAGACTGCAAAGTCTGTATCAAGTTTCGGGCAAAGCCAGCTCTAGAGGAAACCCCTCCCCTACCAGCATTCAGGCTGGAGACATCAGCATCATTTTGCTATATCGGAGTAGATTTTGCTGGTCCGATCTATAATATATCAGAAACAAAGAGGGAACAAAAGTAAAATGCTATATAGTATTTTATGCATTGTATGCGCTGTAACGCGTGCTGTGCATTTAGAGCTCGTACCAGATCTGACAACTTTCGAGCTTTTGTTGGCTCTAAGGAGATTCATCAACAGATTCTCATGCGTCTCTCGAATAATATCCGATAATGCTCCGACTTTTAAACGAGCATCAAAAGAGCTAAAACTTATTTTCAGTCATATAAAGAGCAAATAAGTTAAATGCTGGGAATTTATTACGGAGAAAAGCCCATGGTTTGGTGGTTTCTGGGAACGAATGGTGCAGACAGTGAAACGTCCTTTGCGAAAGGTACTAGGCAAAAACATAGTACCCTTCAGGGAACTCGCAACAATTCTAACAGATATAAAAGCAATGGTAAACCGTAGACCACTCTCCACAGTAGCATCAACAGTCGAGGAAATTCGGGCATTATGTCCCGCATATCTCGTTCACGGGAACCAAAATAAACACCCGTTGCCTGAGACAACCAGAGTCCCAAAGCAAGAATCCGATATATATGCGATAATCTTCGCTAAGCGCTGGAAGCACCAGCAATCTATCCTTAACTCTTTTTGGAAGCGTTTTCGAGGAGAGTATCTGCAGTACCTGCGATCTGCTCATTTAAGGAAGCCGGTCGACCGAAGTCCACAAAAAGTTGAAGACATAGGTTTACTAGAAGACCCTGCGCCGTCGCGTGCCTATTGGCCGCTCTGCCGAGTAATCTCTTTGTCAGGCGGGGGAAGGACCGATCTCCGTAGTAGATCGTGTCTGGTTAATTTGTCTTGAGGTAAACTTTTAAGGCGTCCATCCAAGCCATCTACCCGTTAGAAGTATGATTACCCATAGTAAAGAGACACTGCACCTATTAGAGACACGTATCACAGTACTTACAACATGCTACTCGCTACTCGACTTACAAAAACGCCTCGTCAATAAGAGTCGCGGCGCTTCGGGGGGTGTGTGACGGACTGCGCGCCGTCCGTTTAATTTAATATTTGGCGCCAATTCGGCTGCTACAAGGCAGCGTGCAGGCAAACGAATGTAATGCGTATTGAATGTGAAATAAACCATAATGCGCTCTCCGGGATCACAGCGTTAACTAGGGCGGATTGAAGACAATTGGTTAAGATTGTTCCGGGGCTGATGTATGGCCTTGACAGGGTGTGGAACCACCTCACACTGGCGAATTTTAACCAGCTTGAGAGGTGTTTCTCATTATATATGAAGCGGGTGCTTTGCTTGTCTATTCGAGCAAGGAGCCGCTTTGTGTATCTCATGTCAGGTTGTCCACCGGCTACTGAAACAATCCGACTAAGGCTGAAGATGCCGCGTACAGTACCATACGAATGTTTCATTTCTGAATGGGAAGCTAAAGTCGAACAGGCCAGACGGGAGGTCGGTGGTTTGGACGTTTTCAATGCCGTGCACCTTTGGTCTGGTCCTGCATGTGACAGTCGCCACGTATACACCAGGTACATAGTGCATGGTTATCACTACCTGGTATGTTCAAACGCAGCTTTTCACGAGGAGTACGAGTTGTGCACCTGCCGGTTCTGCCTGCAGAGGTGTACCAAGTACCATGCAGTGGAATGCACAGCGCTGAACAAAACATCGTTGCACTACTTCTCTCGCCGAAAGCGTGAAGAAGATAGAGTATTATGAAGAAACATCTTTAACTGTATATTATACTCAATCTGAGTGAAAGAAGTATAATTGAATAAACTGTGCCTTCTGTGAAAAAAAACGCGCAAAAGTTTTAACCATTTGGTTGTGCAAAATTATCGTATTTAATGGTCGACAATAGGCTCGAAACATCCACAAAGCTCAAGAGACCGTTGGAGAGCGAAACTTCGTAGAAGAAGACGTTTTATCGCAAAATCTACAATTGATCAAAAGTTTGCCTTTTACGGAATGCCTCACGTTCTTTTACTTTGCAATCATGGACCAGGTATTCATAACACTGCACACTTGAATTGATCAAAGCATGCTTATGAGAACATTTATTATGAGTTCGTTTTCAAGTGAAGGTTCGTCACCAGTTTAGTCAGGCTTCTGTACACGACGTTTGTTTGGACAAGCATTTGACTCCCATTATCAAGTATCTTAGATATGCATATGGTCAGGAACTTCATCTTTCGGCATCCTCTAAGGATTGCTCTGCTACAATCAGCAGTCTAAGCAAAAAAATGGCATGCTCCGTTCATTGAACAAATGCGTTGCACACGATGCACTCGACGTCAAAGACTAAAAGAATGGCTATATTATACCGAAGTTTAGTCACATCCGCGCATCCGAGAACCAGAAGATCAAGCTGGCACTAATCTTCAATCTTTTTTTTTTTTTTTTTTTGAGGGGGGTGGAAAATGCATTTACGCACACTCGCCAATGTTTTGGCGGGTAGTGTGAGACTAAACGCAGGAGAGAGAGTACGTGACTCAATCTAATTTCAGCGCACTACCCACTAAAAACCACCCCCAAGAACCCCCTCCTGGTTCGGAATTGTGAACCATTACTTCGAGACCAGGAGAGGGGAGTCTCACGCTTCAACCTTCTCCATAGTCTGTGGGTGCGACCCGAGCAGGTAGGACCTGCTGGGTTAAATCTTGGAGGTTCCGGGCGACGAATCGCGCCCGACGAATATTCTCTAGCCGGATCTTTTCGCGCATGAGCCCATCGAGGTACTTTAGGCCAGCACCCCAGTTAGTCGACGAATCGACCATGTGTGTGACGATCGCCTGCGCGGTAGATGCCCGTAGGGTAGAACGGGAGATGTGCACATTTGGTTCTGTTATGAGACAGAGCCCCACCTGGTGCTCTGTGGTGTATGCGTCCAGCATGTCGTGGGCCGCCCGGCACCGATTGAGATTTACCTGGAGAAACTTGATCATTACTCTGCCTGGGGGATTTCGACCTGGGGGGCATTGCCCACCTTTTGCCAGTCTTCCGTCGGCGCGAGGGTCCTACGGCAAAATTGTTGCCGGCCCCGATTCGATGGCGGTTCAGCGCGACTAGACGCTCCTGGTAAAGCGCCAGGCCTGGGCTGAGCCGTAGCCCCTGTTTTCGACTCTCCAGATGGAATAGGCTCCTTCCGCTTACGCGACTCTTGCAGCTGTGTGCGGTATGACGGGCAGGCCATACTGTCGGCTCTGTGACCCGAGACATCGCACACGATACAGTGTGTCGTCTCAGCCTTACACGCAGCCGCCGCATGATCTGGCGATCCGCATCGGCGACAGAGGCGGGCGGCCGACTTGGGTGCCTCGCAGGTTGCTGCCTTGTGGCCGGGTCTCTGGCAGTTGAAGCATGTGGGTAATCTCTCCCAGACCTCGGGCCTGCACCTACTGCCCGCAATCAGGATAGATTGTTGAGCTTGAAGCCACCTGGCTGTAGGGGCCGTCACCTTAAGCAGCGTGTACCAGCGGGTCGTGGTGCGGCCCTGGCGTAGGTCACTCGCCACTATGGGAACTGCCTCGGTGGCTCCTAGTATCTGACGGATATCTGCCTCTATCTTTTTAGCGCTGACCAGAGGATTAATGCCCCATAAGGCCACTTCTCGCATGCCGGCACTCATTCGGCTGTCAGCCTGGTGGCCGGTTGCTTTGCTGATGCTATCGGCCAACTGAGCCCCAAGTTCATGGGTGATGCCCCGTAATCGGATAATGACGTCACCGTCACCGTTCCTAACGAGGCCGCTCACGGCCGACTCCACCTGTGCATTGTCCGCCAGGTGAGCTCGGAGGCTCTTTACTGATCTTCAATCTAGCCTAAACATACCGCTCAAGCGGCAAACTTGAGCTACTACTATACGACAACTTACTAGTTTCCAATTGCTTGCATACAGTATCGATGTAGGCTTTAACAACCTATAAAGTTCATGGAATATTACGCCGAAAGCAGTGGCCACAAGTCTGATTACATAAATACACACATTGTTCGGTTGGCATATAGCTAGATAAGCGCAAGCACAGCCTGATCCTATTTGAATGTGACTAATATACCCCACACTACTCTCACAGCGTTAAAAGATTTGATTAATATAGCACACCTTGTACGTGATAAAAATTGCCTTAAAACGTTTTCCATGAGAGATTAATCGTTGCATCTTAACATCACTATGAGCCTATCGACTCATTTCTGAGACGTTCAGTGCAAGTTCACTGCATGACGATCGGTTTCAAGTGGTCGTCATGCAGCCGTCAATCACGGAAGTGTCTACTCTACCTCTAAGCAACAATGTCTCATGTCTGTCTATGCGTGTTACTTCGTGGAGAGTGGGGGAATCGCCTCTGTCTCAAAGCGTGGGCTAGAGATTTCGTGAAGGTTGGCTTTTCTGCACAAACCGGAATTTACTCGTCCCGCCCCCCGACAGTAAGATGTCGCTATCTTGCGGCACTAAGTACGGCCTTCGACTTTTGGCTGTGAAGACTCAGCGAGACGGTTCGTTTAGTGAGGCGCTTAGAAAAACGCCCCCTACTTCTGCATACTCCCTGTGGCGGTCTCTGCCTAGGTCAGTCTACTCGAATACCGGCAGCAACTCCAGGACAATTTGAATATCGGCGTCTTACTACTGAACTTTGCAGTGCTTTGGGATTGGTCAACATTCAAGAAGAATAATATGTATACATTCGTATTAAACTCGCTCGTCCAGGCACCGAGCTATGGATTTGAGGTATGAGGTACATCGGCTCCATCAGATGAGCCATCTTGAAGACCTTTGATATACATTGAGAAACCTTTCTAAACTGCAGCATTTACTTTAGTCGTTTTAATGACCAAAAAGCATGTACCGTATCTTATTAGATTAGACGGTTTTCCGATACCGGGTTGGATCATTCCAGTAAATAATATGTCCAGTGTTGCTGACCTCAACTTTTACAAACACATTCTTTTTTTACGCTCTGACAACCACATTTTAGACGCTCGTAATGGGCTAAGTTGCCTGGGGCACGATATCGTCTAAATGCATCTATCGTCATCGCGTTCTCGTACTGGAACTATATAGGCTTTCTCCAGCAGAGGTATGTAGCAGCAGGACAATGACAACCACGTCCAACAAATTCAACCAGCACGGCCGGGGCTCGAACTAGAGATGTTTTGCTAACCGTGGTTGCCATGGCAACGCCCCGTTTCGAAAGGTGCGTTAGCCGCCTAAGCCACCGCCACTGCATGATGCACTATATTCGTGGTAGCCAGGTCGTGCGCAAATCATACAGTAAAACGTGTACGCGTGGCGAATCGAAGAGTAAGACGACAAATTTTCTTATTGGGTTTCTTCAACGTGTCTGGGGTAAGGGCTGGCGTCATATAGATGACTGGGCCGTCCCGACTTCTGAAAAGGCTGCTTAAATGCTCAAAATCAGATAGACAAGCCGATTGCGGTGCGTTCTCTAGACATCCAGGATGAGGTTTGAGGAACGCAGTCTTAACTCTATCAATATCGACGATGCTCGCTGGTCCGAGGTAAGGCCATATCAACAACTTCAAGAGTATTTTGGTGGCGGTCCTATCAGAATCAGACCAGAACCTCCCCCGAAGAAGTGGAGCATCCGAGGCCAAGTGAAGACTGTTGGCGCAAACGGTCGAAGAGCTATCTGACGTCTCGACGGCTTCCGTCTGGGCCGATTTGGCTCTACGCTTACATCAGCTGCTGACGAAAGCGGTTAAGCTGGAAGTGGCCGTTGTATTACAGCTTACCTATCAGCCAGAGCTCCCTGATTCGAGCGTTGATGCCCCGTCATGTTGCCGGAATCGGTTATGATTATTATCGAGCCTGCAGAGGAGGTTATTGAAGGCTTTATTGAAGTCGCTAGGACAAATGCTCTATGTATGTTCAAACAGTCCGTAGATGGTCTGAGTTCTTTGATATCAAGTTACCTACTAATACTTTTAGTGCATTTTGCCCACAGTCATTGTAAATGCAATTGAATAATCGAGTACACACGGCTTAAACAATAAACATTTACAAGTTTCTATTCATTAGTTATTACATGTTAACAGATACTGCTATTAAGTACAGCCTATGCTTAACTGAGCTATTGAAGAATGCGTCTTGTCGAAGTAATCTGATAATGCGTTCTCTCGTCATTAAAAACACGAGCTTCTAGGCAGAGCTGCAGAACATTGAGCCATGTCTATACTATCTTACGTATCATAGTGTAGGACATATATAAGACCCGGCACTTTTTAAAGCACGGACGAATGGCACTCACAGAAAATATGATTTGGCTAACACAAAAAGTAGCATCTCACAACACTTCCATGCAGTTTGTCAGACATCAATTCACCGCTTCAACGGGTGATCAGTTTATACTCTAGGAGCATAAGGGCGTCATACAAATGTTTCCAGATTTCATAGATTGTAACCTCGAGCTTTTTTAAGAGATTGGCCTAGTGCTATATCTTTGTCGTTTCAGAATGCGTTTTATCGTCGACTTTTGGACGTCCCTCATGGCGGGACCCTTGATACCAAGCATACGAAATTGCCGTCGCTCAAGCTCTATTCTAAATATGGGCTTGATGTTCTTTAAATGTTAGCGTAAAATACGGCACGCTGACACATTGAACTGCTGTAAAACCACAAGACATCTAAAAATGCTGTAAAAACACAGAACACTCAAAAATCCTAGTTGATTCCTCTACCTATTGGCAGACCGGCCTAATTAGCTTCGGAAACCTTTGGCAAGCTTTTACTGGTGTCGTGAACACTCGTCTTCTATCGAAAACTCCTACCTGCTTTGAACACATTTGGTCTCTTCTCTGGCACCCTGTAGATTCTTAGTTCCGACGAGCCGTCTCGTGCTGCTTTTACTCACAAATAGGGAGAAATGTTCTGGCGATAACCATATAGGATAGCATAATCCAGGTCTCAACTAATCTATAGGGCCATGATCCGTCCGCCTGAACATGAATTGGGAAATACCAACAAAATCCTTCTCGACCTCAAGAAACCGATTACACGACTAGCATTTTATCAGCATCTATTCGAGACTCGCATTAGCCTCGTCAGAAGAGGCGTTTCTTAACTGCTCCGTGCCGCAAAAATAGAACCTCCCCACGAGACCCCCGTGGGCTTCTGTGTGAGTGCCGAGATCTTCGTCAACTTCGACAGGAAAGGGCATCTAGAGAGAATAAGCGCCATTACCCTTTCCACTTTGTGAGTCCGTATAATGAAATTAGTATAAATAGAGAGATCTGAGCTTAGTATAGTTACTGTGCATCTAAGCATCTACTCGATTGCTACAATGGCTTCTGTGAAGTTTATCTTTATTGTGGTGGTGTGCATCTTGCTCGGGCATAGTCTTGACGCCCGGCCAGCTGGTGCGGCGACAAGAGGCGACCACCAAAAACCGATCCAGAGGCAAAGGCCCTTATATCAGCGGTTGACGCAGACGGTTGGGCAGGAAGCTACCGTTCCGACACAGCTCACCGATAAGCCAAAGCTCCCTGGTTCGAGTTCTGATGGCTCCGTAATGTTGCCGGAATCAGTTACGATCACCATCGAGTCTCCGGAGGAGGTTTTTGAAGGCTTCATTGAAGTGGCTTCCGATCCTCGGTCAGATTACCACAATTTGTGTGGAGATCTCTCAAAGGAAGACCCCTTGAATCAGCTGTACATGAAGTCGGTTGAGCCGGACGTAACCGATTCGATGCAGCTCATCGACCGGGCCGAGCTCCCTGATTTGAGCGCTAATGTCCGCTTCCATCCGCTGTTCACGAAAACGATTGAACCGAAAATTACCGTCTCCATGCAGCTTCCTGGCTCGAGCGCTGATATCATCGCCATGCCGCCAGGATTGGTCACGATCACCATCGAACCTGTGGAGGAGGAATTTGGCGTTCTCGAAGTGGTTTCCGACCCCCTGCCACAAAACTACAATTCAGGTGTGGACATTTTAGAGGAAAGCCTGCATCATTATTGTCATCCGCGCCTCTGCCGCAACTCAGTCTACCCGGGGCAGGAAGAATACGTCAACTAAATGAAACCACGCTGTTGCTACAGGGAAAACACAGCATACGCACTACAAAACATACTAACACAAATGGCAGTAGCACACGTATTATCGATCTAAATGTATTACAAATTCTCCGGTTTTTTGCTGTCATTGATACTTGTGATAATGGAATTTAATAATGTAAACGGCTGACGCAATTGCCTGTTAATATACAAGTAAAGTACGTGTAAATAAATGTCAGAATTAAACGAATCCGTTGATTGTCGTAAATCTAGCTAGCAGACAGAAGAGTAAACAAAATTTGTCCTACGTTTTAGTCTTATTCGGTCCGCTCTAAGAGTCTAATGCGCACGATCCTTTCCGATGTGTACTTGAATTTGTGTAGTCAACCAAGTGGAAAAACAACGAACTCTAGGAAACTCTGGCAGCTGCTTAAAGTGGTCCTTTCGTGAGAAAAAAACTTAACCGTAGACGTTTTAACCAATTATTGCGCAATTTATTGATGCACAATTTATGGTTCATAGGATCCACAGAATTCAAGAGGACGTAGAAGAGTGATACTTTGTAGAAAAAGGCACTTAGACTGATAATCAAACATTCGCCATTGGCGCAATGCTTCACGCTCTTTTGCTTTAGACTGTTTCATAGCCCTTTTTATCTGGGAGCTTTTGGGAATGCATGCGTCACAAGCAGCCTGTGTGACTAGTGTGGAACTCACATACCCACTAACACCCAGATTCCTCCCCACCCCCCAGACTCGGTACTACCTTGGCATTACTTCGAAGCCGTGGGAGAGGCGTCTCTGCCGTTTTCCTCTACTCAGCTCTACCTCTCCTTATTGTCCCGCATGTTTACCTGCGGTTGGATAGGGGGTTACTGCCATTTTGTAAATTGTCCTGTGAGGGTGCGTCGTGGCCATGAGGGCCCGGCTGCACCCCATCCTCCTCCCTCCCTAGGCTCCTCGTCTCGACCACTTTCCCGAGATCCGCTCAAGCCTTTCCCGCCTGGCCGTTTCCTCGGCTGTCTTGAGTGTTGGTATAGGCTTGTCGCTCTAAGGTCTTCTGGCTACTCTTGTGTACTGACTTTAGCCCCTTCAATGGTCAGCGGCGCTGCCCAGGCAGGTTATGCTGTTTTGTACGCGGAGAGAAATAAGTGTCGCAAGTATGCGTCTGTCGGAGGCTCTATTAGTTTTTGACCTATTGCCCTGGAGACTTTAGGGGGCCCAGGTAAAGTCACTGAGATAATTATTATTAAGGTATGCTACACGTGTCTCAGATTGGCCACGGAGAACCTACGCACTGGCGATTTTTTTCGAGGAAAGCTCTCAATGAACACACAACGTGGTGACGCCACGGCAGTGCTTGGCGCCTTGTATGGACAAGTGTCTTGTGGTTGACACCAGATTTGGACTTATGTAGTTTGCTTTCACGTTCACTGGGAGACAATTGTTCACATTCCATTATGAGTTAAATAAAATGTGTTTATGTGCAAACCTAGTAATTCCATAAGGAATTAACGCCTGATAGAGGCAACGGACATTTGCAGTCATACTGCGAGGCAATTTGAAATTTTTGTAGAGCAACGGTTTTGGCCCTATTGATTAGATAACACATACCGTGCCGAACACCGTCCGTCTTAAACTCCATAAAGTCCATCCAAGTATTGCATCCTTTCCTTTATGCCGGCAGATGTACCAGGGCATAAGATCTTTTGTCCACATGGTCCGGCTGTTGGCCGCTGGGGTGCTCCACCCACTCGCTCTGCCAAGCATCGACAGTGGCGTAACTTGCACTATTAAGATCACTCACGTGCAAGCTAAAAACGGTCTAACCACTCTGAGAGGTAGGACTAGTTTTGTTCATTCTTCTGTCTGCTAGCTAGATTTACGACAATCAACGGATATGTTTGATTACACGGATACGTTTATTTACACGTACTTTACTTGTACATCGATATGCAGTTTTGACTTCAGTCTTAATTTATTGCTTCTGTGCATCACTAGCAGCCTGCGTGACTAATGTGGAACTCACATACCCACTAACACCCAGATTCCTCCCCACTCCCCAGGCTCGGTACTACTTTGGCATTACTTTGAAGTCGTGGGAGAGGCCTCTCTGCCGTCATCCTCTATTCACCTCTTTTCTTCTCTATCATCCCGCATGTTTTCCTGCGGTTGGATAGAGGGTTACTGCTATTTTTTTAAACCGTCCTGTGAGGGCCCGGCTGCTCCCCCTCCTCCCCCTTTCCTAGGCTTCTTGTCTCGACCACTTTCCCGAGACATAATTTAGGCCGTTCCCGCCTGGCCGTTTTCGTGGCTGTTTTCAGTGTCAAAACGGCGTCAAACAAGTTCGTCGCCTCCTTCCATGCCTCCGCCGAAGTCATCATATGAACAACCACCTCCCTGATAGGCCGGTCTCTTACAGCGGCTGGTCCTGCTCCCCGCGCTTCCCTGAGTGTATCACACCGCAGAACAGTATGCATCACGGTGCCCGCCTGTCTGTTTCATGGCACGCACACTTGAATTGATCCACGCATGCTTGCGATAACTTTCAATTCAACTGAAGAATTGTCACCAACTCAGTCAGGCATGCCCCGTGTTTCAGAGGCCCACCATCATTTTCGTACACGACTTTGATTTGGACAAGCGTTTGACTACCACTATCAAGTATCTTATATATCATGCTTCTTTCAATCAATCAAACGCACCTTTATTTTGTCAAAGGGGAATATGCTACAATATTTACATTTAATCAATCATATTTATTTCACTCAAATAGAGTACGTACAAAATAGTTCATGTTATTATAAAGCATAACTCTTTGTTGTCCTGCGGTTCCACCGAGAGAATAAGTGTAAAGATCTTTGTTGCAGTGTCGGACAATCAACCGCGTGGTACTTAGCGCATTGCTGCGAGCAGAACCGACAAATACACCGAGTACTATAGTCTTCATGAAACTCCCTACGGGAGCATACGAGGTGATGGAACCCGAGTACGGTGTACCTGGTATATATGCCTTGTGACGGACTGCGCGCCGTCCGTTTAATTTGATATTTGGCGCCAATTCCGCTGCTACAAGGCAATGTGCATGCAAACGAATCTATACAAATGCAATGTGCATTGAATGTGAAATAAACCATAATGCGCTCTCCGGGATCACAGCGTTAACTAGGGCGGATTAAAGATAATAAGGTTAACAACCACCGACACCGACCGGCGGACATCTCCGCCAGGCAGACAGTCGCTGGCTAGACGTCACAGAGTCAGGGTGGTAACAGCTCCGAGCGAACTGCGCCAGTGCGGCGGCCACCCACCCACGTCTACCGCCACTAGCTACTGGGAGCCGGGAGCGTATATTCCCTTCGCGAATACTGTGTATTCCTTCAGTGGTAGCCTAGTTAGTTAGCGGTTGGTAACATATGGTGTCAGAAGTAAACGAGATGGATCGGTGATCATCAGTGGAGCCAGCTGTATACTGGTCCAGGAGGCACGCTGCTCCGCGGATTCTGTCCGCAAGCTTACAAGCTCAGCCACGTTTTGTCGGTGTTGTCAATCCTACTGCGCCATGGTCAACGCCAGTTCCGCCATGCTAACTGACGACGAGAGCCTAGGGCTATCGGCCAAGACTGAAGGCATGGATAGGGCACACGCGAACGCAATCATTGCAGAGTTCAACGCTTAAGTCAATACAACGAATACAACGAGAAAGCTTTACGGGCTTTACGCAAGGCAAAGCAATTTCTCGGTTCAGTGGCGGCGTCACCATCATCATCGGCGGAGAGCTCAACATCTTTACAAGGAACATCGCTCAACCAACACCAGCTCAGCAGTTCATCGTTTACCAGGATCATCATTCTGGAATACCTAAATTTTCGGGAGACCCGAAAAAATTCCACGATGGTACCAATTGCTCGAGATCTACGTATTGAACCAGCAACAGTTACCAACGATCGAGAAATGCAAAAGGTTCCGGGACAGCCTGGTGGAGGCTGCGGCGCGAGAAATTGCTTATCTGAACTTCGAGCCGGAGCAATTCTCAATTGCCCTCGAAAGAATCAAGAAACGGTTCGGGTGTAGCAAGATAGCCGAGGAGGAGCACATCAAGGAACTCCGTCGTATTTGCAACCAACGGGACCTACATACAGCTGATAAGTTACACCATTTTGTATCCATAGTGACGCAGAATGTTAATGCACTCGTGGCATTGGGTAACACTCTCGCCACAGAGTATCAGAGTTCAGTTCAAATGGTCGTATTCGCAAAAATACAAGTCAACTACGAAGCAAGGCTGCCAGTTAAAAGAGCTCTTAGATTTCTTAGAGGATTTTGCGGCAGCTGAACGTTCAGCAAATACAAACTACGAGCCGAACAACAAACACAATCTTTCTCGCTATGCAGACAAACCCAAGTGTGGCTTAGTTTATCAGTCAAATAAGCAAAAAGTTGACAAGAAAGCATTTTCGCAAACAGACCAAGCTTTCCATGCAGCTGCGTCTCCCCCAAAGACGGTTGATCATTCGTGTATTTTCTGCGGAGACGATCATTCCAGCACGAAGTGCAGAAGGGTCCTAACGTTAGACGAGCGAAAGCAGTTACTAGAAAATCAAAGCGCATGTTTCAGGTGTTTAAAGTGAAACCATTTTGCGAAGAAGTGTAGGGTAAATATACCTTTATGTAACACTTGTAGTGCGAAACATTATCCAATAATGTACCCGAGATCAGTGATAGATACGGCACGACAATTAGTTCCACGAGCCGTCTCTACAACTAGCCTTAATCATAGCTGCGTCTATGAAATAGAAGAAAGTGATGCAATAGTGTTACAGACCGGCTACGTGTTAGCTTCTGCGGGCGGAAAAACAGTAATGTGCCGCATTTTACTAGACCAAGATGCTCAAGGATCATATATTTCCTTAAAACTCGCAACACAGTTGAGTCTTGAATCTAGAGGATCCGAGTCCATGCTTACGTGCACAATTGGAGAGATATCAAAGATTCATCACCCTTAATTTATGGTAAAGCTACAGGGTAGATTCGATACAGGGCCGCCAGTCACCATAAGATGCTTAGGAGTAGAAGAGATATCGAAGGCTCCCCTGCCATTTTTCTCTAATACTCACGGGCTCTCTTCAGTAGCCGATCACATAGAGAGCGACTGCCGACCGGTTCTTATGCTTCTGATTGGTGCAGACTATCTTCCGAGCATCCTGTCGGAAGAACAGTACGTTCGGGGCAACCTAGTTGCAACAAAGACGCAACTCGGGTGGTTCTTCTTTGGCCGAAATAGCACCACTGAAGATAGCACCAAACAGATGGACTCCACACTGCTCGCTCTATCTGCAATGCAGCCGTGTGCGGCTGTTCCACCTTCAGTTATTGCAGAAACCATACCTACAGAGTCTCATGTCAATAAAAACTCTGCTAGGGAAGATATTGACTTTCTGTGGGACACGGAAGTTATGGGTATTGCAACTTCATCCGGTAAAAAAGACTCCGAGTTAGCTGTAGAGTTAGACGAATTCTTTCGAGAATCTATAAGTAGAACACCAAGCGGTCGATATGTGGTTAGCCTTCCCTTTAAGGAAAATCTTGCTTCTCTAGGCGACAATAAACATATAGCATTGTCACGCCTTAAGCGTTTTCTAACCACATCAGGCAAAGACAAAAACTGCTTGAAGCAGTTGACGCAGAGATATCGAACTACTTAGAAAAGGGGTTTGCCGAGAAGGCCATCCCAAGGGAAGGTAATGAGTTGGCGCACTATCTCCCAATTCAAACAGTCGCAAAAAATCTAGTTCCGTATCTGAACTTAAAATTAGAGGCGTCAAAGATGCGGGCGCGAGAAGTAGAGACGAGGCTTTCTTGAATGACGTTCTCCATCAGGGTCCAGACCTTCTGCCGAACATAACAAAAGTTATTTTGCACTTTTGCAAACATAAAGTGGCGATTATCGCAGACATCAAAAAACTTTTCTACAGTTTGAGATTGACCCAGCGCATCGCACATTCTTGAGGTTTTTCTGGCCTTTGGGAGTTTCCAAAAACCCAAAATCGCCAATTAGAGAGTTTTGGGGATGTCGGTTAGATTTCGGCTTGATATGTAGCCCATATCACCTAGAGCAGGAGAAAACTAATATCCCGAGCGAGGAATTATTTATTCAGGAAATAATCGACCACGTGTATATGGACGATATTGTGACCGGAACTGTATCAGTGAAACAGGGTCAACACCGTTTTCAGTTACTGAATAAGACTTTCGAAGCTGGCTGCTTCCCACTCAAAAAATGGGCAACAAATTCGAAAGATTTGGGTAAAGACATTCAGCAAGCAACTGCGTCCTCAAACGCATCTGTATGCTTTGCCGATAGCGAATTCAACTTTCTGGGCACTCGCTGGAACCAACAATCTGATGAGATTGGTGTATTTCTCAGCAAAGCGTTGACAGAGTTAATCGGTATCACACCAACTAAGCGCCTTTTATTAAAAGGGTTGGCTCAGATTTTTGATTCTTTAGGAATGCTAACACCTATAGTAGTCAATGCTAATATCTTACTGCAAAAAATATGGCAGCAAAAAACACGATTGGGACGACGAACTAACAGGCGATAACTTGGCTAAGTTTTCGGAGTTCATCTCCCTTTTGCAGTCCGCCACATCTATTTCAGTAGAAAGAGCGTTCTCCAAGTCGGTATCATCGACCATTAGGCGCGAGTTACACGCGTTCTGTGATGCTAGTCTCGCTGCCTACGGTTGTATCATATACCTCCGAGAAATGGTTAAGGATGGCTCCGTAGCAATTCACTTCGTATCCGCGAAAGCGAGAGTAGCACCTCTAAAGGGAGTGGTCGATACACAGGCTAGAGCTAATGGGTGCCGTTACAGCGGTGCGAGCGATGGCTAAAGTAAAAGACGAGCTTAGTTTACATGACGACGCCACTACATGTTGGTAGGACAACTCGTCCGTGCTAGCCTAGATACGTGATACGCCAGAACTGTAGAAGCCATTCGTATTAAATAGAATAGTAGAAATTATAAAGCTATCGTCGCCGCACGATTGGTCTTATGTCGCCTCAAGTGACAACCCGGCAGACATGCTCAGTAGAGGCACTTCTCTAGAGGAAAAAAGAAACGAAATTGTTTTGGCTACACGGCCCAGAGTGGCTAAAAGACGGTAAACCGCATTCTATTCATATAATAGACAAGTCAATACTCTTTAAAGAGGTTGAGGCGGAACGGAAGGTATCAACGAACGTAACTGCTACAACGATGAGTGTATTTAGCAGGTCCGCAATTATCATTGACGGGCGCAATTTCTAGTTGGGTGAAAATGGTCCGGACAATGGCTTATGTCGTGCGTTTCTGTCGCAAACTGTTATGTTATGCCAGATGTCATAAGAAAGATGACCCAAATTGGCAAAAGAAGAATAATCATCTATGTGACAAAACGCCGTGTTATGCCAACTCAGACTCAACATCTAGAGCAGACCACATTAACGCAAATGAATTCGCGTTGGCTACAGTTGTCTTATTAAGATACATTAAACGCACTCATTCCGACACTGAACTATCGTCAGAGTGCAAAAACATTTCAACATCGAGTCGATTATATCAATATTCTCCATTTATAGACGACAACGACCTCATTCGATGTAGGTCGAGGCTGGAGAAATCGAGTGATCTAACATATGACGAGAAGTTTCCAAAACTACTCCCAGGCGAAGACAGACGTGTACGTCTGCTAATCGCACATGTACATGCCACCAGGTGCATGCATGCAGGAGGCATCGCATCTACAGGGTGCGTCAGCTAAATCCAGACACATTTTGGCGGGCTACCCAGCATAGACGGCGTTAGCAGACAACCCACTCACAATAGAACAAAAACGCATTGTCATCATGGACGGCCGCCGCAACCTGGGTCCAGAATATGACCGAAGAACAACCGTTATCCAATTGCTTTTTGCCGGACATCGGCCAGCCGAAATCGTCAACATCACTGGATTTAAAAGAGCAACGGTCTACGACATTGCCCGACGCTACAGAGATGCAGAAGAGACAGGGCTAGGTAGTGCAACACCTGGAAGGAAGATTCACAACCGCCGACGAGAAGTGAGGACGCCAAAAGTGATCAAAATGGTGCAAAACTGCGTTTTTAAGGATCCAAGTCTATCGATGCGCCGTTTAGCGATCAAATTCAATATGAGCGATTGTTCTATGCGTCGGATTATCAACGAAGAACTGCGCTACAAGTCTTACACGTTTAAAATCAGACAGATGTTGTCTCAGGCCGCGAAAAATCAGAGGATGACTTGCTGCCATCTAATCCTCACGTTTTTGAGACACGAAATGGCGGGACATCTTCGATTCTTCTCCGACGAAAAAATCTTCACCATTGACCAAAAACACAACCCTAAAAATGACCGGTGGCTCGCAAAGAACCCTGAGGATGTACCAATCATGCATAGAACCAAACATCCTGCCAGTGTGCACGTCCTAAGTGTTGTGTCGAATGAAGGAGACGTGATGCCCCCACACTTTTTTGACAGACACGAAACCGTAACAAAGGAAGTGTATTTACGTGTTCTGCAAAGCGTGGTAAAACCATGGATAGATAGAGTGTCCAATGGAAGACAATTTGTCTTTCAACAAGACGGCGCTCCCGCCCACACCAGTAATCTCGTCCAGGATTGGTTACGGGGCAACATGACGACGTTCTGGGACAAAACGATATGGCCCCCTAGCAGTCCAGACTTGAATCCCCTGGACTTCTATAATATGTATGGGGCGTTGTTGAGCAAGAGACTAACAGGTCTCGACATGCAAATACAGAAGCGCTACGCAGAGCCATTGTCGAGTCGTTCAAGAATCTCAATCCGCTAACTTTGAAGAAGGCCTGCGGGCGATTTCGCGCCAGAATTGAAAGTGTAATTGCTGCTGGTGGTGGCTACATTAAATAAAAATGTTCCTTAGGAGTGTACCTAACGGCACGTAAAAAAATTACCGAAATATCAGTTTTTTTTAGACATAAATTGCGAAACGGGCAATGACGTTTATCCGGATTTAACTGACGCACCCTGTACACTGCACCATTTAGGATCAAATACTTTGTGCTTTTTTTTATAAGGAGTGGAAAATGCATTTACGCACACCCGCCGATATAATGACGGGTAGTGTGGGGCTAGACGCTCGAAGAGGGAATACGCGACTCACTCTAATCCGAGCGCACTACCCACTAAAAACCACCCTCCCCCCCCGGAACCCCCTCCTGGTTCGGAATTGTGAACCATTACCTCGAGACCAGGAGGGAGGAGCCTCACGCTTCAACCCTTTCCTCAGTCTGTAGGTGCATCCCGAGCAGGTAAGTCCTGCTGGGTTAAATCAGGGGGGCTCCGGGCGACGAATCGCGCCCGGCGATTATTCTCCAGCCGGATCTTTTCGCGCATGAGCCCGTCGAGGTATTTTAGGCCAGCACCCCAATTAGTCGTTCAGTCGACCATGTGCGTGACGATCACTTGCGCGGTAGATGCCCGTAGGGTAAACGGTGAGCTATCGCGGTACGCAGACAACGCCGTGCATGCCTCAATTGTATGCGCGGCATCATCGGGCACTCCCGCGTCGCAGAGAACGCATATGTCCGTCGCGGCTTTTCTGATCTTCATCATGTACGCCTGGAACTGGCCATGTCCGCTCAGCGCCTGGGCAGCGTAATATATCATTGGTCCCTGTGCCGTATACCACTTGCGCAAGTCCGTGATGAGAAAGCGTGTCCACGTGCCCCTCGTGTCTCCGGCAAGCGGGTGGGTCCACATCTCCGCCCAAGCGGCGAGTGTGGCCTCTCGAGCCTCGGTCCATGATACCTCTCCGTTTAATCTCCGCCTACTCCTCTCCTCTGCCAGCATGTCCCATGGAAGCAGGCATGCGAGAACAAGCAGGACGTCCGTGGAGACCGTCCGGTACGCCCGGCTAACCCGAATTGCCACACCCCGTTGGGAGCGGCGCAGACCCTGGCGGGCCGTGACCGTCCTGAGTGCTAAGTCCGCCCACACTGGCGCGGCATAGAGCGCTTCTGCAACAGCAGCTAGTAGACGCCGTTTGGGATCGGACGCGCCGCCCTCCCGGGGTAGTATTCTGGCCAGGTTGGCCCATACTCTTGCCACCTTTTGCGTAAACTGCCTAATGTGTGGCAGGCCAGTTAGACCTGTGTCCAAGGTTACCCCTAGGTACCTGGCGTGGCGGGACGGCGTGAGAGCATGCCCGTTGAGCTCCAGAGACATAGGCCCTATCCGCCTGCGTCCTATTAGAAAAAGGGCCTCGGTTTTCTGTGGTGCTAACTCCAGGTGATGTTCAATCATCCACCTGTTTATCCGGTCAAGAGCCGTGTTTGCCCTGGCCTCCAGGATAGTCCATGTGCGAGCGGTGACTACCAGTGCAAGATCATCCGCGTAGGCGATCGTCTCCACCCCATCCAGCAGGTCGTCGAGCCGCAAGACACCATTGTATGCCACGTTCCATAGAACTGGGCCAAGTACTGAGCCCTGCGGCACCCCCGCCGTAAATGGATGGGTTTTGCTTTGCGTGAGGAGTGTCCGCTCCTCCAGGTACGATGATAGTATGCGCCGCAGGTACGGGGAGATCCCCTTCTGCTCGAGCGCACTCATTATTGTCGACCAGTTGGCGGTGTTGAACGCATTGCGGACGTCCAGCAATATCAATAGCACGTTGTTGCGTGACCAGAGTGGCCGCTGCTGCTCGGCGCGAGCCGCCTCTATGACTCGCTCCACGGCGTCAAGGGTGGATCGGCCCCTGCGGAATCCGTATTGGTTATTTGAGAGGGCATCTCTCGCCTCCAGTTCGTCGTTTAAACGCCGAACGAGTACGTTTTCGACTAGTTTGCTTACAGCGTCGAGTAAGCATATGGGGCGATGCGCTGACGAGCCGGGTGAGGCGTTCGGCTTCGGTATCAGTACTAAATGGGCACGTTTCCACTGGGTGGGAAAGCGACCCTCTACGAGCAAGCGTGACACTAGCTTTGCAAGAGGCTTGGGATAGGATCGTGCCAGCAGTCGTACCACGTTCGGTGGGACCCCGTCCGGGCTCGGGGCTTTACCCGGTGCTAGCCGCTCCGCCGCTTCTATTATGTCCTCTGTTGTTACTTCCGGGATCTGTTCAGGGTCAACGGTAATGCTGGTATGAACGCGGGCCGGTTGTTGCAGAAAGAGCTTGAGAACTACCCGGCGAATTTCTTCTGCCGGGAGAGGTGGTGGTGGTGCGCGGAGCTTGCCCATAACGATCCGATAGGGAAGACCCCACACGTCCACCTCAACCGAATCCACCAAGGCCTTCCAGGATTCGACTTTTGCCTGCTGAATGAGCTTTCGTAAGTAGAGTCGATGCGTACGATAAAGGTCCCCTAGGCGCTCAACCCTGGCAGTGGCATCTGCCAGAGGGTCGACATTGTGCCCCTGTCGTCTTCGTTTCGCCAGCCAAGAGCGTGCACGTGTCAGTGTGCGGTTCGCGCGTAAACAGTCTACACGGGCTGTCTGAATAACCGAGCTCCACCAAGGTTTAGCAGGCCGGGCTCTCGTGCCGCCACGTCTGGCTGGGCCCCCGGCCGCCCGGCAGGCAGCCGCCAGGATTTTAGCTAGGGTATCTGCGTCTAATGGGGTGTCCGCCAAGCGATTGAACCGGTTTCTAAAGAAGGTCTGAAGAGCCTTTTTGTTGATGTATCGCATCTGCCACGTGCGCCTCCGCGTATCGGGACAACGCGTGATCGGCGAGAGCAATTCAAACGTTAGATGTGGTGGTCGCTCAAGGTTTCCTCGTTCTCCTGGACCTTCCAGTATGCACGTAAAGCGGTTAAATGGGTCATCGCAGACTGCAAAGTCTGTATCAAGTTTCGGGCAAAGCCAGCTCTAGAGGAAACCCCTCCCCTACCAGCATTCAGGCTGGAACCAGCAGCTCCATTTTGCTATACCGGAGTAGATTTTGCTGATTCGATCTATATCAGAAACGAAGAGGGAACAAAAGTTAAATGCTATATAGCATTGTTTGTATGCGCTGTAACGCGTGCTGTGCATTTAGAGCTCGTACCAGATCTGACAACTTTCGAGCTTTTGTTGGCTCTAAGGAGATTCATCAACAGATTCTCATGCGTCTCTCGAATAATATCCGATAACGCTCCGACTTTTAAACGAGCATCAAAAGAGCTAAAACTTATTTTCAGTCATATAAAGAGCAAATAAGTTAAATGCTGGGAATTTATTACGGAGAAAAGCCCATGGTTTGGTGGTTTCTGGGAACGAATGGTGCAGACAGTGAAACGTCCTTTGCGAAAGGTACTAGGCAAAAACATAGTACCCTTCAGGGAACTCGCAACAATTCTAACAGATATAGAAGCAATGGTAAACCGTAGACCACTCTCCACAGTAGCATCAACAGTCGAGGAAATTCGGGCATTATGTCCCGCGGATCTCGTTCACGGGAACCAAAATAAACACTCGTTGCCTGAGACAACCAGAGTCCCAAAGCAAGAATCCGATATATATGCGATAATCTTCGCTAAGCGCTGGAAGCACCAGCAATCTATCCTTAACTCTTTTTGGAAGCGTTTTCGAGGAGAGTATCTGCAGTACCTGCGATCTGCTCATTTAAGGAAGCCGGTCGACCGACGTCCACTAAAAGTTGGAGACATAGGTGTACTAGAAGACCCTGCGCCGTCGCGTGCCTATTGGCCGCTCTGCCGAGTAATCTCTTTGTCAGGCGGGGGAAGGACCGATCTCCGTAGTAGATCGTGTCTGGTTAAGTTGTCTTGAGGTAAACTTTTAAGGCGGCCTATCCAAGCCATCTACCCGTTAGAAGTATGATTACCCATAGTAAAGAGACACTGCACCTATTAGAGACACGTATCACAGTACTTACAACATGCTACTCGCCACTCGACTTACAAAAACGCCTCGTCAATAAGAGTCGCGGCGCTTCGGGGGTGTGTGACGGACTGCGCGCCGTCCGTTTAATTTGATATTTGGCGCCAATTCGGCTGCTACAAGGCAGCGTGCAGGCAAACGAATGTAATGCGTATTGAATGTGAAATAAACCATAATGCGCTCTCCGGGATCACAGCGTTAACTAGGGCGGATTGAAGACAATTGGTTAAGATTGTTCCGGGGCTGATGTATGGCCTTGACAGGGTGTGGAACCACCTCACACTGGCGAATTTTAACCAGCTTGAGAGGTGTTTCTCATTATATATGAAGCGGGTGCTTTGCTTGTCTATTCGAGCAAGGAGCCGCTTTGTGTATCTCATGTCAGGTTGTCCACCGGCTACTGAAACAATCCGACTAAGGCTGAAGATGCCGCGTACAGTACCGTACGAATGTTTCATTTCTGAATGGGAAGCTAAAGTCGAACAGGCCAGGCGGGAGGTCGGTGGTTTGGACGTTTTCAATGCCGTGCACCTTTGGTCTGGTCCTGCATGTGACAGTCGCCACGTATACACCAGGTACATAGTGCATGGTTATCACTATCTGGTATGTTCAAACGCAGCTTTTCACGAGGAGTACGAGTTGTGCACCTGCCGGTTCTGCCTGCAGAGGTGTGCCAAGTACCATGCAGTGGAATGCACAGCGCTGAACAAAACATCGTTGCACTACTTCTCTCGACGAAAGCGTGAAGAAGATAGAGTATTATGAAGAAACATCTTTAACTGTATATTATACTTAATCTGAGTGAAATAAATATAATTAAATAAACTGTGCCTTCTGTGAAAAAAAACGGGCAAAAGTTTTAACCATTTGGTTGTGCAAATTTATCGTATTTAATGGTCGACAATAGGCTCGAAACATCCACAAAGCTCAAGAGACCGTTGAAGAGCGAAACTTCGTAGAAGAAGACGTTTTATCGCAAAATCTACAATTGATCAAAAGTTTGCCTTTTACGGAATGCCTCACGTTCTTTTACTTTGCAATCATGGACCAGGTATTCATAACACTGCACACTTGAATTGATCAAAGCATGCTTATGAGAACATTTATTATGAGTTCGTTTTCAAGTGAAGGTTCGTCACCAGTTTAGTCAGGCTTCTGTACACGACGTTTGTTTGGACAAGCATTTGACTCCCATTATCAAGTATCTTAGATATGCATATGGTCAGGAACTTCATCTTTCGGCATCCTCTAAGGATTGCTCTGCTACAATCAGCAGTCTAAGCAAAAAAATGGCATGCTCCGTTCATTGAACAAATGCGTTGCACACGATGCACTCGACGTCAAAGACTAAAAGAATGGCTATATTTTACCGAAGTTTAGTCACATCCGCGCATCCGAGAACCAGAAGATCAAGCTGGCACTGATCTTCAATCTAGCCTAAACATACCGCTCAAGCGGCAAACTTGAGCTACTACTATACGACAACTTACTAGTTTCCAATTGCTTGCATACAGTATCGATGTAGGCTTTAACAACCTATAAAGTTCATGGAATATTACGCCGAAAGCAGTGGCCACAAGTCTGATTACATAAATACACACATTGTTCGGTTGGCATATAGCTAGATAAGCGCAAGCACAGCCTGATCAAGCCTACCTATTTAAATGTGACTAATATACCCCACACTACTCTCACAGCGTTGAAGAATTTGATTAATATAGCACACCTTGTACGTGCTAAAAATTGCCTTAAAACGTTTTCCATGAGAGATTAATCGTTGCATCTTAACATCACTATGAGCCTATCGACTCATTTCTGAGACGTTCAGTGCAAGTTCACTGCATGACGATCGGTTTCAAGTGGTCGTCATGCAGCCGTCAATCACGGAAGTGTCTACTCTACCTCTAAGCAACAATGTCTCCTGTCTGTCTATGCATGTTATTTCGTGGAGAGTGGGGGAATCGCCTCTGTCTCAAAGCGTGGGCTAGAGATTTCGTGAAGGTTGGCTTTTCTGCACAAACCGGAATTTACTCGTCCCGCCCCCCGACAGTAAGATGTCGCTATCTTGCGGCACTAAGTACGGCCTTCGACTTTTGGCTGTGAAGACTCAGCGAGACGGTTCGTTTAGTGAGGCGCTTAGAAAAACGCCCCCCTACTTCTGCATACTTCCTGTGGCGGTCTCTGCCTAGGTCAGTCTACTCGAATACCGGCCGCAACTCCAGGACAATTTGAATATCGGCGACTTACTACTGAACTTTGCAGTGTTTTGGGATTGGTCGACATTCAAGAAGAATAATATGTATACATTCGTATTAAACTCGCTCGTCCAGGCACCGAGATATGGGTTTGAGGTATGAGGTACATCGGCTCCATCAGATGAGCCATCTTGAAGACCTTTGATATACATTGAGAAACCTTTCTAAACTGCAGCATTTACTTTAGTCGTTTTAATGACCAAAAAGCATGTACCGTATCTTATTAGATTAGACGGTTTTCCGATACCGGGTTGGAGCATTCCAGTAAATAATATGTCCAGTGTTGCTGACCTCAACTTTTACAAACAAATGCTTTTTTTTTACGCTCTGACAACCACATTTTAGACGCTCGTAATGGGCTAAGTTGCCTGTGGCACGATATCGTCTAAATTCATCTATCGTCATTGCGTTCTCGTACTGGAACTATATAGGCTTTCTCCAGCAGAGGTATGTAGCAGCAGGGCAATGACAACCACGTCCAACAAATTCAACCAGCACGGCCGGGGCTCGAACTAGAGATGTTTTGCTAACCGTGGTTGCCATGGCGCCGCACCTGTTGTCCATTCCAACGGCATTAAGGCTGTTCGATTTAAAGATTGCTCCAATGGCCGCTTACGGCATCGAAATTATCTGGAATGATCTCACTCAAGCTTGCCTCGAGCATCTAAATAACCTGAAGGCAGCTTACCTCAAGCGAGTCCTTGGCCTCCATTGCTCAGCACGCAACAGACTTGTATATCTCCTCACCGACACCCCTTTATTCGTCGAGGAGCTAAGGCGACGCTTTGACCTGCCGGCATCCCCCAATTACGTCAATGTCCTTAAAATGTGGGAGTGCAAGTTTGCCGAAATCGATGTCAACTTCTTCAGCACCGGAGCAATGCAAAACCAGGCATGGAAAGGGCCGAGTCGGTCTAACCGCCATGTGGTGACTAGGTTCGCCGTGCACGGTTTTCACCATATGCTGTGCGCGACCCCCGGGTTCCATGATCCCGCCGACTCATGCGTGTGCCTTCGTTGCAAACTACCATGCGATAAATACCATGCTACCTCCTGTAGCTTAGTCCCCTCGCTAGCCAGTCTAGAGAACCAGGCCCACGTCATAACTTCATAGTTTTACATATCTAGTTGTTTATATGACTAAATGTGTGTATGTAAACATACGCACATATTTTAACTGTACTATTTCTACACAACACGTGTGATAATAAACAAATTGTTTGTTTGGTTGCCATGGCAACGCCCCGTTTCGAACGGTGCGTTAGCCGCCTAAGCCACCGCCACTGCATGATGCACTATATTCGTGGTAGCCAGGTCGTGCGCAAATCATACAGTAAAACGTGTACGCATGGCGAATCGAAGAGTAAGACGACATATTTTCTTATTGGGTTTCTTCAACGTGTCTGGGGTAAGGGCTGGTGTCATATAGATGACTGAGCCGTCTCCGACTTCTGAAAAGGCTGCTTAAACGCTTGAGCGTGAGGCAGATTGTATCTTCGTTGCCAAGTCTCTGTGGAAAGCCATCAGATAGACAAGCCGATTGCAGTGCGTTCTCTACTCATCCAGGATGAGGTTTGAGGAACGCAGTCTTAACTCTATCAAGGTCGACGATGCTCGCTGGTCCGAGGTAAGGCCATATCAACAACTTCAAGAGTATTTTGATGGCGGTCCTATCAGAATCAGACCAGAACCTCCCCCGAAGAAGTGGAGCATCCGAGGCCAAGTGAAGACTGTTGGCGCAAACGGTCGAAGAGCTATCTGACGTCTCGGCGGCTTCCGTCTGGGCCGATTTGGCTCTACACTTACATCAGCTGCTGACGAAAGCGGTTAAGCTGGAAGTGGTTGTTGTATTACAGCTTACCTATCAGCCAGAGCTCCCTGATTCGAGCGTTGATGCCCCGTCATGTTGCCGGAATTGGTTATGATTATTATCGAGCCTGCAGAAGAGGTTATTGAAGGCTTTATTGAAGTCGCTAGGAAAACGCTCTATGTATGTTCAAACAGTCCGTAGATGGTCTGAGTTCTTTGATATCAAGTTACCTACTAATACTTTTAGTGCATTTTGGCCACAGTAATTGTAAATGCAATTGAATAATCGAGTACACACGGCTTAAACAATAAACATTTACAAGTTTCTATTTATTAGTTATTACATGTAAACAGATACTGCTATTAAGTACAGCCTATGCTTAACTGAGCTATTGAAGAATGCGTCTTGTCGAAGTAATCTGATAATGCGTTCTCTCGTCATTAAAAACACGAGCTTCTAGGCAGAGCTGCAGAACATTGAGCCATGTATATACTATCTTACGTATCATAGTGTAGGACATATATAAGACCCGGCACTTTTTAAAGCACGGACGAATGGCACTCACAGAAAATATTATTTGGCTAACACAAAAAGTAGCATCTCACAACACTTCCATGCAGTTTGCCGGACATCAATTCACCGCTTCAACGGGTGATCAGTTTATACTCTAGGAGCATAAGGGCGTCATACAAATGTTTCCAGATTTCATTGATTTTAACCTCGAGCTTTCTTAAGAGATTGGCCTAGTGCTATATCTTTGTCGTTTCAGAATGCGTTTTATCGTCGACTTTTGGACGTTCCTCATGGCGGGACCCTTGATACCAAGCATACGGAGTCGCCGTCGCTCAAGCTCTATTCTAAATATGGGCTTGATGTTCTTCAAATGTTAGCGTAAAATACAGCACGCTGACACATTGAACTGCTGTAAAACCACAAGACATCTAAAAATGCTGTAAAAATACAGGACACTCAAAAATCCTAGTTGATTCCTCTATCTATAGATCGGGCTAATTAGCTTTAAATTAGCTAATTAGCCCGATTAGGGCTAATTAGCGTCGTGAACACTCATTTTCTATCGAAAACTTCTACCTGCTTTGAAAACTTTTGATCTCTTCTCTGGCTACCTGTGGATCCTCAGTCCCATCGAGCCGTCTCGTGCTGCTTTTATTCACGAATAGAAGGAAATGTTCTGGCGATAACCAGGAACGCATAGTCGAGGTCTCAACTTATCTTCAGAGCCATGATCCGTCCGAAGGTCCGAGGTGTTTGTCATAATCAAAAACCAACATCAAGAACATTAACCTAGCTGATATTAACAAGTTATTTATCACACAGTTTTATGTTGATCGCATATTATAAATAACACAAAACATCAAAGAAACTAGATTCTCCAATAAATAATACAAACAAAATCATATATATATATATATATATATATATATATATACTGTGTATTTTTGCCTGAACATGAATTGGGAAATACCAACAAAATCCTTCTCGACCTCAAGAAACCGATTACACGATAGCATTTTATCAGCATCTATTCGAGACTCGCATTAGGCTCGTCAGAAGAGGCGTTTCTTAACTGTCCGTGCCGCAAAAATAGAACCTCCCCACGAGACCCCCGTGGGCTTCTGTGTGAGTGCCGAGATCTTCGTCAACTTCGACAGGAAAGGGCATCTAGAGAGAATAAGCCCCATTACCCTTTCCACTTTGTGAGTCCGTATAATGAAATTAGTATAAATAGAGAGATCTGAGCTTAGTATAGTTACTGTGCATCTAAGCATCTACTCGATTGCTACAATGACTTCTGTGAAGTTTATCTTTATTGTGGTGGTGTGCATCTTGCTCGGGCATAGTCTTGACGCCCGGCCAGCTGGTGCGGCTACAAGAGGCGACCACCAAAAACCGATCCAGAGGCAAAGGCCCTTATATCAGCGGTTGACGCAGACGGTTGGGCAGGAAGCTACTGTTCCGACACTGCTCACCGATAAGCCAAAGCTCCCTGGTTCGAGTTCTGATGGCTCCGTAATGTTGCCGGAATCAGTTACGATCACCGTCGAGTCTCCGGAGGAGGTTTTTGAAGACTTCATGGAAGTGGCTTCCGATCCTCGGTCAGATTACCACAATTCGTGTGGAGATCTCTCAAAGGAAGACCCCTTGAATCAGCTGTACATGAAGTCGGTTGAGCCGGACGTAACCGATTCGATGCAGCTCATCGACCGGGCCGAGCTCCCTGATTTGAGCGCTAATGTCCGCTTCCATCCGCTGTTCACGAAAACGATTGAACCAAAAATTACCGTCTCCATGCAGCTTCCTGGCTCGAGCGCTGATTCCATCGCCATGCCGCCAGGATTGGTCACGATCACCATCGAACCTGTGGAGGAGGAATTTGGCTTTCTTGAAGTGGTTTCCGACCCCCTGCCACAAAACTACAATTCAGGTGTGGACATTTTAGAGGAAAGCCTGCATCATTATTGTCATCCGCGCCTCTGCCGCAACTCAGTCTACCCGGGGCAGGAAGAATACGTCAACTAAATGAAACCACGCTGTTGCTACAGGAAAAACACAGCATACGCACTACAAAACATACTAACACAAATGGCAGTAGCACACGTATTATCGATCTAAATGTATTACAAATTCTCCGGTTTTTTTTCTGTCATTGATACTTGTGATAATGGAATTTAATAATGTAAACGGCTGACGCAATTGCCTGTTAATATACAAGTAAAGTACGTGTAAATAAATGTCAGAATTAAACGTATCCGTTGATTGTCGTAAATCTAGCTAGTAGACAGAAGAGTAAACAAAATTTGTCCTACGTTTTAGTCTTATTCGGTCCGCTCTAAGAGTCTAATGCGCACGATCCTTTCCGATGCGTACTTGAATTTGTGTAGTCAACCAAGTGGAAAAATAAGGAACTCTGGCAGCTGCTTAAAGTGGTCCTTTCGTGAGAAAAAAACTTAACCGTAGACGTCTTAACCAACTATTGCTCAATTTATTGATGCACATTTCCTGGTCAAGAGGACGTAGAAGAGTCATACTTTGTAGAAGAAGGCATCTACTTAGACTGATAATCAAACATTTGCCATTGGCGCAATGCTTCACGCTCTGTTGCTTTAGACTGTTGCATAGTCCTTTTTTATCTAGGAGGTTTCGAGAATGCATGCGTGACTAGTGTGGAACTCACATACCCACTAACACCCAGATTCCTCCCCATGCCCCAGACTCGTACTACCTTGGCATTACTTCGAAGCCGTGGGAGAGGCGTCTCTGCCGTTTTCCTCTACTCAGCTCTACCTCTCCTTATTGTCCCGCATGTTTACCTGCGGTTGGATAGGGGGTTACTGCCATTTTGTAAATTGTCCTGTGAGGGTGCGTCGTGGCCATGAGGGCCCGGCTGCACCCCATCCTCCTCCCTCCCTAGGCTCCTCGTCTCGACCACTTTCCCGAGATCCGCTCAAGCCTTTCCCGCCTGGCCGTTTCCTCGGCTGTCTTGAGTGTTGGTATAGGCTTATCGAAAGGCTTGCCGCTTTAAGGTCTTCTGGCTACTCTTGTGTACTGACTCTTTAGCCCCTTCAATGGTCAGTCACGGCGCTGCCCAGGCAGGTTATGCTGTTTTGTAAGCGGAGAGAAATAAGTGTCGGAAGTATGCGTCTGTCGGAGGCTCTTTGGGTTTTCGACCTATTGCCCCCGAGACTTTAGGGGGCCCAGGTAAAATATCTGAGGGCATTATTACTAAGGTATGCTACACGTGTCTCAGATTGGCCACGGAGGACCTACGCACTAGCGATTTTTTTGAGACAAGCTCTCAATGAACACACAACGTGGTGACGCCACGGCAGTGCTTGGCGTCTTGTATGGACAAGTGTCTTGTGGTTGACACCAAATTAGGACTTATGTAGTTTGCTTTCACGTTCACTGGGGGACAATTGTTCACATTCCATTACGAGTTAAATAAAATGTGTTTATGTGCAAACCTAGTAATTTCATAAGGAATTAACGCCTGATAGAGGCAACGGACATTTGCAGTCATACTGCGAGGCAATTTGAAATTTTTGTAGAGCAACGGTTTCGGCCCTATTGATTAGATAACACATACCGTGCCGAGCACCGTCCGTCTTAAACTCCAGAAAGTCCACATCCAAGTATTGCATCCTTTCCGTCATGCCGGCAGATGTACCAGGGCATAAGATCTTTTGTCCACATGGTCCGGCTGTTGGCCGCCGGGGTGCTCCACCCACTCGCTCTGCTAAGCATCGACAGTGGCGTAACTTGCACTATTAAGATCACTCACGTTCAAGCTAAAAACGGTCTAACCACTCTGAGAGGTAAGACTAGTTTTGTTCATTCTTCTGTCTGCTAGCTAGATTTACGACAATCAACGGATATGTTTGATTACACGGATATGTTTATTTACACGTACTTTACTTGTACATCGATATGCAGTTTTGACCTCAGTCTTAATTTATTGCTTCTGTGCATCACTAGCAGCCTGCGTGACTAGTGTGGAGCTCACATACCCACTAACACCCAGATTCCTCCCCACTCCCCAGGCTCGGTACTACTTTGGCATTACTTCGAAGCCGTGGGAGAGGCCTCTCTGCCGTCATCCTCTATTCACATCCTTTCTTCTCTATCATCCCGCATGTTTTCCTGCGGTTGGATAGAGGGTTACTGCTATTTTTTTAAACCGTCCTGTGAGGACCCAGCTGCTCCCCCTCCTCCCCCCTTCCTAGGCTTCTTGTCTCGACCACTTTCCCGAGACATAATTTAAGCCGTTCCCGCCTGGCCGTTTTCGTGGCTGTCTTCAGTGTCAAAACGGCGTCAAACAAGGTCGTCGCCTCCTTCCATGCCTCCGCCGAAGTCATCATATGAACAACCACCTCCCTGATAGGCCGGTCTCTCACAGCGGCTGGTCCTGCTCCCCGCGCTTCCCTGAGTGTATCACACCGCAGAACAGTATGCATCACGGTGCCCGCCTGTCTGTTTCATGGCACGCACACTTGAATTGATCCACGCATGCTTGCGATAACTTTCAATTCAACTGAAGAATTGTCACCAACTCAGTCAGGCATGCCCCGTGTTTCAGAGGCCCACCATCATTTTCGTACACGACTTTGATTTGGACAAGCGTTTGACTCCCACTATCAAGTATCTTAAATATGCACATGTCCTGAGGCTTCACAATTCTGCATCTTCTCACGACTGCTCTGCTAATATCGGCAGTCACAGCAAAAAAAAGGCATGCTCTTTCAATCAATCAAACGCACCTTTTTTTGTCAAAGGGGAATAGGCTACAATATTTACATTTAATCAATCATATTTACTTCACTCAAATAGAGTACGTACAAAATAGCTCATGTTATTATAAAGCATAAATATTTGTTGTCCTGCCGTTCCACCGAGAAAATGAGTGTAAAGATCTTTGTTGCAGTGTCGGACAATCAACCGCGTGGTACTTAGCGCATTGCTGCGAGCAGAACCGACAAATACACCGAGTACTATAGTCTTCATGAAACTCCTTACGGAAGCATACGAGGTGATGGAACCCGTGTTCGGTGTACCTAGTACATGCCGTGTGACGCACTGCGCGCCGTCCGTTTAATTTGATATTTGGCGCCAATTCGGCTGCTACAAGGCAACGTGCATGCAAACGAATCTATACAAATGCAATGTGCATTGAATGTGAAATAAACCATAATGCGCTCTCCGGGATCACAGCGTTAACTAGGGCGGATTAAAGATAATAAGGTTAACAACCTCCGACACCGACCGGCGGACATCTCCGCCAGGCCACACTCGCTGGCTAGACGTCACAGAGTCAGGGTGGTAACAGCTCCGAGCGAAATGCGCCAGTGCGGCGGCCACCTACCCACGTCTGCCGCCACTAGCTACTGGGAGCCGGGAGCGTATATTTCCTTCGCGAATACTGTGTATTCCTTCAGTGGTAGCCTAGTTAATTAGCGGTTGGTAACATATGGTGTCAGAAGAAAACGAGATGGATCGGTGATCATCAGTGGAGCCAGTTGTATACTGGTCCAGGAGGCACGCTGCTCCGCGGATTCCGTCCGCAAGCTTACAAGCTCAGCCAAGTTTTGTCGGTGTTGTCAATCCTACTGCGTCATGGCCAACGCCAGTTCCGTCATGCTAACTGACGACGAGAGCCTAGGGCTATCGGCCAAGACCGAAGGCATGGATAGGGCACACGCGAACGCAATCAAGGCACAGTTCAACACTTTAGTCAGTACAAGACGAGCGTTGCGCGGTCGTTTGACTAAGAAGATCAACGAAATTGTCGAATTCATGAAGGACCATGGCGACGAAAACGCAAAAGAAAAGGTGGAAGACACGATCATCGTTATCGAGAGTCTATATAAGAAGTTGGTAGAGGTGGATGCGAAGATATGACCCGTCGCTTTCGAATTAATGGGCAAAGGTGACCACTTCATGGCCATGATTGAGCGCGCTTGCGAATACAAGAAGAAAGCTTTACGGGCTTTCCGCAAGGCAAAGAAATTTCTCGGTTCAGTGGCGGCGTCACCATCATCATCGACGGAGAGCTCAACATCTTTACAAGGAACATCGCAACCAACACCAGCTCAACAGTTCATCTTTTACCAGGACCATCATTCTGGAAAACCTAAATTTTCGGGAGACCCGAAAAAAATCCGCGAATGGTACCAATTGCTCGAGATCTACGTATTGAACCAGCAACAGTTACCAACGATCGAGAAATTCAACAGCCTGGTGGGGGCTGCGGCGTGAGAAATTGCTCATCTGAACTTCGAGCCGGAGCAATTCTCAATTGCCCTCGAAAGAATCGTATTCGCAAAAATACAGGTCAACTACGGAGCAAGGCTGCCAGTTAAAAGAGCTCTCAGATTTCTTAGAGGATTTTGCGGCAGCTAAACGTTCAGCAAATACAAACTACGAGCCGAACAACAAACACAATCTTTCTCGCTATGCAGACAAACCCAAAAGTGGCTCAGTTTATCAGTCAAATAAGCAAAAAGTTGACAAAAAAGCCTTTTCGCAAACAGACCAAGCTTTCCATGCAGCTGCGGCTTCCCCCAAGACGGTTGATCATTCGTGTATTTTCTGCAGAGACGATCATTCCAGCACGAAGTGCAAAAAGGTCCTAACGTTGGACGAGCGAAAGCAGTTAATAGAAAATCAAAGCGCATGTTTCAGGTGTTTAAAGCGAAACCATTTTGCGAAGAAGTGTAGGGTAAATATACCTTTATGTAACACTTGTAATGCGAAACATTATCCAATAATGTGCCCGAGATCAGTGATAGATACGGCACAACAATTAGTTCCACAAGCCGTCTCTACTACTAGCCTTAATCATAGCTGCGTCGATGGCATAGAAGAAAGTGATGCAATAGTGTTACAGACCGGCTACGTGTTAGCTTCTGCGGGCGGAAATACAGTAATGTGCCGCATTTTACTAGACCAAGGTGCTCAGAGATCATATATTTCCTTAAAACTCGCAACACAGTTGAGTCTTGAATCTAGAGGATCCGAGTCCATGCTTAAATGCACAATTGGAGAAATATCAAAGATTATTCACCACCCTCAATTTATGGTAAAGCTACAGAGTAGATTCGATACAGGGCCGCCAGTCACCATAAGATGCTTAGAAGTAGAAGAGATATCAAAGGCTCCCCTGCCATTTGTCTCTAATACTCACGGGCTCTCTCCAGTAGCCGACCACATAGAGAGCGACTGCCCACCGGTTCTTATGCTTCTGATTGGTGCAGACTATCTTCCGAGCATCCTGTCGGAAGAGCAGTACGTTCGGGGCAACCTAGTTACAACAAAGACGCAATTCGGGTGGTTCTTCTTTGGCCGAAATAGCACCACTGAAGGTAGCACCAAACAGATGGACTCCACACTGCTCGCTTTATCTGCAATGCAGCCGTGGGCTGTTCCACCTTCAGTTATTGCAGAAACCATACCTACAGAGTCTCATGTCAATAAAAACTCTGCTAGGGAAGATATTGACTTTCTGTGGGACACGGAAGTTATGGGTATTGCAACTTCATCCGGTAAAGAAGACTCCGAGTTAGCTGTAGAGTTAGAAGAATTATTTCGAGAATCTATAAGTAGAACACCAAGCGGTCGATATGCGGTTAGCCTTCCCTTTAAGGAAAATCTTGCTTCTCTAGGCGACAATAAGCATATAGCATTGTCACGCCTTAAGCGTTTTCTAACCACATCAGGCAAAGACAAAAAACTGCTTGAAGCAGTCGACGCAGAGATATCAAACTACTTAGAAAAGGGGTTTGCCGAGAAGGCCATCCCAAGGAAAGGTAATGAGTTGGCGCACTATCTCCCAAATCAAACAGTCGCAAAAAATCTAGTTCCGCATCTGAACTTAAAATTAGAGGCGTCAAAGATGCGGGCGCGAGAAGTAAAGACGAGGCTTTCTTGAATGACGTTCTCCATCAGGGTCCAAACCATCTGCCGAACATAACAAAAGTTATTTTGCAGTTTCGCAAACATAAAGTGGCGATTATCGCAGACATCGAAAAAGCTTTTCTACAGTTTGAGATTGACCCAGCGCATCGCACATTCTTGAGGTTTTTCTGGCCTTTGGGAATTTCCAAAAACCCAAAATTGCCAATTAGAGAGTTTTGGGGATGTCGGTTGGATTTCGGCTTGATATGTAGCCCATATATCCACTGCAGGGGTTTGAGATATCACCTAGAGCAGTAGAAAATAATTTCCCGAGCAAGGAATTATTTATTCAGGAAATAATCGACCACGTGTATATGGACGATATTGTGACCGGAACTGTTTCAGTGAAACAAGGTCAATACCGTTTTCAGTAACTGAATAAGATTTTCAAAGCTGGCTGCTTCCCACTCAAAAAATGGGCAACAAATTTGAAAGATGTGGGTAAATACATTCAGCAAGCAACTGCGTCCTCGCTGGAAACCAACAATCTGATGAAATTGGTGTATTTCTCAGCAGAGCGTTGACAGAGTTAAACGGTAGCACACGAACTAAGCGTCTTTTATTAAAAGGGTTGGTTCAGATTTTTGATCCTTTAGCAATGCTAACACCTATAGTAGTCAATGACCGTTGGAGAGTAAAACTTCATAGAAGAAAACGTTTTATCGCAAAATCTACAATCGATCAAAAGTTCGCCTTTTACGGAATGCCTCACGTTCTTTTGCTTTGCAATCATGGACCAGGTATTCATAACACTGCACACTTGAATTGATCAAAGCATGCTTATGAGAATATTCAATATGAGTTCGTTTTCAAGTGAAGGTTTGTCACCAGTTTAGTCAGGCTTGTGTACACGACGTTTGTTTGGACAAGCATTTGACTCCCATTATCAAGTATCTTAGATATGCATATGGTCCGGAACTTCATCGTTCATCATCCTCCAAGGATTACTCTGCTACATTCAGCAGTCTAAGCAAAAAAAATGGCATGCTCCGTTCATTAAACAAATGCGTTGCACACGGTGCACACTTCAAAGACTAAATTAATGGCTATATTTTACCAAAGTTTAGTCACAACCGCGCATGCGAGAACCAGAAGATCAAGCTGGCACTGATCTTCTACCTAGCCTAAACATACCGCTTAAGCGGCGAACCTGAGCTACTACTATACGACAACTTACTAGTTTCCAATTGCTTGCATACATTATCGATGGAGGCTCTAACAACCTATTGAGTTATTGGAACATTACGCCGAAAGCAGTGGCCACAAGTCTGATTACATAAATGCACACATTGTTCGGTTGGCATATAGCTAAATAAGCGCAAGCACAGCCTGATCAAGCCTACCTATTTGAATGTGACTAATATACCCCACACTACTCTCACAGCGTTGAATGATTTAATTAATGTAGCACATCTTGTACGTGCTAAAAATTGCCTCAATACTTTTTCCATGAGAGATGAATTGTTGCGTCTCAACATCACTATGAGCCTATCGACTCATTTCTGAGACGTTCAGTGCAAGTTAACTGCATGACGATCGGTTTCAAGTGATCGTCATGCAGCCGTCACTCACGGAAGTGTCTCCTCTACCTTCAAGCAACAATGTCTGTCTGTGTTACTTCGTGGAGAGTGGGGGAATCTCTTCCGTCTCAAAGCGCGGGCTAGAGATTTCGCGAAGGTTGGCTTTTCTGCACAAACCGGACATTACTCGTCCCGCCCCGCGGTACTAAGATGTCGCTATCTTGCAACACTACGTACAGCATTCGACTTTAGGCTGTGAAGACTCAGCGGGACTGTTCGTTTAGTGAGGCGCTTTGAAAAACGCCCCCTACCTCTGCATACTCCCTGTGGCGGTCTCTGCCTAGGTCAGTCTACTCGGATACCGTCCGCAACCTCCAGGACAAATTGAATATCGGCGTCTTACTACTGAACTTCGCAGCGCTTTGGGATCGGTCAATATTCAACAAGAATAATACGTATACATTCGTATTAAACTCGCTCGTCTAGGCACCGAGGTATGGATTTGAGGTATGAGGTACATCGGCTGCATCAGATGAGCCATCTTGAAGACCTTTGATATACATTGAGAAACCTTTCTTAACTGCAGCATTTACGTTAGTCGTTTTAATGACCAAATAGCGTGCACCGAATCTTATTAGATTAGACGGTTTTCCGAAACCGGGTTGGAGCATTCCAGTAAATAATATGTCCTGCGCTGTTGACCGCAACTTTGACAAACACATAATGCACTATCTTCGTGGTAGCCAGGTCGTGCACAAATTATATATAATAGCTTCCTGATTCGAGCGCTGATGTCCCCGTCATGTTGCCGGAATCGGTTAAGATCATTATCGAGCCTGCAGAAGGGGTTAATGAAGGCTTCATCGAAGTGGCTAGGACAAGGCTCTATGTATGTTCAAACAGTCCGTGGATGGTCTAAGTTATTTGATATCAAGTTAACGATTAATATTTTTAGTGCATTACGGCCACAGTAATTGTAAATGCAATTGAATAATTGAGTACACACGGTTTAAACAAGAAACATTTACAAATTTATATTTATTAGTTATTACATGTTAACAGATACTACTGTTAAGTACAGCCTATGCTTAACTGAGCTAGTGAAGAATGCGTGCGATCTGATAATGCGTTCTCTCGTCATTAAAAACACAAGCCTCAGGGCAGAGCTGCAGAACATTGAGCCATGTCTATACTATCTTACGTATCATAGTGTAGGACATATATAAGGCCCGGCACTTGTTAAAGCACGGACGAATGGCACTCACGGAAAATATTATTTGGCTAACACAAAAAGTAGCATCTCACTACACTTCCATGCGGTTTGTCAGACATCAATTCACCGCTTCAACGGGTGATCAGTTTATACTCTAGGAGCATAAGGTCGTCATATAAATGTTTCCAGATTTCATTGATTGTAACCTCGACCTTTTTTGAGAGATTGGCCTAGTGCTATATCTTTGTCGTTTCAGAATGCGTTTTATCGTCGACTTTTGGACGTTCCTCATGGCGGGACCCTTGATACCAAGCATACGGAGTCGCCGTCGCTCAAGCTCTATTCTAAATATGGGCTTGATGTTCTTCAAATGTTAGCGTAAAATACGGCACGCTGACACATTGAACTGCTGTAAAACCACAAGACATCTAAAAATGCTGTAAAAATACAGGACACTCAAAAATCCTAGCTGATTCCTCTATCTATAGATCGGGCTAATTAGCTTCGGACACCTTTGGCCTGCTTTTACTGGTGTCGTAAACAATCATTTTCTATCGAAAACTTCTACCTGCTTTGAAAACTTTTGATCTCTTCTCTGGCTACCTGTGGATCCACAGTCCCGAGCCGTCTCGTGCTGCTTTTATTCACGAATAGGGGGAAATGTTCTGGCGATAACCAGGAAAGCATAGTCGAGGTCTCAACTAATCTATAGGGCCATGATCCGTCCGAAGATCTGAAGTGTTTGTCATAATCAGAAACCCAACATCAAAAACATGAACCTAGCTGATATTAGTAAGTCATTTATCACACAGTTTTATGTTGATCGCATATTATAAATAACACAAAACATCATAGGAACTAGATTCCCCAATTAAAAATAATACCAACAAAATCATATATATATATATATATATATATATATATATATATATATATACTGTGTATTTTTGCCTGAACATGAATTGGGAAATACCAACAAAATCCTTCTCGACCTCAAGAAACCGATTACACGACTAGCATTTTATCAGCATCTATTCGAGACTCGCATTAGCCTCGTCAGAAGAGGCGTTTCTTAACTGCCCCGTGCCGCAAAAATAGAACCTCCCACAAGACCCCCGTGGGCTTCTGTGTGAGTGCCGAGATCTTCGTCAACTTCGACAGGAAAGGGCATCTAGAGAGAATAAGCGCCATTACCCTTTCCAATTTGTGAGTCCGTATAATGAAATTAGTATAAATAGAAAGATCTGAGCTTAGTATATTTACTGTACATCTAAGCATCTACTCGATCGCTACAATGGCTTCTGTGAAGTTTATCTTTATTGTGGTGGTGTGCATCTTGCTCGGGCATAGTCTTGACGCCCGGCCAGCTGGTGCGGCTACAAGAGGCGACCACCAAAAACCGATCCAGAGGCAAAGGCCCTTATATCAGCGGTTGACGCAGACGGTTGGGCAGGAAGCTACCGTTCCGACACAGCTCACCGATAAGCCAAAGCTCCCTGGTTCGAGTTCTGATGGCTCCGTAATGTTGCCGGAATCAGTTACGATCACCATCGAGTCTCCGGAGGAGGTTTTTGAAGACTTCATTGAAGTAGCTTCCGATCCTCGGTCAGATTACCACAATTCGTGTGGAGATCTCTCAAAGGAAGACCCCTTGAATCAGCTGTACATTAAGTCGGTTGAGCCAGACGTAACCGATTCGATGCAGCTCATCGACCGGGCCGAGCTCCCTGATTTGAGCGCTAATGTCCGCTTCCATCCGCTGTTCACGAAAACGATTGAACCGAAAATTACCGTCTCCATGCAGCTTCCTGGCGCGAGCGCTGATTCCATCGCCATGCCGCCAGGATTGGTCACGATCACCATCGAACCTGTGGAGGAGGAATTTGGCTTTCTCGAAGTGGTTTCCGACCCCCTGCCACAAAACTACAATTCAGGTGTGGACATTTTAGAGGAAAGCCTGCATCATTATTGTCATCCGCGCCTCTGCCGCAACTCAGTCTACCCGGAGCAGGGAGAAAACGTCTATTAAATGGGACCGCTGTTGCTACAGCAAAAACACAGCATACGCACCACAAAACATACTAACACAAATGGCAGTAGCACACGTATTATCGATCTAAATGTATTACAACTTCTCCGTTTTTTTGCTGTCATTTACTTACTAGTGATAATGGAATTTAATAATGTAAACGGCTGACGCAATTGCCTGTTGATGTACAAGTAAAACACGTGTAAATAAATGTAAGAATTGAACGTATCCGTTGATTGTCGTAAATCTAGCTAGCAAACAGAAGAGTGAACAAAATTAGTCCTACGTCTTAGTCTTAATCGGTCCGCTCTAAGAATCCAATGCGCACGATCCTTTCCGATGCGTACTTGAATTTGTGTAGTCAACCAAGTGGGAAAACAACGAACTCTAAGAAACTCTGGTAGCTGCTTAAAGTGGTTCTTTCGTGGGAAAAAAAACTTACCCGTAGACGTTTTAACCAATTATTGCGCAATTTATTGATGCACAATTTATGGTTCATAGGATCCACAGAATTCAAGAGGACGTAGAAGAGTGATACTTTGTAGAAAAAGGCACTTAGACTGATAACCAAACATTCGCTATTGGCGCAATGCTTCACGCTCTTTTGCTTTAGACTGTTTCATAGCCCTTTTTATCTGGGAGCTTTTGGGAATGCATGCGTCACAAGCAGCCTGCGTGACTAGTGTGGAACTCACATACCCACTAACACCTAGATTCCTCTCCAGGCTCGAAAGGCTTGTCGCTCTAAGGTCTTCTGGCTACCCTTGTGTTCTCGAACCCGCAGGTTTGTATACAACGACCCCGGTCGACCTGACGGGATGACCCTAACAGACTTTGAACGTGGGAGCACACTCGTCTGAGATGCTTGCGTGACTGACTCTTTAGCACCTTCAATGGTCAGTCACGGCGCTGCCCAGGCTGGGTATGCTGTTTCGTAAGCGGACAGAAATAAGTGTCGAAAGTATGCATCTGTCGGAGACTTTATGAATTTTCGACGTATTGCCTCGGAGACCTTAGGGGGCCAAATTAAAATCACTGAGGTAATTTTTTACTAAGGTATGCTACAAGTGTCTCAGATTGGCCACGGAGGACCTACGCACTGGTGAATTTTTCCGGGGAAAACTCTCAATGAATACACAACGTGGTGACGCCACGGCAGTGCTTGGCGCCTTGTATGGACAAGTGTCTTGTGGTTGACACCAGCCTTGGACCTAAGGCTGATGTAGTTTGCTATCACGTTCACTGGGGGACAATTGTTCACATTCCATTTAGAGTTAAATGAAATGTGTTTATGTGCAAGTATAGTAATTCCATAAGGAATTAACGCCTGATAGAGGCAACGGACATTTGCAGTCATACGGCGAGGCAATTTGACATTTTTGTAGAGCAACGGTTTTTGGCCCTATTGATTAGATAACACATACTGTGCCGAACACCGTCCGTCTTAAACTCCATAAAGTCCATCCAAGTATTGCATCCTTTCCGTCATGCCGGCAGATGTACCAGGGCATAAGATTTTCTGTCCACATGGTCCGGCTGTTGGCCGCCGGGATGTTCCTCGCTCTGCCAAGCATCGACAGTGGCGTAATTTGCACTATTAAGATCACTCACGTGCAGGCTAAAAACGGTCTAACCACTGAGAGGTAGAACTAGTTTTGTTCATTCTTCTGTCTGCTAGCTAGATTTACGACAATCAACGGATACGTTTATCCGTACGTTTATTTACACGTACTTTACTTGTACATCGATGTGCAGTTTTGACCTCAGGGTTAATTTACATAGATGAATTTTATTTTCACTAGCATCAATGACAGCAGAAAGACAGGGAGAAGTTCTAACACAAATGGCTCAATAATACGTATGCTAATGCCATTTGAGTGAATATGTTTTGTAGTACATATGTTGTGTCTTGTGGTGTGGCCGAGGCGATTGTGAAACGGGAAGTAATTGCCAGGCGGAGTTGGGCACGGTTCGAGGCTCGAGGTAGTAGCGAAGCCAGCATTAGCGAGGTCATATTTCTGCTCAGGATAGAGCGAGTAGCGACAATGGCGCGGTTGACAATAATGATGCAAGCTTTCCTCTGAATTGTTTTTGCCTGCATTGTTGTAATATAGAAGCTACTTCGATGAAGCCGTCAAATTCTTCCTCCGCAGGTTCGGCGGTGATCGTGATCGATCCTGGCGAGGTGACGGGGAAATCAAGGCCCGAGTCAGGGAGCTGCATCGAAATGGTAACTTCTTCTGGCGCAACCGCCTTCATGTGCAGCTTCTGAACGGGGTCTTCCTTTGTGAGCTCTACACTTGAACTTCTTCGCTTGAAATAAAAGTTCACTCATAAGCATGTGTGGATCGACTCAAGTGTGCAGTGCTATGAAGCAGAAAAATATTCCACGTTTACGAAGCAACTAGTCTTATGAATCAAGAATTGTCGGCTATTGCACAACATTGGTAAAAACGTCTACAGTCACGTTTTTTCATGCAAGGACCAGGTTTAACAGCTCCCTAAAGTTATTCTATTTGGTTGACTGCACGAATACAAGCGTCCTGCGCGCTTGAGAAGAATCGGGCGCGTCGGATTCTTAGCGCGTACCGATTATGATCAAAACGTAGGACCAATTTTGTTTATTCTTCTGTCAGCTAGCTAGAATTACGACAATTAACGGATACGTTTGATTTTTACATTTATTTACATGTAGTTTACTTGTACATCGACACGCAGTTGCAGCTTCAGCCATTTATGTTATTTGCATTATTACTAGCATCAATGACAGCAGAAAAAACGAGAGAAGTTGTAACACATTTAGCACAATAATGCGTATGCTAATGCCATTTGTGCTAGTATGCTTTGTGGTACTATGCTGTGTCTTGTGGTACGACCGAGACGATAATTAAATTGACAGTAATCGCTAGAAGAAAGCGGGCAACGTCCAAGGTCCGAGATAGCAGCGAAGTTAGCAATATCGGGGTCTGATGTAATAGACGTCGCCCTCCTGCTCAGGATAGATCGGGTGGCGGCAATAGCGCGGATGACGATAATGATGCAAGCTTTCCTCTGAAATGTCTACACTTATATTATAGTTACATGATATATATATATATATATATATATATATATATATATATATATCGTGTTTTTGTATTTCTGCCTAACCATGAGTAGCAAGTAATCAGCACAATCCGATCGTCCCCCCCACATAGGTCTAGATGGTTCCGGGATAGGTAAGAACTGGGGTTTGGTGGTATGTAGTTTCCGTGCACTCGTATGCGGAATCGGCACTTCGGCTGTTATTAGACTGTGTTTGCATGCGTTCGCCTTTTGCACTCGAGGCGCTCCCTCTTTGTCGCTTGTTACCTGTGGAGCCAAGTGGTTCAATTGCAGCCTGTCTCTTTTGTCGATCACTTCTCTGGTGTATGTGTTTCTCTCGGCTGGCGGCACAGAGTGTCTTGTACGCGCGTACTCAGTTGCGCCGTCCTCCCCGCTGTGGCACATTTAATATCCCGCTGAGGTTTCAACCTTGTCGATGCGAAGCAGGTCAATCAGTCTGGCACAATGGAGTCGCCGCTCCATGATGTGCGGTCGGCACTTCACGTTGAGCTCTTCTGCCCCTTCAAACGTTCGTGAATGGCTCACGTAATAGTCGGTATATACAACTTTTCCACTTGAAGTCTGTTTCTCCCAATTTGCAGACCTCTAAACCAACCACAGCATTGTATGTATGTGTCTATGAATCAGATTCGAATAATTCAAAATCATTTGAAAAACGGCGGACAGGTGGCTTAGTTAGAATAGGGTCCACAAAATATTTTATAATTTAATATTTTTCTTGGGTAGCCGTATAAACTTCCCCAGGTAGCGCGTTTAAGAGATGGTATTATAATTCACACAATCATGGTTTAGTACATACCTAATAAAGTCGGGTTTCCGTAGTATGCCATTGAACCAACATAATAAGGGATTTATACGTAAGAGTGGCAATGCACTAAGGTATTCATAGCTATATTGCAAAACTATTTGACAATTTTTGTAAGCAACAACAAGGGTCCTTGAGTTTGTCGATTAAATGACAAGGACTGCCCCGAACACTTTAGGAGAATAGTCGTAGATATATAGAAATAACCTCAAAATTTGTTAACAGAACAAACTATTGTGCTACATACGCTTCAAAAGCTGTGCAAAAGGCGAACTCCGCCAACAAAAAGAAACAGCCTGAACATCTTCAAACGCTAGGCTTCAAAAAAGGCTTATTAATCTTATTTAAAGGTTCACAAGTAATGATAACAAACGTTTCACCTTTATTATCGTTTTTGTGTGCATCCATGGCATGTTAGACGCGCATACTTCCCATTCGACTATGTTAATGACTGTATAATTCTAGCGCCATATAGGTCGTTTTGTCTAAATACGGTATGGTTAAAACAAATATGGTATCTTCGTTACCATATAACATGGTTACCTTAAGTCTGTTACCGCTATCACAATAAACACCATTGCAATGACGCCGCGTTGTCATATTCGACAGATATTCGTGAACACAATGCGCGTAGTACATGATAGGACGAAGGCCGCAAACATTATCTGTTCACGGCACGGGACTGCCATTTGTCATTGTCCTCTGAACGGTTACAGCGATTATTGCATATATGTGTTCTTTTGTGTGTCCAGTCCATACATGCAGTTTCATTTTACATTTACAAAAAAACTGTGCTATATATTAATATTACTATGTCAACGCTTGGCATTTTTGCTTCGCATAAAAATATCTGGTTACATATAAACGCGTACGGGTGTGTTCGTTTCATTGTAACTTCCATGTAAGCTATTTACAAAGTAAAAAGAGCTCATCGAAAAGCACCGACAGCACATTCAGATCCAGGCTCCGTTATGCCATACAGATCTACCTGCATCGCATCGACAAAGTTGAAACCTCAGCTGGATATTTAATGCGCCACAGCGGAGAAAGGACGGTACAGCTAAACACGCGTGTACAAGGCATTTAATGGCCAGCCGAGAGGAACACATTCACCTAAGGGGTGTGACACGAACAGGAGCGCCCCGAGTGCAAGGGGCCAACTCATGCAAGAAGAACAGCCTACGCGGTAACATCACAACAGGAAGTGCCGATCCCGGTGGACGGCTCCGATGCGAGTACGCTGTCACAACACACTACCTAATCCCAGTTCTCGCCGGTCATGGGAGCTAGTGTTTGAATTTCGCTCTGGAGTTGACGGGGCTAACAAATGGGGTAGCCCTACTCAGAAAGAGACTAGAGAAGCAAAATCTTCGCTTTAGGGTCCGCCGGGACCGAGTTACTAGTTAAGCGTACTTTTCTTTAATACTCGATAATTGGCCAAGGAAAATCGCATAAATATTTTCCATAGCCATGAGTCTCAATATCTCAAAAGTGTGTGTGGCGGAAACTTGGCTAACTGAGAACATCTCAGATGCTGAGCTCTCGGGCGCAGGTGCTTACCAGGTATACAGACGTGAACGTAGCTCTCCGATCAGCCAATACGATACGCCTAATCTGTGCCCACTCCCCAGGTACGGAAGGACCACAATGGGAGTTGGACCTCGCCTTCGACTCTGGGTTTCCGACTTCCTTAGGTCACGCACTTTTAGGGTGAAGGTAGGCGCCTGCCTTTTATCTGAGGTGCAAGTGCCTTGGCAGTCTAATGTTCGTGCCATATATATGGACTCAGTAAAGCGTATTTTCACGACGAAGATACGCTTTAAGATTTATGCTGACGACCTGATAATGTACACACCTGTGAGGATCGCGGAAGAACACAAAATTCTTCAAGATGCCGCTGCAGACTTCATTGGTGGACGGCAAAAATGGAATTAACCATACATTTTCACAAATGTTGCGTTTTCCATCTGGGACAAAGGAATCTAAAGTTTCCTGGACGCCCGGCCAGTTAGTGAGGCTACATCAAGCGACCACCAAAAAGCCGCTCAAAGGCATGGGCCCTCACATCGGCTACTAACGAAAGCGGATACGCTGGAAGTTATCGATTCGGCACAGCTTATCGACCATCCAGAGCTCCTTGATTCGAGCGGTGATATTCCCGCTATGCTGCCGGGATCGGTTAAGATCACCATCGAGCCTGCGGAGGAGGTTATTGAAAGCTTCATCGAAGTGGCTTCTGAACCTCCACCGTATTACTACGGTTCAGGTGCAGACCTCTCAAAGAAAAATCCCATATGTCAGATGCTCATGAAGAAGGTTAAACCGAAAGTTACCGTGACGATGCAATTCACCGACCGGGCTGAGCTCCGTGATTCGAGCGACGATGTTCCCGCCATGTTGCCGGGCTCGGTTAAGATCACCATGGAACCTGCGGAGGAGGATTTTGAAGAGCTTATCGTAGTGGATTCCGAGCCTCTGCCGAACTACTACAATTCAGGTGTAGACCGCTCATAAGAAGACCCCTCATATCAGCTGCTCATAAAGGCGAACGAACCAAAGGTCACCGTTACGATGCAGTTCATGGACCGGGCCGAGCTCCTTGACTCGAGCGCTCATTTTCCCGCCATGTTGCCGGCATCGGTCACGATCACCATCGAACCTCTGAAGGAGGAGTTTGAAGAGTTTATCGTGACTTCCGACCCTCCGCCATATAACAGAATACAAGTGTAGAATTTCAGAGGAAAGCTTGCATCATCTCCGCGCTATTGTCGCCACTCCGTCTATCCTGAGCAGGAAGACGACGTCTATTGCGCTAGACGCCGCTATTGCTAACTTCGCTGCTACCTCGGAAATTGCACGTCGCCTGATTCCTCCTTTTCCTCGATTACTTCCGATTTCATGATCGTCTCGGCCGTATCACCAGAGACAACATACGTATCACAAAACATACTAGCACAAATGGCATTAGCATACGTATTATCGAGCTAAATGTGTTACAACTTCTCTGGGTTTTTTTCTGTTGTCATTAATGCTAGTAATAATGTAAATAATGTAAATGGCTGAAGCTGCAACTGCATATCGATATACAAGTAAAGTACGTGTAAATAAACAGAACAATCAAACGTATCCGTTGATTGTTGAAAATCTAGCTGGCATATATTCGTGAAGTCAGTCAAGTGGGAAAAACTCTAGGAAGCTCTAACAGCCGTTTAAACTAATCCCTCCGTGGAAAAACACGTGTCGGTAGACGTTTTAAGCAATGTTGTACAGTACAATGGCTTATAATTCAAAGTTCATTAAATGATTTGCTTTGTAAACGTAGATTGTATTTCTGTTTCATAGCGCTGCACACTTGAGTCGATGCACACATACTTATGAGAATGTCCATCTCAAGCTAGGAATTATTACCAGATCAGTCAGTTATGTCCCGTGTTCGGGGTTGACCATTCAATCCGCTTACGATTTTTATTTGGACAAGCATCTTACTCCCGTTATTAGGTATCTTAATTATGTGTACGGCCAGAAGATTCAGCTTTCTGCATACTCTGCTACAATCAGCAGTCGCAGCACAGAAATGGCGTTCTCCGTTCATCGAACAAATGCGCTGAACATGGTGCACTTAACTTAAACAACTAAACTAAGTTTGATTTACATCTCGGCCTGCAAGAACCAGAAGACCGAGTTACAAAGTCCCAATTACTTACATATTTCATCGGGAGTTAACAAAGCATTACACCGAATGTAGTTGCTATGTCTGATTGCATAAGCACATTATTTGGTTGGCATATAATTAAATAAGCGCAACCAAAGCCTGGTCAAACATATCTATTTGAACGCGACTAATATCCCCGCACTACCCTCCCAATGTTGAATTATGTGATTAAATGTGAATGCACATTGCTCGTTGTGAAAGTAGCTTGAGGATCATTTATGAAAGAGGAAATGGTTATGTCTCAACATCTCAGGTGGCATCAAACCGTCCCTAGGAGACACTAGTGCTATTACATGGGTAGGTTTTGTACACATCTGCCGTGAAAATTATAATTTGTTCTAATGTGCGCACACCAATCTTTGCTAACGTTAATATTGTATGTTATAATAGAGCAGAAATCGAACGAGGCACTGTTCGAAGTACATTGAAATTGATTATATGAGTGAAAATGATATGGCTCCTTTTATATGAAGGTACCTATTAAAATATTTATTGCATTTTAGACCACAATATTCGTAAGAACAATTCTCAACAGCTGATTGATAGGATTGGATTGACACACATGGTTTACGAAACTATACCAAAATCTCGTTCACACGCGCTTGTAATAATATGAGTCCATTGCCGGACATATTAGAACGTGATAGCGACAGATGTTGCACTCACCACAAAACTTACACACACAGTCATTGATATCATAACATTCACCCTCGAGGCACATATAATGGTGATAACCCCGCCATGCTTCCCTGCACACTAATGATCGGTTACTTTGAAAAGCGTGTTCCCACTTATCTGAGCGGATGGCAGGCTCATCTGTATAGTTACACATAGCAAAGTTCACGCTTCGGTCTTCTCTGAATGTTCTTTACATGTCGAGTGTAATGAGTGAAACATCTCTGGGTAAAATCGTTTCCTAAAAGGTTTGTGAAGTGTCTGATCCACTCATTATCGTTTATGAGCGGGTTTCCTGTATCTACTCTATGTGGCAGGAGAAGCCACTTTTGTGAGAGTTTCTTTACACTAAGCTGTATAATATTTAAACGTTGCTGTTGTTTATAGTGCTGTCGTTTCTCTCGTATCATATATTTGAACGCTCGTTTCATTAGCGTCAGCTGGTAAAATTCATTTTGGTTAAAATCTCTGTTGTTACGTATTGCATATTTTAAAGCTTTATGTTTGTGGTCGAACCAGGGTTTGTGCTTAAACGGCCTTTTTTCCATATAGCCCAGCGGAGGGTCCTCCCGCTGCAGTCTTATGTCATCGAGGTTTTGAATCGATTGTATCGCTTGTATCAGTATAACAACAACAACAAATGTATCCTTTATCTAAAAAAGGGGTCGAACAAGGGAATTTAACTTGCTCGCAGAACTTATTAATCTGATCATTGCGTATAAGATATTTAAAAACGCGGTAGTCAACACGACGCTGGTATTCCGCGACACTTGGGAGTACGACTCTGTCACGCGTCAAGTTGCACCTTCTTGAGGCTCTCTATAAAAACTTGTCCTAAATACGCTGCAGCAAACATATATCCTTGTCGTAAAAAGTATGTGGGGGTTTAGCGACCGACTTATTCTACAACTAGATACTGGGGGCGCGACGGGTGTTTGGGCGCGAGATAAGTCGAATGTTACCTTACAGTGTTTGCGGAGAGCTGAGGGTAGTGACCGAAGGTTGTAGAAATGACCCCTGGCTGCGGTGCTGACGGTAATACAATATCGACTGCGCTAGCGCCGTTTCAACCCATGTGTGTTACTTCTGTATAGTCATTGCCAATTTGCAGTTTTAGTTCTTGTGTCCCTGCTATAAAGGCAGCTCGGCGGCTACATTGCTTTGTCGGGTCGCAATTGGTGTCCGCACCAATTATAATGTGGCCTAATACAGAGTTTAAGACATTCCCGAATATCTTCAATAATATCGGCTACTTGTCTTTCTGGCGGGCTTTATACGTATACATACGAGATAGTAGTCTGTAATTTCTATTACAACGTGCCGAGCTGTGGCACGTAATAGCTGGGCCCATTCAGTAGCTCTTATTTAAACACATACATCCCACTTCCCCTGCCATGATTCTTTACGGCTAGACCATGAAATACTTTATGATTTGGCAATGTGATACGTGATCTGTCCATTGCGAACGTCTCTGTTGATAGCGGTATGTCATAGGCGCTAAATTATCAATCAATCAGGTTTATTGACGTGCCCAACAAGTTGGCAATCTGTTACCTTTTATTCAAATTATACGAGTTTTTGTACCGATCAAAAGTGTGTACGCGATAAAGCAATAAAATTGAGTATAAATAACACAACAAAAGTTTACAAGTGTATGCACAAATCAGAAGTGTATACGCGATAAAGCAACAAAATTGAGTATAATTAACACAATACAAGTTTAAAACTTTAGAACCAACCTAATACAAGTTGAATACCTATATAGTAAAATCAATTTAAAACAATTCACTCGGAGTCACTTGTTTCCTCGTTCTTCAGCAGTACGAAAAGATGTCGTTTAAAAACAGCGGCCCGGCTTGCATTTCGAAGCTCCAATGACAGCTCGTTCCAGACCGTGGGCAGCATGTAGGCCAGTGAGTGCTGAAGTAGAGTGAGTCTGAACCCTGGCACTCTGAGTTGGTTCCTGTAGCGCTGCGACCGTACTGGGGTAAGGACGAAGTCAAAAACACAATCTGAAGGGATTCCATTGTTTAGCACCTTATAGGCTAGCACGGCTAACTTTAAACGTGTCAGCTGATCAAGCTTGCGAAGCCCGAGCCTGGATTAGTCTTCCCCTAAGGATTTTCATAGCGATTCGACATTCTACAGAAGACGGCACGATGATGGCACGTTTGATGACATGTGTCCATCCACTTTGGTGTGCGCAGGTTCAACGTCCAGTCACGTAGGCGTGCTTGATATCGAGTTGTCGTCGTTTGGCTTGCTTCGTTTCTCGCCTCTGGTAGTATGTTCGGTTACCCCATAGATTCGGTATGGTTTGAGCTGGCCGCGAAAAGGGTTAAAGCGGATACCGGCCGGCGACACCGGCCGGCGTTTGGGCCTAACAGGTCGTTGACGGTACGTCAGTCTTCACTTGCACGTCAAAGCTGTTGTAATATGCTTGATTTCAGCCTGCCAGCTTTGTTACTTTTACGTCGTCCTCTGTTCCTACGGTTCGGGCGATGTATTCTTTGAGCACGTCAGCCGTGTGCGATATCTGTAGCCGGCTGACGGAGAACGATTTTGTTCTCGGTATCGAAACCCACTGGAGGAGACGCCCTGCAGACGCGTGGCGTCCCAGGATGGCCGCGGTAACGACGGCGACTACAATGCTATATATGTATCCCTAGGGATTCATACATATACATTAGCAATCGCCATAGACAGAAACAAGGCAATTTTGGTGGCTGGTGGTGACCAAAATCACCGAATCTGCCTATCTGATGATACACTGACACACCGGGCACTAACTGCACACACACACACAACACTGCACAACACGTAAAATACTGGGTTTTCAGCCCGGCAGATTCCGACCTAATGACCGGTTTGCTGCCTATGTTGACACACTGTAGCGATGCACCGGATGTCGACGCAGACCAAATGTTCGAGCACAGGCAGTGGGCATTCCTGGAGCACCAGGTTCGGATTGTCGACTGCGTTAGACGTGTAGGCAGGCCGCATAGCATCACCTGTCTGCTTGTCCCGAACTTCTTCGTTCGTTCAAGGCAGTCAAACGGAAGCTGTTTGTAGCTGTTGGAACGAACTGGTACCGCTATTCCGGCTACCAGAGCCACCGCAGCACTCCGTCGAGTCTGCTGGGCTCGAATCGGCGGCGACTCAAGCCGTCACACCCCTTAGGCTGCGACTGGTGTTCCGCGCGTGATCATGATAGAATGCACGGGACCCCAACTTGCGAGCACCGAAATATGCAGCTCGGTACCGGCGCCTTCTATTACGCCCAATGTGAGCCACTGCGCCGCCGATAGCGGTTGTTGGCAATGGCCCGAGGAAGTGCCTTCCAACGAATACAAGACGTCGGGACCTACGTACTGCAGGGTGTAGAGATCGGGTTGAAAGGAAGGCAACTCAAGCAATGTTTCAGCGGGCGCAACAAGGCTGGCAAACAAGATCTGCAAATGAGAACTGCGCTCGAACAAATCCAAAATTTGGGCGGGTTGGAAAAACATGAGCGCGTCATGCATAAAGCAGATCTCCGTGTCGACGTAGCGAGGTATAACGTGTACGGTCTTTGGGCGTTAATGCAACGTTACTCAATTCGGTGAAGTTCTTATTGGCTTTCTGCAAGCGTTGAAACTTTTCCGGTTTCATGAACATCACAGTGCTGGGACGCGAGCCAAGTGTGCCCAGTGATCGAAAAGGAGATGCGTCTCAATGGTTTTGTGCACAGGATGTGGGTGCGCCTCAGTCCCGAATCCCGTGTCAGCGATGCCGACTTTCTCAAGGAAAGGTTGGAACTTCTTGTCAACATGCCATCGATATCGGGAGAGGTTGAGAGAGAAGTTCTTTTGGTATTCATTGAGAAGAGCAGACGTCCTGCATCTCCTGTCGCAGATCGGGCAGGCGAGATTCCGGGAGTTTATCCTCTCTTCTTTCTTCGGTGGAAGACAAAGTTAAAATCCTTGAAATCTCGTTGATGGTAAAAACGCGTGAGCGATGGAGCGTGTCGAGACTGATGGTCTGTCTCGACAGGCGCAGTTGACGTTGCTCTTAAGCTGTCAAATATAAAAACAGCCTGACCTCACGGCGCCAAACCGTACACTGTCACAATGTGTCAACACAGTGTATGGTTGCCGTGTAGGCGTGTATGTAGTAGCACGAATTAATATATTATATGGTAGGTAGACTAAGCTACCGGGCGGATAGTACAAGTAATACAAGTACCAGTGTTGCCCCCCTGATATCTAGTGAGATACAGGTACCACACCAATATATTAATTTTACCAGTGTATAATGCTCATGGGATGGGTGTTACAAGTTACGATCAGCACAGGCCACCCTTTTTACTACACGCAGGCCGGTCTCTCGTTCGCAGCTGTTAACATATGGCCGGCTCGCCACGCAGAGCGCTACATACATATATAAATATATATATGTATGTCACTACTCCGTGCGCGTTGACCGGCGCATATGCACACGCGCTGGCAAACGCGAAGTCAGCCTACGTGCCCTGCACGTTATTTCGTACCTGTATGTGGGGCAGACGTCACCCGAACGTCGGTCCGGGCGGGCGCCTGCACGTTGTCGATGTGCAAGTGCACGTCAACTTCTCTCACAACACTCTCCCTCTTGGATGCCGCTCACTGCCACGTGGCCGCGTGGCGACCAAGATGGCCGGCTATCCAAGATGGCCGCGGTAGCGGCGGCGACTACAATGCTATATATGTACCCCTAGGGATACATACATATACATTAGCAATCGCCATAGACAGAAACAAGGCGATTATTGGTGTTTGGTGGTGACCAAAAACGCCGGATCTGCCTATCTGATGATGCAATGATACACCGGGCACTAACTGCACACACGCACAACACTTTAAACACTGGGTTTTCACCTCGGCAGTATCCGACCGGTTGGTCGGTTCGCCGCCGATGTTGACACACTGTAGCGAATGCACGGTTCCACAAAACGCGAAATTTTCGACGAATTGATGGCAGCGGTGTGCTGGTGGGGTTGCACTGGGTCGACACCTTGCTGGCACGATGGTCTGTGCGCTTTCCCGGTCAATTTTGCCGATATTGTTAGCGAACAATACCGATTGGCCGGGAGCGAGCGAAGATGCGACCGTCCGCTGTGGCGGCCGGAGGCAGACTGATTGTTGATTTGCGGTGGCTCCCATTCGCCATCCATCTCGTCGTCCCAGTCTTCCGTCTTCTTGGCTTCCGGATCTGAGATATGCTCAGGTCCCAGTCCTCAGGCTTCGTGTTTTCGGGATCGTCAATGATCTCCTGGTCGTCCCAATCGTCGGGTTTTGTGGCTTCGGGATCCTTGATCTTCTTTGGCGGCAAGAAATCCCAGTCCTTCTCCAGTTCACCGGATTCCACCTTCTCGTTGTCGATGCGCACCTCGTAAGTCTGATCAGGGTTGACAATTAGCGTGTACTAATGCGAATACACGTCGTCCTTGCAACGAATGTCCTTGTTGATCAGATAATTCTTCCCCTTGTAGTTGAAGATTACGTGGACCTTCTTCGTTCCGGGCCCGCAAATGTCGGGGCCAAACATGATCCTGTATGGCGAATCGCCATGCATTTGCTTCTGATCAAGTGAGCAGTCAAACAGCTTCACGTACCCGCCACCGCAGTCAATGTTTTGCTCATGCTTTACGCTGAACTGGATGACCAGTGGCTTATCCTTGTTGATGAAGGGCTCGAAGCGAGCCGAGACGCCATAGAAGCGGGCGTCTTCTGACGTACGCAAACCCTTATCCGTTTTGACATCGCCAGCCCACTTGCCTGAGCTCAGCTCAAACTTTCCCTGCTGATCTCCCTTGAAGGTTGATTGCACCCAGCGTTCTTGCCAATCATCGCCATCGAGGAACTCCTCCTTGAAGTAGACTTTCGGATCGGATGCGGCCAGGGTGGGCGTTGTAATGCTGAGCAAGGCGACGCTTACCAGAGCCAGCGCCATCGTCAGACGGGCGGCGACGAAAAAGGCCATTATTGAAGCTGCCGTAGCGCTGCGCAGCGAGACCGGCGTTTTTAGCCAATGTCTTCCTTTTCCGAGACCGTTCTGCTGCTGCTGCTGCTATAAGTCAGTTAGTCAGCCACTGCAGGAAAAGCGCAACGCCAGCTAGCGGCTGCTTCTTACTACTTGTCTACTCGCTACCGGCGGCTACAGCCCAATTTACCTTCCTACTCTCTGAGTGTACTTATGCTGCACATCAGAGGTTGAGTATAAGTACAATGCTATAGCGCCATCCATTTTGGGGCTAGTTGCTTTGGCAGGTGAGTTGTTACACACTCCTTAGCGGATTCCGACTTCGAATGGCCACCGTCCTGCTGTCTTCAGCAACTAACACCCTTTATAGATCTCAAATCCTAGCTGCACCTCGCAGCCTTTTCAACTTTTTCAGTTGAACACCCCAGCGGGGGAGGCCTCAGCTTATTACAGCTTATTCTCATTCATTGTCCACTCCGTTCAACTGAACGGCCTGTGTCTGTCTGATTGCGATTCGCTATTGCTGGCTCGTCGCCTTTACAGTGCACACGGTCACGGCGTTGCGCGTGACGTACCGAAGTCAACCACCCTTCATACGTACGATAGAAGGGCGGCACAAACCTTTACCCCTTTGCACGTCACCTTCGTACGAGGCTTATGGCGGCACGCGTCCTCGAGGGGACAGTGAATGTGTTCCTCTCGGCTGGCCATAAAGTGCCTTGTACACGCGTGTTTAGCTGTACCGGCCTTCCTCCGCTGTGGCGCATTGAATATCCCGCTGAGGTTTCAACTTTGTCGATACGATGCAGGTAGATCTGAATAGCATAATGGAGCCTGGATCTGAATGTGCTGTCGGTGCTTCTCGATGAGCTCTTTTTGCTGTATAAACATTCGTAAATAGCTTACATGGAAGGTACAATGAAACGAACACACCCGTACGCGTTTATATGTAACCAGATATTTTTATGCGAAGCAAAAATGCCAAGCGTTGACATATTGATATTAATATATAGCACCGTTTTTTTTTGTGAATGTAAAATGAAATTGTACGTATGGACTGGACACACAAAAGATCACAGATATGCAATAACCGCTGTAACCGCTCAGAGTACAATGACAAATGGTCCTCTCGACAGGCGGTCTGCGTTCATGTGGCTAACTCGCTCCATTGTGCCTATTAAGCCAAGGCAGTAGGCGTCCCAGACGGTACTCCCAGGTTGCTAAAGCCCGGGGCATTAGCCGTCCGGCCCGGGTTCCATGTGCAGCACACTTCCCTCGTACACTAATAGTAGCCTTAACAGCCCTCGAATGGGCCACGACAAAATAACAATATGAATTCGTTGCCACTCAATCGATATCGTATGCCTTGCCTCCCATGCCAGCAAAAGTGACCGCGGGAAAGTTACTTTTGGGAGTTTGTACCATCTAACCAACTTTCAAGTGGGTGCGTGAAGGTCTCCGCAGCGCGCGGGAGTCGCGCACCAGCGGACCGATGCCGGAAAGAGAGTCATAGTTACTCCGTACGTGAACAGATTATGTTTGCTGCCTTCGTCTTATCATGTACTACGCGCATTGTGCTCACGAATATCTGTCGACTATACAACGCAACGTCATTGCAATGGCGTTTATTGTGGTAGCGGTAACAGACTTAAGGTAACCATGTTATATGGTAACGAATATACCATATTCGTTTTAACCATATCATATTTAGACAGCACGACCTATATGGCGCTAGAATTATACAGTCATATACAGTAACATAGTCAAATGGGAAGTGTGCGCGTCTAGCATGCCATGGATGCACACAATACGATAATAAAGGTGAAACGTTTGTCATCATTACTTATGAACCTTTAAATTAGATTAATAAGCCTTTTTTAAAGCCTAGCGCTTTAAGATGTTCAGACTGTTTTCTTTAATGGCGGAGTTTGCTCTTTGCACAGCTTTTAAAACGTATGTAGCACAGTAGTTTGTTCTCTCAACAAATTGTGAGGTTATTTCTATATATTTACGACTATTCTCCTAAAGTGTTCAAGGACCCTTGTTGTTACTTAGAAAAATTGCCAAATAGTTTTGCAGTATAGCTATTCGTATAGCTATTAATACCTTAGTGCATTGCCACTCCTACGTATAAATCCCGTATGATGTTAGTTCAATGGCATACTACGGAAACCTGACTTTATTAGGTATGTACTAAACTATGATTGTGTGAATTATATTACCATCTCTTAAACGCGCTACTTGGGGAAGTTTATACGGTTGTCCGAGAAAAATATCAAATAGAACAAATATTTTGTGGATTCTAACTAAGCCATCTGTCCGCCGTTTTTCAAATGATTTTGAATAAATCGAATTTGATTCACAGATACATACATACAATGCTGTGGTTGGTTTAGAGGTCTGCAAATTGGGAGAAACAGACTTCAAGTGGAAAACGGCAAGGATACGCCTAACAATGTATTTGTTTGTCAATATTCCGCATAAGCAAACGCCGTCGCAATATTTGTGAGTTATCGTAGTCGACCAATCCGTGAACGTGATACGGTGACCGCAAACATTTTCCGTTCACAAAACAAAAACGCCACTTGTTAATCTACACTAAGCTAAGTCGTATATACCAACTATATCTACAAAAGAGACAGGCTGCAATTGAACCACTTAGAGGGAGCGCCTCGGGTGCAAAAGGCGAACGCATTCAAGAACAGCCTAATAACAGCCGAAGTGCCGATTCCGCATCGGAAGGTGGACAACCCCGATACGAGTGCGCGGGAACTACATACCACCAAACCCCAGTTCTTACCTATTCCGGAACCATCCAGACCTATGTGGGGGGACGATCGGATTGTGCTGATTACTTGCAACTCATGGTTAGGCAGAAATACAAAAACACGATATATATATATATATATATATATATATATATATATATATATATATCATGTAACTATAATATAAGTGTAGACATTTCAGAGGAAAGCTTGCATCATTACCGTCATCCGCGCTATTGCCGCCACCCGATCTATCCTGAGCAGGAAAACGACGTCTATTACATCTGACCCCGCTATTGCTAACTTCGCTGCTATCTCGGACCTTGAACGTTGCCCGCTTTCTCCTAGCGATTACTTTCAATTTAATTATCGTCTCGGTCGTACCACAAGACACAGCATAGTACCACAAAGCATACTAGCACAAATAGCATTAGCATACGCATTATTGTGCTAAATGTGTTACAACTTCTCTCGTTTTTTCTGCTGTCATTGATGCTAGTAATAATGCAAATAACATAAATGGCTGAAGCTGCAACTGCGTGTCGATGTACAAGTACACTACATGTAAATAAATGTAAAAATCAAACGTATCCGTTAATTGTCGTAATTCTAGCTAACTGACAGAAGAATAAACAAAATTGGTCCTACCTTTTGATCATAATCGGTACGCGCTAAGAATCCGATGCGCCCGATTCTTCTCAAGCGTGCAGGACGCTTGTATTCGTGCAGTCAACATAATCGATATAACATAACATAATAGCTTTATTAACCGATGGTTGGTTTACAATATTGCGCGTACAGAGAAAGCACACATTCACATATACATATATTCATCACGGTTCTAAAAGTCGAGTCAACGGAACTGTTCTATCGCATCGTTGAAGGTGATATAAGTCACACTGTCTCCCGCAAAGTTTGCACAAGCATAACGAGGAAATTTCATGGAACTTCTCTCGAATACAGATCTTCATGTGGAAGCCATGTACAGCAAATCGTGCAATAAGGTGTCTATTTTCATAGTTGCAGCGCTTCCATGAAGTACACGTCATTGCCTGGGTTTCATAAAAGAGCGGGTCAATGTCTGCCATCTTATTCTCCCATTCAGACATGTACTCGTTGAAAGCTGCCGTTTTCGGTAACACGTGGATTTTTTGTAAATTCTCAACAAATAGCGGAGTCGACGCCAGTAAATAGACTAATCTGTTGAGACTAGTGCGGTGGACTCTTAGCGCCTTTTTTAGAAAAGCGGCCTTGATTTGGTCAAGCGCCTTAAAGTTTAACTTCGTCAGATGCGGCCATATCACCTGTATACCGTAAGAAGCAGTAGGCGCAATCTTCAGGTTAAAGAGATGAACGGCAACGTCCATTGATAGTTTATGAGGGTCTCGGATGCTATGAAAGGACTGTAGTCCTTTCCGAATTCGTTCATCAATGTGCCTCGAGAAGTTCGTACCTCGAGACGAGAACATAACCCCTAGGTATGAGAAGTGCGAGACAAATTCTATAGATTTTGAACCTAACCGTAGTTCGTCGATTCCAGCCAATTTCCCTCCGCGTCTAAACTTCATTGCCTTTGTTTTATCTAAATTTATTTCCAACTGGTTTCGATGAACGTAATGCTGCAAGGTCACAAGGGATTGTTGCAAATGGAATCGACTGCGAGAATATAGCACCAAGTCGTCTGCATACATAAGGACGTCTACCTGCGAGTGCCGACTCCGTATCTCTTCAGGAAGGTCACTCACCAGCACCGAAAACAGCAGGGGGCTAAGATTATCACCTTGGGCAACACCAGTGGTCTGTAAGATCGCCATGTGTTTAGCGCCTCCGTCATCTATAATAACTTGTCCTTCCTGTAAAATACCTTTAATGAGCTCCAATATATTCAATGAGATCCCGCAAAAAGCCAGCTTGTCAAGTATAATTGTTCGTGCGGCCGTATCAAAGGCCGCTTTAAAATCTACAAATACAGCAAATAGATAAGCCCCCTTAGTTCGAAGTGCCCGTTGTATCGAATTTAGAAGTACAGCACATGCTGTCATTGTTGACCGGCCCCTTCTGAAGCCATGTTGTTGCTCCGGCAGCTTTCTGTTAATCTCAAGAAAATGTTCTAATCTACGGGCTAGGATAGCAGACAGAAGTTTGTAGATTGCGCTCTTCTTTGCGATACCTCGGTAAGACGACGGTGCTAGCGGATCTCCTTTTCCTTTAGGGATAATGCTAAGAAGACTGGTTTTCCATTCCGAGGGTAGTTGGACCGTTTTCATCACCTCATTAAAAAGTCTGGTAAAACAAGGCGCAAGGTGAATCGCTTGCTTGAGATGTTCATTTGTGACCAAATCGAGCCCCGGGGCCTTCCCAGACGGTGCTTTCATTATTGAGTCGATAACTTCAGAATTGCTAAAAGGCCGCGACAGGGCTTGACGGGCGTCAGTGACGCGCTCGTCCCACACTGACATTATCACAGGAGCGCAGCTCGGAACGGTAATGGCACTGGCAAACATTTGCCGGAAATGAGCATTTAGTATATCATGTGGGATAGGACACGCAGTAACGCGCCTGTCTGTCTGCAGCCACTTATGAGGTCGTTGTTGCGCTTCTAGGAGCAGCTTGTATTGTTTTCGTTCTTCATATTCTTTAATGGCGTTTTTTACAACTCTTTTATAGTCACGACTTAATCTAGTATAAAAATAAGTCATCTCCGGGCGGATTTTTGCTAAAATGTATGCTTGAGTCATATAGTGTTTGCAAGAAGCGCACTCCTGATTGTACCATGGAGCGTGCTTTCTGTTTGTTCGCTTGCTTTCCGTTTGTTGCTTTAGCCGAGCGCTAGCAGTAATGGCACTTCGAATGCTGGTGGCATAGGATTCCACGTTGATCACGGTTGGCACTGGGACTATGTTTCGCGAGGTAACCGTCAAAAGGCTGAGATTCAGATTGCGACTTAGACAAAGCCGCTTGTGATCTGTAGAATGAGGTTCAATTGATATTTCCATTGCGACGGGTAGGTGCCACCTTGCACCGAACGCCAGAGTCTTCTCCTGCACCCCCCTGTACTTGACATTACATGGGTTAGCATTTGTGGCGAAAATGTCAATCGTAGATTGGCCGTGAGGCGCGACGAATGTCGAATCTTCAGCTGTAGATATAACCCACATACTGCGAGATGCCAAAGCGTCGAGTAGTGATACCGTTCTTATACATCTTGGTTTGTCAAGCCGACAGTTGAGATCACCGCATACTACAGTCACTTTGTGTAAGTCCACCATGTCAAGACATAGTACTAATTTCTCCAGCAGTGTTGAAATTGCTTCTGAAGGACTTGAATATATTGCAATGACGTTAATGGCGGTTCCCGTTAGGACTACGCAGTTATCATCTTTGTAGCATGTTTTTGCGCCAGCGAGCTTGCTGTTAAACAACACTGCAACTCCACCACTTGTTCTGCCCGGTCCCTCTGTTTGTACACCCAGGCATTCCGCTATACACCAACTTGGAACGACTGTAGGTTTGGTGGCCCATGTCTCAGTAAGAACCAACACGTCATACTGCTTAGCTAAAGGAAGAAGTGGGTAACTTGATTTAATGCCTTCACAGTTCCATTGAAAGAATTTAAGTAGCGATCTCTTGTCTTGAGTACGTTGCGGTTGTTTTTGTACTGGTGCGTTTGTTACTGCTGAGCAAGCCGGTCAGGAGCCTCCAGGAGGCCTGCCGCGCTTGCTCGTCTTTACACCTTGGTTACATGATAGCGTGCAAAGTGCATCGCGCAAGGAGGCTTCAATAGAGTGTTGCAAGGTTTTTTCAAGGGAAGTAGCTCCAGTGGCTTTGCTCAAGTCATCACCCATCTCTCCTGCGGTTGCCCTACAGAGCAGAGAGGGAAACAACTTTTCAAATACACTGGTTACCGCTGTATGTATTCGTGCAGTCAACCAAATAGAACAACTTTAGGGAGCTGTTAAACCTGGTCCTTGCATGAAAAAACGTGACTGTAGACGTTTTTACCAATGTTGTGCAATAGCCGACAATTCTTGATTCATAAGACTAGTTGCTTCGTAAACGTGGATTATTTTTCTGCTTCATAGCACTGCACACTTGAGTCGATCCACACATGCTTATGAGTGAACTTTCAGTTCAAGCGAAGAAGTTCAAGTGTAGAGCTCACAAAGGAAGACCCCGTTCAGAAGCTGCACATGAAGGCGGTTGCGCCAGAAGTTACCATTTCGATGAAGCTCCCTGACTCGGGTCTTGATTTCCCCGTCATCTCGCCAGAACCGATCACGATCACCGTCGAACCTGCGGAGGAAGAATTTGACGGCTTCATCGAAGTAGCTTCCATATTACAACAATGCAGGCAAAGACGATTCAGAGGAAAGCTTGCGTCATTATTGTCAACCGCGCCATTGTCGCTACTCGCTTTATCCTGAGCAGAAATACGACCTCGCTAATGCTGGCTTTGCTGCTACCTAGAGCCTTGAACCGTGCTTAATTCCGCCTGGCGATTACTTCCCGTTTCACAATCGCCTGGGCCACACCACAAGACACAACATATGTACTACAAAACATATTCACTCAAATGGCATTAGCATACGTATTATTGAGCCATATGTGCTAAAGCTTTTCCCTGTCTTTCTGCTGTCATTGATGCTAGTGAAAATGAAATTTATCTATGTAAATTAAGGCTGAGGTCAAAACTGCATATCGATGTACAAGTAAAGTACGTGTAAATAAACGTAAGAATCAAACGTATCCGTTGATTGTCGTAAATCTAGCTAGCAGACAGAAGAATGAACAAAACTAGTCCTACCTCTCAGAGTGGTTAGACCGTTTTTAGCTTGCACGTGAGTGATCTTAATAGTGCAAGTTACGCCACTGTCGATGCTTGGCAGAGCGAGTGGGTGGAGCACCCCGGCGGCCAACAGCCGGACCATGTGGACAAAAAATCTTATGCCACCTCGTTTATGCCGTCAAAATCCTTCTCCTCAAGCTCGAGGTCGCCTTATTCGATTCTAGCAAGATCACGGGGCATCAGCGCTCCGGCTAGGAAGTTCTGTACTCGAGTGTGTAATTGTACTCACGAATAGTGTGGCCTATAATGCAAAAAATATTGTACCAGATATCTTCTTATCAAAGAAGCCGTATTATCCATAAATTATTTCAATGCACGTCAAAACATGCCTTCCGATTTCTATCACGAACTAGAATTTAAGATTAGCAAATATTTGTGTGTATTCATTAGGGCAAACTATACATTTCAAGGCATGTACAAGACTTACCAAAACATACTATTGTCTCTTAAAGACTTAACCATTTACCCTTTCTTACAAGATTTTTAAGTTGCCGCGTACAATGTGTGTTATATTAATCAAATCATTGATTATTAAGAGCGTGGTGCGGGGTTATTAGTCGTATTTAAAGATGTCCGGCCCTCGTTACATGAAAGATATACCTCAGGTTAACTGCGGTATATCTTTCATGTACCGCCAAGCCCGTTCCAGCCAAGCCCGTAAGGAACGGAGGATAGTCTAGTAATTAAAACAACCTCTTTAAAAGATATTTTTAATTCTAGTCGTATTCAAATGGGTTGGGTAAATCAGGCTGTGCTTACCCCCACTTAATTATTGCCAACCGAATAATGTGTTTTTGTAACTAGACATGACCACTGCTTTTGGTGTAATGTTTCCCCTCGGTACATGAAAGATATACCTCAGGTTAACTGCGGTATATCTTTCATGTACCGCCAAGCCCGTTCCAGCCAAGCCCGTAAGGAACGGAGGATAGTCTAGTAATTAAAACAACCTCTTTAAAAGATATTTTTAATTCTAGTCGTATTCAAATGGGTTGGGTAAATCAGGCTGTGCTTACCCCCACTTAATTATTGCCAACCGAATAATGTGTTTTTGTAACTAGACATGACCACTGCTTTTGGTGTAATGTTTCGTTAACTCTGTGTGCTGTTGGGTTCGATGAAATATGCAAGTCATTGGAAATTGGTAAGTTGCACAGATCAAGCCTTAGGTTAACGCTAAGTTCCAACTTAATCTTCTGGTTCTTGGAGGCGCGGATATAAATTAATTCGGTATCTTATTGCCATTAATTTAGTGGGTTAAGTCAAGTGCCCCAGTTTAGCGCATTTGTTTGATGAAAGAAGCACGCTTTTTTTTGCCGTGACTGCCGATTTTAGCAGGGCAGTCTACTCAGGGAAGCGCGGGGAGCAGGACCAGCCGCTGTGAGAGACCGGCCTATCAGGGAGGTGGTTGTTCATATGATGACTTCGGCGGAGGCATGGAAGGAGGCGACGAACTTGTTTGACGCCGTTTTGACACTGAAGACAGCCACGAAAACGGCCAGGCGGGAACGGCTTAAATTATGTCTCGGGAAAGTGTTCGAGACAAGAAGCCTAGGAAGGGGAGAGGAGGGGGAGCAGCTGGGTCCTCACAGGACGGTTTAAAAAAATAGCAGTAACCCTCTATCCAACCGCAGGAAAACATGCGGGATGATAGAGAAGAAAAGAGGTGAATAGAGGATGACGGCATAGAGGCCTTTCCCACGGCTTCGAAGTAATGCCAAGGTAGTACCGAGTCTGGGGGTGGGGAGGAATCTGGGTGTTCGTGGGTATGTGAGTTCCACACTAGTCACGCAGGCTGCTAGTGATGCACAGAAGCAATAAATTAAGACTGAGGTCAAAACTGCATATCGATGTACAAGTAAACTACGTGTAAATAAACGTATCCGTGTAATCAAACATATCCGTTGATTGTCGTAAATCTAGCTAGCAGACAGAAGCATGAACAAAACTAGTCCTACCTCTCAGAGTGGTTAGACCGTTTTTAGCTTGCACGTGAGTGATCTTAATAGTGCAAGTTACGCCACTGTCGATGCTTGGCAGAGCGAGTGGGTGGAGCACCCCGGCGGCCAACAGCCGGACCATGTGGACAAAAGATCTTATGCCATGGTACATCTGCCGGCATGACGGAATGGATGCAATACTTGGATGTGGACTTTCTGGAGTTTAAGACGGACGGTGTTCGGCACGGTATGTGTTATCTAATCAATAGGTCCGAAACCGTTGCTCTACAAAAATTTCAAATTGCCTCGCAGTATGACTGCAAATGTCCGTTGCCTCTATCAGGCGTTAATTCCTTATGAAATTACTAGGTTTGCACATAAACACATTTTATTTAACTCGTAATGGAATGTGAACAATTGTCCCCCAGGGAACGTGAAAGCAAACTACGTAAGTCCAAATCTAGTGTCAACCACAAGACACTTGTCCATACAAGGCGCCAAGCACTGCCGTGGCGTCACCACGTTGTGTGTTCATTGAGAGCTTGTTTCAAAAAAAAATCGCCAGTGCGTAGGTCCTCCGTGGCCAATCTGAGACACGTATAGCATACCTTAGTAATAATGCCCTCAGATATTTTACCTGGGCCCCCTAAAGTCTCGGGGGCAATAGATCGAAAACCCAGAGAGCCTCCGACAGACGCATACTTCCGACACTTATTTCTCTCCGCTTACAAAACAGCATAACCTGCCTGGGCAGCGCCGTGACTGACCATTGAAGGGGCTAAAGAGTCAGTACACAAGAGTAGCCAGAAGACCTTAAAGCGGCAAGCCTTTCGACAAGCCTATACCAACACTCAAGACAGCCGAGGAAACGGCCAGGCGGGAAAGGTTTGAGCGGATCTCGGGAAAGTGGTCGAGACGAGGAGCCTAGGGAGGGAGGAGGATGGGGTGCAGCCGGGCCCTCATGGCCACGACGCACCCTCACAGGACAATTTACAAAATGGCAGTAACCCCCTATCCAACCGCAGGTAAACATGCGGGACAATAAGGAGAGGTAGAGCTGAGTAGAGGGAAACGGCAGAGACGCCTCTCCCACGGCTTCGAAGTAATGCCAAGGTAGTACCGAGTCTGGGGGGTGGGGAGGAATCTGGGTGTTAGTGGGTATGTGAGTTCCACACTAGTCACACAGGCTGCTAGTCACGCATGCATTCTCGAAACCTCCTAGATAAAAAAGGACTATGCAACAGTCTAAAGCAAAAGAGCGTGAAGCATTGCGCCAATGGCGAATATTTGATTATCAGTCTAAGTAGATGCCTTCTTCTACAAAGTATGACTCTTCTACGTCCTCTTGAATTCTGTGGATCTTATGAACTAGGAAATGTGCATCAATAAATTGCGTAATAGTTGGTTAAAACGTCTACGGTTAAGTTTGTTCTCACGAAAGGACCACTTTAAGCAGCTGCAGTTCCTTAGAGTTCGTTGTTTTTCCACTTGGTTGACTACACAAATTCAAGTACGCATCGGAAAGGATCGTGCGCATAAGACTCTTAGAGCGGACCGAATAAGACTAAAACGTAGGACAAATTTTGTTTACTCTTCTGTCTGCTAGCTAGATTTACGACAATCAACGGATACGTTTAATTCTGACATTTATTTACACGTACTTTACTTGTATATTTACAGGCAATTGCGTCAGCCGTTTACATTATTAAATTCCATTATCACAAGTATCAATGACAGCAAAAAAACCGGAGAATTTGTAATACATTTAGATCGATAATACGTGTGCTACTGCCATTTGTGTTAGTATGTTTTGTAGTGCGTATGCTGTGTTTTCCCTGTAGCAACAGCGTGGTTTCATTTAGTTGACGTATTCTTCCTGCCCCGGGTAGACTGAGTTGCGGCAAAGGCGCGGATGACAATAATGATGCAGGCTTTCCTCTAAAATGTCCACACCTGAATTGTAGTTTTGTGGCAGGGGGTCGGAAACCACTTCAAGAAAGCCAAATTCCTCCTCCACAGGTTCGATGGTGATCGTGACCAATCCTGGCGGCATGGCGATGGAATCAGCGCTCGAGCCAGGAAGCTGCATGGAGACGGTAATTTTCGGTTCAATCGGTTTCGTGAACAGCGGATGGAAGCGGACATTAGCGCTCAAATCAGGGAGCTCGGCCCGGTCGATGAGCTGCATCGAATCGGTTACGTCCGGCTCAGCCGACTTCATGTACAGCTGATTCAAGGGGTCTTCCTTTGAAAAATCTCCACACGAATTGAGGTAATCTGACCGAGGGTCGGAAGCCAATTCGATGAAGTCTTCAAAAACCTTCTCCGGAGACTCGATAGTGATCTTAATTGATTCCGGCATTATTACGGAGCCATCAGCACTCGAACCAGGGAGCTTTGGCTTATCGGTGAGCTGTGTCGGAACGGTAGCTTCCTGCCCAATCGTCTTCGTCAACCGCTGATGTAAGGGCCCTTGCCTCTGGATCGGTTTTTGGTGGTCGCCTCTTGTAGCCGCACCAGCTGGCCGGGCGTCAAGACTATGCCCGAGCAAGATGCACACCACCACAATAAAGATAAACTTCACAGAAGCCATTGTAGAAATCGAGTAGGTGCTTAGATGTACAGTAACTATACTAAGCTCAGATCTCTCTATTTATACTAACTAATTTCTTTATACTAACTCACAAAGTGGAAAGGGTAATGGCGCTTATTCTCTCTAGATGCCCTTTCCTGTCGAGGTTGACGAAGATCTCGGCACTCACACAGAAGCCCACGGGGGTCTCGTGGGAAGGTTCTATTTTTGCGACACGGAGCAGTTAAAAAACGCCTCTTCTGACGAGGCTAATGCGAGTCTCGAATAGATGCTGATAAAATGCTAGTCGTGTAATCGGTTTCTTGAGGTCGAGAAGGATTTTGTTGGTATTTCCCAATTCATGTTCAGGCGGACGGATCATGGCCCTATAGATTAGTTGAGACCTGGACTATGCTTGCCTGGTTATCGCCAGAACATTTCCCCCTATTTGTAAGTAAAAGCAGCACGAGACGGCTCGTCGGAACTAAGAATCTACAGGTTGCCAGAGAAGAGACCAAATGTGTTCAAAGCAGGTAGGAGTTTTCGATAGAAGACGAGTGTTCACGACACCAGTAAAAGCTTGCCAAAGGTTTCCGAAGCTAAATAGGTAGAGGAATCAGCTAGGATTTTTGAGTGTTCTGCGTTTTTACAGCATTTTTAGATGTCTTGTGGTTTTACAGCAGTTCAATGTGTCAGCGTGCCGTATTTTACGCTAACATTTGAAGAACATCAAGCCCATATTTAGAATAGAGCTTGAGCGACGGCGACTCCGTATGCTTGGTATCAAGGGCTTCGCCATGAGGAACGTCCGAAAGTCGACGATAAAACGCATTCTGAAACGACAAAGATATAGCACTAGGCCCATATCTTAAAAAGCTCGAGGCTACAATCAATGAAATCTGGAAACATTTGTATGACGCCCTTATGCTCCTAGAGTATAAACTGATCACCCTTGAAGCGGTGAATTGATGTCTGGCAAACTGCATGGAGCCTTCAATAACCTCCTCTGCAGGCTCGATAATAATCATAACCGATTCTGGCAACATGACGGGGCATCAGCGCTCGAATCAGGGAGCTCTGGCTGGCCGGTGAGCTGTAATACAACGGCCACTTCCAGCTTAACCGCCTTCGTCAGCAGCTGATGTAAGCGTAGAGCCAAATTGGCCCAGACGGAAGCCGCCTAGACGTCAGCTAACTCCTCGACCGTTAGCGCCAACAGTCTTCACTTGGCCTCGGATGCTCCACTTCTTCGGGGGAGGTTCTGGTCTGATTCTGATAGGACCGCCACCAAAACATACTCTTGATGTTGTTAATATGGCCTTACCTCGGACCAGCGAGCATCGTCGATCTTGATAGAGTTAAGACTGCGTTCCTCAAACCTCATCCTGGAGGTCTAGAGAACGCACTGCAATCGGCTTGTCTATCTGATGGCTTTCCACAGAGACTTGGCAACGAAGATACAATCTGCCTCACGCTCAAGCGTTTAAGCAGCCTTTTCAGAAGTCGAAGACGGCCCACTCATCTATATGACGCCAGCCCTTACCCCAGACACGTTGAAGAAACCCAATAAGAAAATGTGTCGTCTTACTCTTCGATTCGCCACGCGTACACGTTTTACTGTATAATTTGTGCTCGACCTGGCTACCACGAAGGTAGTGCATCATGTAGTGGCAGTGGCCTAGGCGGCTAACGCACCGTTCGAAACGGGGCGTTGCCATGGCAACCACGGTTAGCAAAACATGTCTAGTTCGAGCCCCGGCCGTGCTGGTTGAATTTGTTGGACGTGGTTGTCATTGCCCTGCTGCTACATACCTCTGCTGGAGAAAGCCTAATTATTCCAGTACGAGAACGCGATGGCGATAGATGCATTTAGACGATATCGTGCCACAGGCAACTTAGCCCATCACGAGCGTCTAAAATGTAGTTGTCAGAGCGTTAAAAAAATATGTTTGTCAAAGTTGCGGTCAGCAACGCTGGACATATTATTTACTGGAATGTTCCAACCCGGTTTTGGAAAACCGTCTAATCTAATATGCTGCGGTACATGCTTTTTGGTCATTAAAACGACTAAACCGAGCAAGATGGCTTAGTGGCAACACCTTCTGTCTAGCATTTGGGAGGCCTGGGTTCGAGACCCAGACCGGCCACTCCTAAATTGGTTTTCATGGTTCTCAATTTAAACAAGGTGAATGTCAGAGTGGATTAAAAATCGACCATGATCGAAAAAAAAACGGGGAGCACAGATGTCTCAATAAAAAGAGATGGTGCATTACCATCCAACTCCCCCATCAAAATAAAAAAAAAAGTTTAAAGGAAATGCTGCAGTTTAAAAAGATTTCTCAGTGTATATCAAAGGTCTTCAAGATGGCTCATATGATGCAGCCGATGTACCTCATACCTCAAATCCATACCTCGGTGCCTGGACGAGCGAGTTTAATACGAATGTATACGTATTATTCTTGTTGAATGTTGGCCGATTCCAAAGCGCTGCGAAGTTCAGTAGTAAGACTCCGATATTCAAATTGTCCTAGAGGTTGCGGCCGGTATTCGAGTAGACTGACCTAGGCAGAGACCGCCACAGGGAGTATGCAGATGTAGGGGGCGTTTTTCTAAGCGCTTCACTAAACGAACCGTCTCGCTGAGTCTTCATAGCCCAAAGTCGAATGCTGTACATAGTGTTGCAAGATAGCGACATCTTACTACCGGGGGGCGGGACGAGTAAACTCCGATTTGTGCAGAAAAGCCAACCTTCGCGAAATCTCTAGCCCGCGCTTTGAGACGGAAGAGATTCCCCCACTCTCCACGAAGTGACACACATAGACAAACAGGAGATTTTGTTGCTTGAAGGTAGAGGAGACACTTCCGTGATTGACGCCTGCATGACGACCACTTGAAACTGGTCGTCATGCGGTAAACTTGCACTGAACGTCTCAGAAATGAGTCGATAGGCTCGTAATGAAGTTGAGACGCAACGATTCATCTCTCATGAAAAAAGTATTACGGCAAATTTTAGCACGTACAAGGTGTGCTACATTAATCAAATCATTCAACGCTGTGAGAGTAGTGTGGGGTATATTAGTCACATTCAAATAGGTAGGCTTGATCAGGCTGTGCTTGCACTTATTTAGCTATATGCCAACCGACCAATGTGTGCATTTATGTAATCAGACTTGTGGCCACTTCTTTCGGCGTAATATTCCATGAACTTTATAGGTTGTTAGAGCCTACATCGATAATGTATGCAAGCAATTGTAAACTAGTAAGTTGTCGTATAGTAGTAGCTCAAGTTCGCCGCTTAAGCGGTATGTTTAGGCTAGATTGAAGATTAGTGCCAGCTTGATCTTCTGGTTCTCGGATGCGCGGATGTGACTAAACTTCGGTAAAATATAGCCATTCTCTTAGTCTTTGACGTCGAGTGCATCGTGTGCAACGCATTTGTTCAATGAACGGAGCATGCCATTTTTTGCTTAGACTGCTGATTGTAGCAGAGCAATCCTTAGAGGATGCCGAAAGATGAAGTTCCGGACCATATGCATATCTAAGATACTTGATAGTGGGAGTCAAATGTTTATCCAACCAAACGTCGTGTACAGAAGCCTGACTATACTGGTGACGAACCTTCACTTGAAAACGAACTCATAACGAATGTTCTCATAAGCATGCTTTGATCTTTTCAAGCGTGCAGTGTTATGAATACCTGGTCCATGATTGCAATGTCCGTAAAAGGCGAACTTATGATCGATTGTAGATTTTGCAATAAGACGTCTTCTCCTACGAAGTTTCACTCTCCAACGGTCTCTTGAGCTCTGTGGATGTTTCGAGCCTATTGTCGACCATTAAATACGAGAATTTTGCACAACAAAATGGTTAAAACTTTTGCGTTCACGTTTTTTCACAGAAGACACAGTTTAAACAGAATTAAAGTTCCTTATAGTTCGTCCTGTTTTGTTTTTTCACTTTGTTAGATTAATGTAAGCGTTTGTACGACATCGGTAAGAACTCTAAGAGTGGATATTTTAGGTCCAAAAAGTAGGCTATCTTTGTTCATTCGTCTGTCAGCTAACTAAATTCACGATAAAAAACGGATATGTTTGATTCTTACATTTATTTACATGTCTCTTATTGCACACCAGAATGCAGTTGTAGCTTTTGCCATCTATATTAATGAATTCCATTATCGCTAGTATCAATGGCAGGAGCAAAAACCGGAGAAGTTAAAACAAATTAGGCGCTATAATACAAATGCCAACTGTAGAAGTATGGCATATATGCTGTATTTTGTGGTGCGGCCGAGACGATTATAAAATAAAAAGTAGTCGCTAGGAGGAATCGGGCAAAATTCAAGGTATTTGAGGTAGTAGCGAAGCCAGCAATAACGGTGTCCGATGTAGTAGGCGTCGTTTTCTTGCTCAAGGTAGACGAAACAGTAATGATAGCATGGATGACGGCGATACCTGTTTTGTATGGCAGAGGGTCGGAAGCCACTTCAATGAAGCCGTCAAATTCTCCCTCCGCAGGTTGGCTTTTCTGCACAAACCGGAGTTTACTCGTCCCGCCCCCCGGTAGTAAGATGTCGCTATCTTGCAACACTATGTACAGCATTCGACTTTGGGCTGTGAAGACTCAGTAGGACTGTTTGTTTAGTGAAGCGCTTAGAAAAACGCCCCCTACATCTGCATACTCCCTGTGGCGGTCTCTGCCTAGGTCAGTCTACTCGGATACCGTCCGCAACCTCTAGGACAATTTGAATATCGGCGTCTTACTACTGAACTTCGCAGCGCTTTGGGATCGGCCAATATTCAACAAGAATAATACGTATACATTCGTATTAAACTCGCTCGTCTAGGCACCGAGGTATGGATTTGAGGTATGAGGTACATCGGCTGCATCAGATGAGCCATCTTGAAGACCTTTGATATACATTGAGAAACCTTTCTTAACTGCAGCATTTACTTTAGTCGTTTTAATGACCAAATAGCGTGCACCGAATCGTATTAGATTAGACGGTTTTCCGAAACCGGGTTGGAGCATTCCAGTAAATAATATGTCCTGCGCTGTTGACCGCATTTTTGACAAACACATAATGCACTATCTTCGTGGTAGCCAGGTCGTGCACAAATTATATATAGAGCTTCCTGATTCGAGCGCTGATGTCCCCGTCATGTTGCCGGAATCGGTTAAAATCATTATCGAGCCTGCAGAGGGGGTTAAGGAAGGCTTTATCGAAGTGGCTAGGACAACGCTCTATGTATGTTCAAACAGTCCGTGGATGGTCTAAGTTATTTGATATCAAGTTACCTATTAATATTTTTAGAGCATTCTGGCCACAGTAATTGTAAATGCAATTGAATAATTGAGTACACACGGCTTAAACAAGAAACATTTACAAATTTATATTTATTAGTTATTACATGTTAACAGATACTACTGTTAAGTACAGCCTATGCTTAACTGAGCTAGTGAAGAATGCGTGCGATCTGATAATGCGTTCTCTCGTCATTAAAAACACAAGCCTCAAGGCAGAGCTACAGAACATTGAGCCATATCTATACTATCTTACGTATTATAGTGTAGGACATATATAAGACCCGGCACTTGTTTAAGCACGGACGAATGGCACTCACAGAAAATATTATTTGGCTAACACAAAAAGTAGCATCTCACAACACTTCCATGCAGTTTGTCAGACATCAATTCACCGCTTCAACGGGTGATCAGTTTATACTCTAGGAGCATAAGGGCGTCATACAAATGTTTTCAGATTTCATTGATTGTAACCCCGACTTTTTTTGAGAGATTGGCCTAGTGCTATATCTTTGTTGTTTCAGAATGCGTTTTATCGTCGACTTTTGGACGTTCCTCATGGCGGGACCCTTGATGCCAAGCATACGAAGTTGCCGTCGCTCAAGCTCTATTCAAGATATGGGCTTGATGTTCTTCAAATGTTAGCGTAAAATACGGCACGCTGACACATTGAACTGCTGTAAAACCACAAGACATCTAAAAATGCTGTAAAAACACAGAACACTCAAAAATCCTAGCTGATTCCTCTACCTATTGGCAGATCGGCCTAATTAGCTTCGGAAACCTTTGGCAAGCTTTTACTGGTGTCGTGAACACTCGTCTTCTATCGAAAACTCCTACCTGCTTTGAACACATTTGGTCTCTTCTCTGGCAACCTGTAGATTCTTAGTTCCGACGAGCCGTCTCGTGCTGCTTTTACTCACAAATAGGGGGAAATGTTCTGGCGATAACCAGGAAAGCATAGTCGAGGTCTCAACTAATCTATAGGGCCATGATCCGTCCGAAGGCCTGAAGTGTTTGTCATAATCAGAAACCCAACATCAAAAACATGAACCTAGCTGATATTAGTAAGTCATTATCATACAGTTTTATGTTGATCGCATATTATAAATAACACAAAACATCATAGGAACTAGATTCCCCAATTAAAAATAATACAAACAAAATCATATATATATATATATATATACTGTGTATTTTTGCCTGAACATGAATTGGGAAATACCAACAAAATCCTTCTCGACCTCAAGAAACCGATTACACGACTAGCATTTTATCAGCATCTATTCGAGACTCGCATTAGCCTCGTCAGAAGAGGCGTTTCTTAACTGCTCCGTGCCGCAAAAATAGAACCTCCCCACGAGACCCCCGTGGGCTTCTGTGTGAGTGCCGAGATCTTCGTCAACTTCGACAGGAAAGGGCATCTAGAGAGAATAAGCGCCATTACCCTTTCCACTTTGTGAGTCCGTATAATGAAATTAGTATAAATAGAGAGATCTGAGCTTAGTATAGTTACTGTACATCTAAGCACCTACTCGATTGCTACAATGGCTTCTGTGAAGTTTATCTTTATTGTGGTGGTGTGCATCTTGCTCGGGCATAGTCTTGACGCCCGGCCAGCTGGTGCGGCTACAAGAGGCGACCACCAAAAACCGATCCGGAGGCAAAGGCCCTTATATCAGCGGTTGACGCAGACGGTTGGGCAGGAAGCTACCGTTCCGACACAGCTCACCGATAAGCCAAAGCTCCCTGGTTCGAGTTCTGATGGCTTCGTAATGTTGCCGGAATCAGTTACGATCACCATCGAATCTCCGGAGGAGGTTTTTGAAGACTTCATTGAAGTGGCTTCCGATCCTCGGTCAGATTACCACAATTCGTGTGGAGATCTCTCAAAGGAAGACCCCTTGAATCAGCTGTACATGAAGTCGGTTGAGCCGGACGTAACCGATTCGATGCAGCTCATCGACCGGGCCGAGCTCCCTGATTTGAGCGCTAATGTCCGCTTCCATCCGCTGTTCACGAAAACGATTGAACCGAAAATTACCGTCTCCATGCAGCTTCCTGGCTCGAGCGCTGATTCCATCGCCATGCCGCCAGGATTGGTCACGATCACCATCGAACCTGTGGAGGAGGAATTTGGCTTTCTCGAAGTGGTTTCCGACCCCCTGCCACAAAACTACAATTCAGGTGTGGACATTTTAGAGGAAAGCCTGCATCATTATTGTCATCCGCGCCTCTGCCGCAACTCAGTCTACCCGGGGCAGGAAGAATACGTTAACTAAATGTAACCACGCTGTTGCTACAGCGAAAACACAGCATACGCACCACAAAACATACTAACACAAATGGCACTAGCACACGTATTATCGATCTAAATGTATTACAAATTCTCCGGTTTTTTTGCTGTCATTGATACTAGTGATAATGGAATTTAATAATGTAAACGGCTGACGCAATTGCCTGTTGATGTACAAGTAAAGTACGTGTAAATAAATGTCAGAGTTACACGTATCCGTTGATTGTCGTAAATCTAGCTAGCAGACAGAAGAGTAAACAAAGTTTGTCCTACGTTTAAGCCTTATTCGGTCCGCTCTAAGAATCTAATGCGCACGATCCTTTCCGATGCGTACTTGAATTTATGTAGTCAACCAAGTGGAAAAACAACGAACTCTAAGGAACTCTGATAGCTGCTTAAAGTGGTCCTTTCGTGGGAAAAAATTTAACCGTAGACGTTTTAACCAATTATTGCGCAATTTATTGATGCACAATTTATGGTTCATAGGATCCACAGAATTCAAGAGGACGTAGAATAGATACTTTGTAGAAAAAGGCACTTAAACTGATAATCAAACATTTGCCATTGGCGCAATGCTTCAAGCTCTTTTGCTTTAGACTGTTTCATATCCCTTTTTATCTGGGAGCTTTTGGGAATGCATGCGTCACAAGCAGCCTGCGTGACTAGTGTGGAACTCACATACCCACTAACACCTAGATTCCTCCCCACCCCCCAGGCTCGAAAAGGCTTGTCGCTCTAAGGTCTTTTGGCTACCCTTGTGTTCTCGAACCCGCAGGTTTGTATACAACGACCCCGGTCGACCTGACGGGATGACCCTAACAGACTTTGAACGTGGAAGCACACTCGTCTGAGATGCTTGCGTGACTGACTCTTTAGCACCTTCAATGGTCAGTCACGGCGCTGCCCAGGCTGGGTATGCTGTTTCGTTAGCGGACAGAAATAAGTGTCGAAAGTATGCATCTGTCGGAGACTCTATGAATTTTCGACGTATTGCCTCGGAGACCTTAGGGGGCCAAATTAAAATCACTGAGGTAATTTATTACTAAGTTATGCTACAAGTGTCTCAGATTGGCTACGGAGGACCTACGCACTGGTGAATTTTTCCGGGGAAAACTCTCAATGAATACACAACGTGGTGACGCCACGGCAGTGCTTGGCGCCTTGTATGGACAGGTGGCTTGTGGTCGACACCAGCCTTGAACCTAAGGCTGATGTAGTTTGCTATCACGTTCACTGGGGGACAATTGTTCACATTCCATTTAGAGTAGAATAAAATGTGTTTATGTGCAAGTATAGTAATTCCATAAGGAATTAACGCCTGATAGAGGCAACGGACATTTGCAGTCATACGGCGAGGCAATTTGTCATTTTTGTAGAGCAACGGTTTTTGGCCCTATTTATTAGATAACACATACTGTGCCGAACACCGTCCGTCTTAAACTCCATAAAGTCCATCCAAGTATTGCATCCTTTCCGTCATGCCGGCAGATGTACCAGGGCATAAGATTTTCTGTCCACATGTCCGCCGGGGTGTTCCACCCACTCGCTCTGCCAAGCATCGACAGTGGCGTAACTTGCACTATTAAGATCACTCACGTGCAAGCTAAAAACGGTCTAACGACTGAGAGGTAGGACTAGTTTTGTTCATTCTTCTGTCTGCTAGCTAGATTTACGACAATCAACGGATACGTTTATTCTTACGTTTATTTACACGTACTTTTCTTGTACATCGATATGCAGTTTTGACCTCAGCCTTAATTGACATAGATGAATTTCATTTTCACTAGCATCAATGACAGCAAAAAGACAGGGAAAGTTCTAACACATATGGCTCAATAATACGTATGCTAATGCCATTTGAGTGAATATGTTTTGTAGTACATATGTTGTGTCTTGTGGTGTGGCCGAGGCGATTGTGAAACGGGAAGTAATCGCCAGGCGGAGTTGGGCACGGTTCAAGGCTTGAGGTAGTAGCAAAGCCAGCATTAGCGAGGTCATATATCTGCTCAGGATAGAGTGAGTAGCGACAATGGCGCGGTTGACAATTATGATGCAAGCTTTCCTCTGAATTGTCTTTGCCTGCATTGTTGTAATTTGGAAGCTACTTTGATGAAGCCGTCAAATTCTTCCTTCGCAGGTTCGGCGGTGATCGTGATCGATCCTGGCGAGATGACGGGGAAATCAAGGCCCGAGTCAGGGAGCTGCATCGAAATAGTAACTTCTTCTGGCGCAACCGCCTTCATGTGCAGCTTCTGAACGGGGTCTTCCTTTGTGAGCTCTACACTTGAACTTCTTCGCTTGAAATGAAAGTTCACTCATAAGCATGATTAGATCGACTCAAGTGTGCAGTGCTATGAAGCAGAATAAGAATCCACGTTTACGAAGCAACTAGTCTTATGAATCAAGAATTGTCGGCTATTGCACAACATTGGTAAAAACGTCTACAGTCACGTTTTTTCATGCAAGGACCAGGTTTAACAGCTCCCTAAAATTGTTCTATTTGGTTGACTGCACGAATACAAGCGTCCTGCACGCTTGAGAAGAATCGGGCGCATCGGATTCTTAGCGCGTACCGATTATGATCAAAAGGTAGGACCAATTTTGTTTATTCTTCTGTCAGCTAACTAGAATTACGACAATTAACGGATAAGTTTGATTTTTACATTTATTTGCATGTAGTTTACTTGTACATCGACACGCAGTTGCAGCTTCAGCCATTTATGTTATTTGCATTATTACTAGCATCAATAACAGCAGAAAAACGAGAGAAGTTGTAACACATTTAGCACAATAATGCGTATGCTAATGCCATTTGTGCTAATATGCTTTGTGGTACTATGCTGTGTCTTGTGGTACGACCAAGACGATAATTAAATTGAAAGTAATCGCTAGGAGAAAGCGAGCAACGTCCAAGGTCCGAGATAGCAGCGAAGTTAGCAATAGCGGGGTCCGATGTAATAGACGTCGCTCTCCTGCTCAGGATAGATCGGGTGGCGGCAATAGCGCGGATGACGGTAATGATGCAAGCTTTCCTCTAAAATGTCTACACTTATATTATAGTTACATGATATATATAAAAAAAATGATATATATATATATATATCGTGTTTTTGTATTTCTGCCTAACCATGAGTTGCAAGTAATCAGCACAATCCGATCGTCCCCCCCACATAGGTCTGGATGGTTCCGTAATAGGTAAGAACTGGGGTTTGGTGGTATGTAGTTCCCGCGCACTCGTATCGGGGTCGTCCACCTTCCGATGCGGAATCGGCACTTCGGCTGTTATTAGGCTGTTCTTGCATGCGTTCGCCTTTTGCACCCGAGGCGCTCCCTCTAAGTGGTTCAATTGCAGCCTGTCTCTTTTGTAGATATAGTTGGTATATACGACTTAGCTTAGTGTAGATTAACAAGTGGCGTTTTGGTTTTGTGAACGGAAAATGTTTGCGGTCACCGTATCACGTTCACGAATCGGTCGACTACGATAACTCACAGATATTGCGACGGCGTTTGCTTATGCGGAATATTGACAAACAAAGACATTGTTAGGCGTATCCTTGCCGTTTTCCACTTGAAGCCTGTTTCTCCCAATTTGCAGACCTCTAGACCAACCACAGCATTGTATGTATGTATCTATGAATCAAATTCGATTTATTCAAAATCATTTGAAAAACGGCGGACAGATGGCTTAGTTAGAATCCACAACATATGTTTTCTATTTGATCTTTTTCTCGGACAACCGTATAAACTTCCCCAAGTAGCGCGTTTAAGAGATGGTAATATAATTCACACAATCATAGTTTAGTACATACCTAATAAAGTCAGGTTTCCGTAGTATGCCATTGAACTAACATCATACGGGATTTATACGTAGGAGTGGCAATGCACTAAGGTATTAATAGCTATACTGCAAAACTATTTGACAATTTTTCTAAGTAACAACAAGGGTCCTTGAACGCTTTAGGAGAATAGTCGTAAATATTTAGAAATAACTTCACAATTTGTTGACAGAACAAACTACTGTGCTACATACGCTTCAAAAGCTGTGCAAAGAGCAAACTCCGCCATTAAAAAAAACAGTCTGAACATCTTAAAGCGCTAGGCTTTAAAAAGGCTTATTAATCTAATTTTTTTGGCGGGAGTAACTATGACTCTCTTATTTGTACCCCTAAAGATTAGCTTATAGTGGTACGGCTGTCTGGGACATTGCACGTCAGTTTGGGTCTCAAGTCACGCGCATTTCAGGGGGCCCTAAGTCCGAACACCTTCAACCGGTCCCGACCATCCAAGTGGGATGGACGGTGATACGAGGAGACAAAGGCAGCCCTCACCCCCAAACCAGACTCTCTAATGGTTGCCAAATGCCTCGTGGAAGAACCAAACACAATGACGCCCCCGGGGTACAGAGACGTGAGTTGTAGTTGCATGGTTGGACGCCTCCTCGTGGCGATCGCCGGTAAACGGAAAAGTGTCCCGAGGGGTTCTCCCTTGAGGTAGCTATTCCGGCCAAGAGCCAACCCAAAACCCGGGAGTACCTACGACTCTCTTACCGGCTTGGTCTGCTGGTGCGCGACTTCCGCGCGCTGCGGGGACCTTCACGAGCCACTATGTAAGCTAGTCAGACGGTACAAACTCCCAAAACTGACACTCCCGTGTTTTAACAACTAACCGGGGGGCAAGGCATACGATAGATTTGGGTGTCAACGAATTTATATTGTCATCCTGTCGTGGCCCATTCGAGGGCTGTTAAGGCTACTGCCAATACGGGGGGACCGTTCTGCACGAGGACCCCCGGGCCGGACGGTAAAGGCCGCAGGAGACCCTGTGGTACCGTCCGGGACGCCTGCTGCCTTGATGGTAGCATGGAGTAACTATGACTCTCTTACCGGCCTTGGTCCGCTGGTGCGTGACTACCACGCGCTGCGGGGACCTTCACTGGCCCACATGTAAGTTAGTCAGACGGTGTAAACTCCCTATAGTAACTCTCCCCAGTGCCACCTTTTGATGGCGGGGAGGCAGGGCATACGATATCGATTGGGTGTCAACGAACTCATATTGTCATCCTGTCCTGGCCTATTCGAGGGCTGTTAAGGCTATTTCGTAATACGGGGACATAGCATACGGACGCCTGCTGCCTTGGCTTAATAGGCACAAAGAAAGCGAGACCATTACACGAAGGCAGAACGCCTCTCTTGGGTAAGAGGCATAATGAGGAACTCTGTTTCCTTTGAATAGCCTTAAATCTTTATATATAATCTTTAAATTAGATATCTTTTATAGAAAAAAAAATATCTAATTTAAAGGTTCATAAGTAATGATGACAAACGTTTCACCTTTATTATCGTATTGTGTGCATCCATGGCATGCTAGACGCGCACACTTCCCATTTGACTATGTTACTGTATATGACTGTATAATTCTAGCGCCATATAGGTCGTTCTGTCTAAATATGATATGGTTAAAACGAATATGGTATATTCGTTACCATATAACATGGTTACCTTAAGTCTGTTACCGCTACCACAATAAACGCCATTGCAATGACGCTGCGTTGTCATAGTCGACAGATATTCGTGAGCACAATGCGCGTAGTACATGATAAGACGAAGGCAGCAAACATAATCTGTTCACGTACGGAGTAACTATGACTCTCTTTCCGGCATCGGTCCGCTGGTGCGCGACTCCCGCGCGCTGCGGAGACCTTCACGCACCCACTTGAAAGTTGGTTAGATGGTACAAACTCCCAAAAGTAACTTTCCCGCGGTCACTTTTGCTGGCATGGGAGGCAAGGCATACGATATCGATTGAGTGGCAACGAATTCATATTGTTATTTTGTCGTGGCCCATTCGAGGGCTGTTAAGGCTACTATTAGTGTACGAGGGAAGTGTGCTGCACATGGAACCCGGGCCGGACGGCTAATGCCCCGGGCTTTAGCAACCTGGGAGTACCGTCTGGGACGCCTACTGCCTTGGTTTAATAGGCACAATGGAGCGAGTTAGCCACATGAACGCAGACCGCCTGTCGAGAGGACCATTTGTCATTGTACTCTGAGCGGTTACAGCGGTTATTGCATATCTGTGATCTTTTGTGTGTCCAGTCCATACGTACAATTTCATTATACATTCACAAAAAAAAACGGTGCTATATATTAATATCAATATGTCAACGCTTGGCATTTTTGCTTCGCATAAAAATATCTGGTTACATATAAACGCGTACGGGTGTGTTCGTTTCATTGTACCTTCCATGTAAGCTATTTACGAATGTTTATACAGCGAAAAGAGCTCATCGAGAAGCACCGACAGCACATTCAGATCCAGGCTCCATTATGCTATTCAGATCTACCTGCATCGTATCGACAAAGTTGAAACCTCAGCGGGATATTCAATGCGCCACAGCGGAGGAAGGCCGGTACAGCTAAACACGCGTGTACAAGGCACTTTATGGCCAGCCGAGAGGAACACATTCACTGTCCCCTCGAGGACGCGTGCCGCCATAAGCCTCGTACGAAGGTGACGTGCAAAGGGGTAAAGGTTTGTGCCGCCCTTCTATCGTACGTATGAAGGGTGGTTGACTTCGGTACGTCACGCGCAACGCCGTGACCGTGTGCACTGTAAAGGCGACGAGCCAGCAATAGCGAATCGCCTCTCGACATCAGACAGACACAGGCCGTTCAGTTGAACGGAGTGGACAATGAATGAGAATAAGCTGTAATAAGCTGAGGCCTCCCCCGCTGGGGTGTTCAACTGAAAAAGTTGAAAAGGCTGCGAGGTGTAGCTAGGATTTGAGATCTATAAAGGGTGTTAGTTGCTGAAGACAGCAGGACGGTGGCCATTCGAAGTCGGAATCCGCTAAGGAGTGTGTAACAACTCACCTGCCAAAGCAACTAGCCCCAAAAATGGATGGCGCTATAGCATTGTACTTATACTCAACCTCTGATGTGCAGCATAAGTACACTCAGAGAGTAGGAAGGTAAATTGGGCTGTAGCCGCCGGTAGCGAGTAGACAAGTAGTAAGAAGCAGCCGGTAGCTGGCGTTGCGCTTTTCCTGCAGTGGCTGACTAACTGACTTATAGCAGCAGCAGCAGAACGGACTCGGAAAAGGAAGACATTAGCTAAAAACGCCGACCTCGCTGCGCAGCGCTACGGCAGCATCAATAATGGCCTTTTTCGTCGCCGCCCGTCTGACGATGGCGCTGGCTCTGGTAAGCGTCGCCTTGCTCAGCATTACGACGCCCACCCTGGCCGCATCCGATCCGAAAGTCTACTTCAAGGAGGAGTTCCTCGAGGGCGATGCCTGGCAAGAACGCTGGGTGCAATCAACCTTCAAGGGGGATCAGCAGGGAAAGTTTGAGCTGAGCTCAGGCAAGTGGGCTGGCGATGTCGAAACGGATAAGGGTTTGCGTACGTCAGAAGACGCCCGCTTCTATGGCGCCTCGGCTCGCTTTGAGCCCTTCACCAACAAGGATAAGCCACTGGTCATCCAGTTCAGCGTAAAGCATGAGCAAAACATTGACTGCGGTGGCGGGTACGTAAAGCTGTTTGACTGCTCACTTGATCAGAAGCAAATGCATGGCGATTCGCCATACAGGATCATGTTTGGCCCCGACATTTGCGGGCCCGGAACGAAGAAGGTCCACGTAATCTTCAACTACAAGGGGAAGAATTATCTGATCAACAAGGACATTCGTTGCAAGGACGACGTGTATTCGCATTAGTACACGCTAATTGTCAACCCTGATCAGACTTACGAGGTGCGCATCGACAACGAGAAGGTGGAATCCGGTGAACTGGAGAAGGACTGGGATTTCTTGCCGCCAAAGAAGATCAAGGATCCCGAAGCCACAAAACCCGACGATTGGGACGACCAGGAGATCATTGACGATCCCGAAAACACGAAGCCTGAGGACTGGGACCTGAGCATATCTCAGATCCGGAAGCCAAGAAGACGGAAGACTGGGACGACGAGATGGATGGCGAATGGGAGCCACCGCAAATCAACAATCAGTCTGCCTCCGGCCGCCACAGCGGACGGTCGCATCTTCGCTCGCTCCCGGCCAATCGGTATTGTTCGCTAACAATATCGGCAAAATTGACCGGGAAAGCGCACAGACCATCGTGCCAGCAAGGTGTCGACCCAGTGCAACCCCACCAGCACACCGCTGCCATCAATTCGTCGAAAATTTCGCGTTTTGTGGAACCGTGCATTCGCTACAGTGTGTCAACATCGGCGGCGAACCGACCAACCGGTCGGATACTGCCGAGGTGGAAACCCAGTGTTTAAAGTGTTGTGCGTGTGTGCAGTTAGTACCCGGTGTATCATTGCATCATCAGATAGGCAAATCCGGCGTTTTTGGTCACCACCAAACACCAAAAATCGCCTTGTTTCTGTCTATGGCGATTGCTAATGTATATGTATGTATCCCTAGGGGTACATATATAGCATTGTAGTCGCCGCCGCTACCGCGGCCATCTTGGTCGCCACGCGGCCACGTGGCAGTGAGCGGCATCCAAGAGGAAGAGTGTTGTGAGAGAAGTTGACGTGCACTTGCACATCGACAACGTGCAGGCGCCCGCCCGGACCGACGTTCGGGTGACGTCTGCCCCACATACAGGTACGAAATAACGTGCAGGGCACGTAGGCTGACTTCGCGTTTGCCAGCGCGTTGCATATGCGCCGGTCAACGCGCACGGAGTAGTGACATACATATATATATTTATATATGTATGTAGCGCTCTGTGTGGCGAGCCGGCCATATGTTAACAGCTGTGAACGAGAGACCGGCCTGCGTGTAGTAACAAGGGTGGCCTGTGCTGATCGTAACTTGTAACACCCGTCCCATGAGCATTATACACTGGTAAAATTAATATATTGGTGTGGTACCTGTATCTCACTAGATATCAGGGGGGCGGCACTTGTATTACTTGTACTATCCGCCCGGTAGCTTAGTCTACCTACCATATAATATATTAATTCGTGCTACTACATACACGCCTACACGGCAACCATACACTGTGTTGACACATTGTGACAGTGTACGGTTTGGCGCTGTGAGGTCAGGCTGTTTTTATATTTGACAGCTTAAGAGCAACGTCAACTGCGCCTGTCGAGACAGACCATCAGTCTCGACACGCTCCATCGCTCACGCGTTTTTACCATCAACGAGATTTCAAGGATTTTAACTTTGTCTTCCACCGAAGAAAGAAGAGAGGATAAACTCCCGGAATCTCGCCTGCCCGATCTGCGACAGGAGATGCAGGACGTCTGCTCTTCTCAATGAATACCAAAAGAACTTCTCTCTCAACCTCTCCCGATATCGATGGCATGTTGACAAGAAGTTCCAACCTTTCCTTGAGAAAGTCGGGATCGCTGACACGGGATTCGGGACTGAGGCGCACCCACATCCTGTGCACAAAACCATTGAGACGCACCTCCTTTTCGATCACTGGGCACACTTGGCTCGCGTCCCCAGCACTGTGATGTTCATGAAACCGGAAAAGTTTCAACGCTTGCAGAAAGCCAATAAGAACTTCACCGAATTGATGAACGTTGCATTAACGCCCAAAGACCGTACACGTTATCCCACCAGTGTACCTCGCTACGTCGACACAGAGATCTGCTTTATGCATGACGCGCTCATGTTTTTCCAACCCGCCCAAATTTTGGATTTGTTCGAGCGCAGTTCTCATTTGCAGATCTTATTTGCCAGCCTTGTTGCGCCCGCTGAAACATTGCTTAAGTTGCCTTCCTTTCAACCCGATCTCTACACCCTGCAGTACGTAGGTCCCGACGTCTTGTATTCGTTGGAAGGCACTTCCTCGGGCCATTACCAACAACCGCTATCGGCGGCCAGTGGCTCACACCGGCGGCCAGTGGCACATCATACAGCGTAATAGAAGGCGCCGGTACCGAGCTGCATATTTCGGTGCTCGCAAGTTGGGGTCCCGTGCATTCCATCATGATCACGCGCGGAACACCAGTCGCAGCCTAAGGGGTGTGACGGCTCGAGTCGCCGCCGATTCGAGCCCAGCAGACTCGACGGAGTGCTGCGGTGGCTCTGGTAGCCGGAATAGCGGTACCAGTTCGTTCCAACAGCTACAAACAGCTTCCGTTTGACTGCCTTGAACGAACGACGTTCGGGACAAGCAGACAGGTGATGCTATGCGGCCTGCCTACACGTCTAATGCAGTCGACAATCCAATCCTGGTGCTCCAGGAAGGCCCACTGCCTGTACTCGAACATTTGGTCTGCGTCGACATCCGGTGCATCGCTACAGTGTGTCAACATAGGCAGCAAACCGGTCATTAGGTCGGAATCTGCCGGGGTGAAAACCCAGTATTTTACGTGTTGTGCAGTGTTGTGTGTGTGTGTGTAGTTAGTGCCCGGTGTGTCAGTGTATCATCAGATAGGCAGATTCGGCGATTTTGGTCACCACCAGCCACCAAAATTGCCTTGTTTCTGTCTATGGCGATTGCTAATGTATATGTAGGAATCCCTAGGGATACATATATAGCATTGTAGTCGCCGCGTCGTTACCGCGGCCATCCTGGGACGCCACGCGTCTGCAGGGCGTCTTCTCCAGTGGGTTTCGATACCGAGAACGAAATCGTTCTCCGTCAGCCGGCTACAGATATCGCACACGGCTGACGTGCTCAAAGAATACATCGCCCGAACCGTAGGAACACAGGACGACTTAAAAGTAACAAAGCTGGCAGGCTGAAATCAAGCATATTACAACAGCTTTGACGTGCAAGTGAAGACTGACGTACCGTCAACGACCTGTTAGACCTAAACGCCGGCCGGTGTCGCCGGCCGGTATCCGCTTTAACCCTTTTCGCGGCCAGCTCAAACCATACCGAATCTATGGGATAAACGAACATACTACCAGAGGCGAGAAACGAAGCAAGCCAAACGACGAAAACTCGATATCAAGCACGCCTACGTGACTGGACGTTGAACCTGCGCACACCAAAGTGGATGGACACGTGTCATCGAATGTGCCATCATCGTGCCGTCTTCTGTAGAATGTCGAATCGCTATGAAAATCCTTAGGGGAAGACTAATCCAGGCTCGGGCTTCGCAAGCTTGATCAGCTGACACGTTTAAAGTTAGCCCTGCTAGCCTATAAGGTGCAAAACAATGGAATCCCTTCAGATTGTGTTTTTGACTTCGTCCTTACCCCAGTACGGTCGCAGCGCTACAGGAACCAACTCAGAGTGCCAGGAACCAACGGTCTGGAACGAGCTGTCATTGGAGCTTCGAAATGCAAGCCGGGCCGCTGTTTTTAAACGACATCTTCTCGTACTGCTGAAGAACGAAGAAACAAGTGACTCCGAGTGAATTGTTTTAAATTGATTTCACTATATAGGTATTCAACTTGTATTAGGTTGGTTCTAAAGTTTTAAACTTGTATTGTGTTAATTATACTCAATTTTGTTGCTTTATCGCGTATACACTTCTGATTTGTGCATACACTTGTAAACTTCTGTTGTGTTATTTTTACTCAATTTTATTGCTTTATCGCGTACACACTTTTGATCGGTACAAAAACTCGTATAATTTGAATAAAAGGTAACAGATTGCCAACTTGTTGGGCACGTCAATAAACCTGATTGATTGATAATTTAGCTCCTATGACATACTGCTATCAACAAAGACGTTCGTAATGGACAGATCACGTATCACATTGCCTAATCATAAAGTATTTCATGGTCTAGCCGTAAAGAATCATGGCAGGGGAAGTGGGATGTATGTGTTTAAATAAGAGCTACTGAATGGGCCCAGCTATTACGTGCCACAGCTCGGCACGTTGTAATAGAAATTACAGACTACTATCTCGTATGTATATAAAGCTCCCCAGAAAGACAAGTAGCCGATATTATTGAAGATATTCGGGAGTGTTGTGTTTAAATAAGAGCTACTGAATGGGCCCAGCTATTACGTGCCACAGCTCGGCACGTTGTAATAGAAATTACAGACTACTATCTCGTATGTATAAAAAGCTCCCCAGAAAGACAAGTAGCCGATATTATTGAAGATATTCGGAAGTGTTGTGTTTAAATAAGAGCTACTGAATGGGCCCAGCTATTACGTGCCACAGCTCGGCACGTTGTAATAGAAATTACAGACTACTATCTCGTATGTATATAAAGCTCCCCAGAAAGACAAGTAGCCGATATTATTGAAGATATTCGGGAGTGTCTTAAACTCTGTATTAGGCCAGAAAACACATTATAATTGGTGCGGACACCAATTGCGACCTGACGAAGCAATGTAGCCGCCGAGCTGCCTTTATAGCAGGGACACAAGAACTAAAACTGCAAATTGGCAATGACTATACAGAAGTAACACACATGGGTTGAAACGGCGCTAGCGCAGTCGATATTGTATTACCGTCAGCACCGCAGCCAGGGGTCATTTCTACAACCTTCGGTCACTACCCTCAGCTCTCCGCAAACACTGTAAGGTAACATTCGACTTATCTCGCGCCCAAGCACCCGTCGCGCCCCCAGTATCTAGTTGTAGAATAAGTCGGTCGCTAAACCCCCACATACTTTTTACGACAAGGATATTTGTTTGCTGCAGCGTATTCAGGACAAGTTTTTATAGAGAGTCTCAAGAAGGTGCAACTTGACGCGTGACAGAGTCGTACTCCCAAGTGTCGCGGAATACCAGCGTCGTGTTGACTACCGCGTTTTTAAATATCTTATACGCAATGATCAGATTAATAAGTTCTGCGAGCAAGTTAATTTCCCTTGTTCGACCCCTTTTTTTTAATTAATGATACATTTGTTGTTGTTGTTGTTATACTGATACAAGCGATACAATCGATTCAAAACCTCGATGACATAAGACTGCAGCGGGAGGACCCTCCGCTGGGCTATATGGAAAAAAGGCCGTTTAAGCACAAACCCTGGTTCGACCACAAACATAAAGCTTTAAAATATGCAATACGTAACAATAGAGATTTTAACCAAAATGAATTTTACCAGCTGACGCTAATGAAACGAGCGTTCAAATATATGATACGAGAGAAACGACAGTACTATAAACAACAGCAACGTTTAAATATTATACAGCTTAGTGTAAAGAAACTCTCACAAAAGTGGCTTCTCCTGCCACATAAAGTAGATACAGGAAACCCGCTCATAAACGATAATGAGTGGATCAGACACTTCAAAAACCTTTTAGGAAACGATTTTACACTCCTACCCAGAGATGTTTCACTCATTACACTCGATATGTAAAGAACATTCAGAGAAGACCGAAGCGTGAACTTTGCTATGTGTAACTATACAGATGAGCCTGCCTTTCGCTCAGATAAGTGGGAACGCGCTTTTCAAAGTAACCGATCATTAGTGTGCAGGGTAACATGGCGGGGTTATCACCATTATATGTGCCTCGAGGGTGAATGTTATGATATCAATGACTGTGTGTGTAAGTTTTGTGGTGAGTGCAACATCTGTCGCTATCACGTTCTAATATGTCCGGCAATAGACTCATATCATTACAAGCGCGTGTGAACGAGATTTTGGTATAGTTTCGTAAACCATGTGTGTCAATCCAATCCTATCAATCAGTTGTTGAGAATTGTTCTTACATATATTGTGGTCTAAAATGCAATAAATATTTTAATAGGTACCTTCATATAAAAGGAGCCATATCATTTTCACTCATATAATCAATTTCAAAGTACTTCGAACAGTGCCTCGTTCGATTTCTGCTCTATTATAACATACAATATTAACGTTAGCAAAGATTGGTGTGCGCACATTAGAACAATTTATAATTTTCACGGCAGATGTGTACAAAACCTACCCATGTAATAACACTAGTGTCTCCTAGGGACGGTTTGATGTCACCTGAGATGTTGAGACATAACCATTTCCTCTTTCATAAATGATCCTCAAGCTACTTTCACAACGAGCAATGTGCATTCACATTTAATCACATAATTCAACATTGGGAGGGTAGTGCGGGGATATTAGTCGCGTTCAAATAGATATGTTTGACCAGGCTTTGGTTGCGCTCATTTAATTATATGCCAACCAAATAATGTGCTTATGCAATCAGACATAGCAACTACATTCGGTGTAATGCTTTGTTAACTCCCGATGAAATATGTAAGTAATTGGGACTTAGTAACTCGGTCTTCTGGTTCTTGCAGGCCCAGATGTAAATTAAACTTAGTTTAGTTGTTTGAGTTGAGTCAGCGCATTTGTTCGATGAACGGAGAACGCCATTTCTTTGCTGCGACTGCTGATTGTAGCAGAGTATGCAGAAAGCTGAATCTTCCGGCCGTACACATAATTAAGATACCTAATAACGGGAGTAAGATGCTTGTCCAAATAGAAATCGTAAGCGGATTGAATGGTCGACCCCGAACACGGGACATAACTGACTGATCTGGTAATAATTCCTAGCTTGAGATGGACATTCTCATAAGTATGTGTGCATCGACTCAAGTGTGCAGCGCTATGAAACAGAAATACAATCCACGTTTACAAAGCAAATCATCTAATGAACTTTGAATTATAAGTCATTGTACTGTACAACATTGGTTAAAACGTCTACCGACACGTGTTTTTCCACGGAGGGATTAGTTTAAACGGCTGTTAGAGCTCCCTAGAGTTTTTCCCACTTGACTGACTACACGAATATATGCCAGCTAGATTTTCGACAATCAACGGATACGTTTGATTGTTCTGTTTATTTACACGTACTTTACTTGTACACCGATATGCAGTTGCAGCTTCAGCCATTTACAATATTTACATTATCACTAGCATTAATGACAACAGAAAAAAAACCAGAGAAGTTGTAACACATTTAGCTCGATAATACGTATGCTAATGCCATTTGTGCTAGTATGTTTTGTGATACGTCTGTTGTCTCTGGTGATACGGCCGAGACGATCATTAAATCGGAAGTAATCGAGGAAAAGGAAGAATCAGGCGACGTGCAATTTCCGAGGTAGCAGCGAAGTTAGCAATAGCGGGGTCTAGCGCAATAGACGTCGTCTTCCTGCTCAGGATAGACGGAGTGGCGACAATAGCGCGGAGATGATGCAAGCTTTTCTCTGAAATTTCTACACTTGTATTCTGTTATATGGCGGAGGGTCGGAAGTCATGATAAACTCTTCAAACTCCTCCTCCGGAGGTTCGAGGGTGATCGTGACCGATGCCGGCAACATGGCGGGAAAATCAGCGCTCGAGTCAGGGAGCTCGGCCCGGTCCATGAACTGCATCGTAACGGTGACCTTTGGTTCGTTCGCCTTTATGAGCAGCTGATATGAGGGGTCTCCTTATGAGCGGTCTACACCTGAATTGTAGTAGTTCGGCAGAGGCTCGGAATCCACTACGATAAGCTCTTCAAAATCCTCCTCCGCAGGTTCCATGGTGATCTTAACCGAGCCCGGCAACATGGCGGGAACATCGTCGCTCGAATCACGGAGCTCAGCCCGGTCGGTGAATTGCATCGTCACGGTAACTTTCGGTTCAACCTTCTTCATGAGCATCTGACATATGGGATTTTCCTTTGAGAGGTCTGCACCTGAACCGTAATAATACGGTAGAGGTTCAGAAGCCACTTCGATGAAGCTTTCAATAACCTCCTCCGCAGGCTCGATGGTGATCTTAACCGATCCCGGCAGCATAGCGGGAATATCACCGCTCGAATCAAGGAGCTCTGGATGGTTGATAAGCTGTGCCGAATCGATAACTTCCAGCGCATCCGCTGTCGTCAGTAGCCGATGTTAGGGCCCATGCCTTTGAGCGGCTTTTTGGTGGTCGCTTGATGTAGCCTCACCAACTGGCCGGGCGTCCAAGAAACTTTAGATTCCTTTGTCCCAGATGAAAAACGCAACATTTGTGAAAATTTATTGTTAATCCCATTTTTGCCGTCCACCAATGAAGTCTGCAGCGGCATCTTGAAGAATCTTGTGTTCTTCCGCGATCCTCACAGGTGTGTACATTATCAGGCCCTCAGCATAAATCTTAAAGCGTATATCTTCGTCGTGAAAATACGCTTTACTGAGTCCATATATATGGCACGAACATTAGACTGCCAAGGCACTTGCACCTCAGATAAAAGGCAGGCGCCTACCTTAACCCTAAAAGTGCGTGATCTAAGGAAGTCGGAAACCCAGAGTCGAAGGCGAGGTCCAACTCCTATTGTGGTCCTTCCATACCTGGGGAGTGGGCACAGATTAGGCGTATCGTATTGGCTGATCGGAGAGCCACGTTCACGTCTGTATACCTGGTAAGCACCTGCGCCCGAGAGTTCAGCATCTGAGATGTTCTCAGTTAGCCAAGTTTCCGCCACACACACTTTTGAGATATTGAGACTTATGGCTATGGAAAATATCTATTCGATTTTCCTTAGCCAATTATCGAGTATTAAAGAAAAGTACGCTTAACTAGTAACTCGGTCCCGGCGGACCCTGAAGCGAAGAGTTTGCTTCTCTAGTCTCTTTCTGAGTAGGGCTACCCCATTTGTTAGCCCCGTCAACTCCAGAGCGAAATTCAAACACTAGCTCCCATGACCGGCGAGAACTGGGATTAGGTAGTGTGTTGTGACAGCGTACTCGCATCGGAGCCGTCCACCGGGATCGGCACTTCCTGTTGTGATGTTACCGCGTAGGCTGTTCTTCTTGCATGAGTTGGCCCCTTGCACTCGGGGCGCTCCTGTTCGTGTCACACCCCTTAGGTGAATGTGTTCCTCTCGGCTGGCCATTAAATGCCTTGTACACGCGTGTTTCGCTGTACCGTCCTTTCTCCGCTGTGGCGCATTGAATATCCAGCTGAGGTTTCAACTTTGTCGATGCGATGCAGGTAGATCTGTATGGCACAACGGAGCCTGGATCTGAATGCGCTGTCGGTGCCTCTCGATGAGCTCTTTTTACTGTAGAGACATTTGTAAATAGCTTACATGGAAGTTACAATGAAACGAACACACCCGTACGCGTTTATATGTAACCAGATATTTTATGCAAAGCAAAAATGCCAAGCGTTGACATATTAATATTAATATATAGCACAGCTTTTTTGTAAATGTAAAATGAAACTGCACGTATGGACTGGACACACAAAAGAACACATATATGCAATAATCGCTGTAACCGTTCAGAGGACAATGACAAATGGCAGTCCCGTGCCGTGAACAGATAATGTTTGCGGCCTTCGTCCTATCATGTACTACGCGCATTGTGTTCACGAATATCTGTCGAATATGACAACGCGGCGTCATTGCAATGGTGTTTATTGTGATAGCGGTAACAGATTTAAGGTTATATGGTAACGAACGACCTATATGGTGCTAGAATTATACAGTCATATACATTAACATAGTCGAATGGGAAGTATGCGCGTCTAACATGCCATGGATGCACACAATACGATAATGAAGGTGAAACGTTTGTCATCATTACTTGTGAACCTTTAAATAAGATTAATAAGCCTTTTTTGAAGCCTAGCGTTTTAAGATGTTCAGGCTGTTTTCTTTGTTGGCGGAGTTCGCCCTTTGCACAGCTTTTGAAGCGTATGTAGCACAATAGTTTGTTTTGTTAACAAATTTTGAGGTTATTTCTATATATCTACGACTATTCTCCCAAAGTGTTCGGGGCAGTCCTTGTCATTTAATCGACAAACTCAAAGACCCTTGTTGTTGCTTACAAAAATTGTCAAATAGTTTTGCAGTATAGCTATTAATACCTTAGTGCATTGCCACTCTTACGTATAAATCCCTTATTATGTTGGTTCAATGGCATACTACGGAAACCCGACTTTATTAGGTATGTACTAAACCTGTGAATTATAATACCATCTCTTAAACGCGCTACCTGGGGAAGTTTATACGGTTACCCAAGAAAAATATCAAATTAAAAAATCTTTTGTGGACCCTATTCTAACTAAGCCATCTGTCCGCCGTTTTTCAAATTATTTTGAATTATTCGAATCTGGTTCATAGATACATACATACAATGCTGTGGTAGGTTTAGAGGTCTGCAAATTGGGAGAAACAGACTTCAAGTGGAAAAGTTGTATATACCGACTATTACGTGAGCCATTCACGAACGTTTGAACGGGCAGAAGAGCTCAACGTGAAGTGCCGACCGCACATCATGGAGCGGCGACTCCATTGTGCCAGACAGATTGACCTGCTTCGCATCGGCAAGGTTGAAACCTCAGCGGGATATTAAATGTGCCACAGCGGGGAGGACGGCGCAACTGAGTACGCGCGTACAAGACACTCTGTGCCGCCAGCCGAGAGAAACACATACACCAAAGAAGTGATCGACAAAAGAGACAGGCTGCAATTGAACCACTTGGCTCCACAGGTAACAAGCGACAAAGAGGGAGCGCCTCGAGTGCAAAAGGCAAACGCATGCAAACACAGTCTAATAACAGCCGAAGTACCGATTCCGCATACGAGTGCACGGAAACTACATACCACCAAACCCCAGTTCTCACCTATCCCGGAACCATTTAGACCTATGTGGGGGGGACGATCGGATTGTGCTGATTACTTGCTACTCATGGTTAGGCAGAAATACAAAAACACGATATATATATATATATATATATATATATCATGTAACTATAATATAAGTGTAGACATTTACAAGACACAGCATAGTACCACAAAGCATACTAGCACAAATGACATTAGCATACGCATTATTGTGTTACAACTTCTCTCGTTTTTTCTGCTGTCATTGATGCTAGTAATCATGCAAGTAACATAAATGGCTGAAGCTGCAACTGCGTGTCGATGTACAAGTAAACTACATGTAAATAAATGTAAAAATCAAACGTATCCGTTAATTATTGTAATTCTAGCTAGCTGACAGAAGAATAAACAAAATTGGTCCTACCTTTTGATTATAATCGGTGCGCGCTAAGAATTCGATGCGCCCGATCTTTCTCAAGCGCGCAGGACGCTTGTATTTGTGTAGTCAACCAAATGGAACAACTTTGGGGAGCTGTTTAACATGGTCCTTGCATGAAAAAAAACGTGACTGTAGACGTTTTTATCAATGTTGTGCAATGGCCGACAATTAATGATTCATAAAACTTATTGCTTTACAAACGTGGATTGTTTTTCTGCTTCATACCACTGCACACTTGAGTCGATCTACACATGCTTATGAGTGAACTTTCATTTCAAGCAAAGAAGTTCAAGTGTAGAGCTCCCAAAGGAAGACCCCTTTCAGAAGCTGCACATGAAGGCGGTTGTGCCAGAAGTTACCATTTCGATGAAGCTCCCTGACTCGGGTCTTGATTTCCCCGTCATCTCGCGAGGACCGATCACGATCACCGTCGAACCTGCGAAGGAAGAATTTGACGGCTTCATCGAAGTAGCTTCCATATTACAACAATGCAGGCAAAGACGATTCAGAGGAAAGCTTGCGTCATTATTGTCAACCGCGCCATTGTCGCTCTTCGCTCTATCCTGAGCAGAAATACGACCTCGCTAATGCTGGCTTTGCTGCTACCTAGAGCCTTGAACCGTGCCCAATTCCGCCTGGCGATTACTTCCCGTTTCACAATCGCCTGGGCCACACCACAAGACACAACATATGTACTACAAAACATATTCACTCAAATGGCATTAGCATACGTATTATTGAGCCATATGTGTTAAAACTTTTCCCTGTCTTTCTGCTGTCATTGATGCTAGTGAAAATGAAATTCATCTATGTAAATGAAGGCTGAGGTCAAAACTGCATATCGATGTACAAGTAAAGTACGTGTAAATAAACGTAAGAATCAAACGTATCCGTTGATTGTCGTAAATCTAGCTAGCAGACAGAAGAATGAACAAAACTAGTCCTACCTCTCAGAGTGGTTAGACCGTTTTTAGCTTGCACGTGAGTGATCTTAATAGTGCAAGTTACGCCACTGTCGATGCTTGGCAGAGCGAGTGGGTGGAGCACCCCGGCGGCCAACAGCCGGACCATGTGGACAAAAAATCTTATGCCCTGGTACATCTGCCGGCACGACGGAAAGGATGCAATACTTGGATGGACTTTCTGGAGTTTAAGACGGACGGTGTTCGGCACGGTATGTGTTATCTAATCAATTGAGCCAAAAACCGTTGCTCTACAAAAATGTCAAATTGCCTCGCAGTATGACTGCAAATGTCCGTTGCCTCTATCAGGCGTTAATTCCTTATGGAATTACTATACTTGCACATAAACACATTTCGTTTAACTCTAAATGGAATGTGAACAATTGTCCCCCAGTGAACGTGACAGCAAACTACATCAGCCCTAGTTCCAAGTCTGGTGTCGACCACAAGCCACTTGTGAGAGAGAAAGAGTCAGTCACGCAAGCATCCCAGACGAGCGTGCTCCCACGTTCAAAGTCTGTTAGGGTCATCCCGTCAGGTCGACCTGGGTCGTTGTATACAAACCTGCGGGTTCGAGAACACAAGGGTAGCCAGAAGGCCTTAGAGCGACAAGCCTTTCGAGCCTGGGGGGTGGGGAGGAATCTGGGTGTTGGTGGGTATGTGAGTTCCACACTAGTCACGCAGGCTGCTAGTGATGCATTCCCGAAACCTCCCAGATAAAAAAGGGCTATGAAACAGTCTAAAGCAAAAGAGCGTGAAGCATTGCGCCAATGGCGAATGTTTGATTATCAGTCTAAGTGCCTTCTTCTACAAAGTATCACTCTTCTACGTCCTCTTGAATTCTGTGGATCCTATGAACCATAAATTGTGCATCAATAAATTGCGCAATAATTGGTTAAAACGTCTACGGTTAAGTTTTTTCCCACGAAAGGACCACTTTAAGCAGCTACCAGAGTTCTTTAGAGTTCGTTGTTTTCCCACTTGGTTGACTACACAAATTCAAGTACGCATCGGAAAGGATCGTGCGCATTGGATTCTTAGAGCGGACCGATTAAGACTAAAACGTAGGACTAATTTTGTTCACTCGTCTGTCTGCTAGCTAGATTTACGACAATCAACGGATACGTTCAATTCTTACATTTATTTACACGTATTTTACTTGTACATCAACAGGCAATTGCGTCAGCCGTTTACATCATTAAATTCCATTATCACTAGTATCAATGACAGCAAAATAACCGGAGAAGTTGTAATACATTTAGCTCGATAATACGTGTGCTGCTGCCATTTGTGTTAGTATGTTGTGTGGTGCGTATGCTGTGTTTTCGCTGTAGCAACAGCGTGGTCCCATTTAGTAGACGTTTTCTTCCTGCTCCGGGTAGACTGAGTTGCGGCAGAGGCGCGGATGACAATAATGATGCAGGCTTTCCTCTAAAATGTCCACACCTGAATTGTAGTTTTGTGGCAGGGGGTCGGAAACCACTTCAAGAAAGCCAAATTCCTCCTCCACAGGTTCGATGGTGATCGTGACCAATCCTGGCGGCATGGCGATGGAATCAGCGCTCGAGCCAGGAAGCTGCATGGAGACGGTAATTTTCGGTTCAATCGGTTTCGTGAACAGCGGATGGAAGCGGACATTAGCGCTCAAATCAGGGAGCTCGGCCCGGTCGATGAGCTGCATCGAATCGGTTACGTCCGGCTCAGCCGACTTCATGTACAGCTGATTCAAGGGGTCTTCCTTTGAAAAATCTCCACACGAATTGAGGTAATCTGACCGAGGGTCGGAAGCCAATTCGATGAAGTCTTCAAAAACCTTCTCCGGAGACTCGATAGTGATCTTAATTGATTCCGGCATTATTACGGAGCCATCAGCACTCGAACCAGGGAGCTTTGGCTTATCGGTGAGCTGTGTCGGAACGGTAGCTTCCTGCCCAATCGTCTTCGTCAACCGCTGATGTAAGGGCCCTTGCCTCTGGATCGGTTTTTGGTGGTCGCCTCTTGTAGCCGCACCAGCTGGCCGGGCGTCAAGACTATGCCCGAGCAAGATGCACACCACCACAATAAAGATAAACTTCACAGAAGCCATTGTAGAAATCGAGTAGGTGCTTAGATGTACAGTAACTATACTAAGCTCAGATCTCTCTATTTATACTAACTAATTTCTTTATACTAACTCACAAAGTGGAAAGGGTAATGGCGCTTATTCTCTCTAGATGCCCTTTCCTGTCGAGGTTGACGAAGATCTCGGCACTCACACAGAAGCCCACGGGGGTCTCGTGGGAAGGTTCTATTTTTGCGACACGGAGCAGTTAAAAAACGCCTCTTCTGACGAGGCTAATGCGAGTCTCGAATAGATGCTGATAAAATGCTAGTCGTGTAATCGGTTTCTTGAGGTCGAGAAGGATTTTGTTGGTATTTCCCAATTCATGTTCAGGCGGACGGATCATGGCCCTATAGATTAGTTGAGACCTGGACTATGCTTGCCTGGTTATCGCCAGAACATTTCCCCCTATTTGTAAGTAAAAGCAGCACGAGACGGCTCGTCGGAACTAAGAATCTACAGGTTGCCAGAGAAGAGACCAAATGTGTTCAAAGCAGGTAGGAGTTTTCGATAGAAGACGAGTGTTCACGACACCAGTAAAAGCTTGCCAAAGGTTTCCGAAGCTAAATAGGTAGAGGAATCAGCTAGGATTTTTGAGTGTTCTGCGTTTTTACAGCATTTTTAGATGTCTTGTGGTTTTACACCAGTTCAATGTGTCAGCGTGCCGTATTTTACGCTAACATTTGAAGAACATCAAGCCCATATTTAGAATAGAGCTTAAGCGACGGCGACTCCGTATGCTTGGTATCAAGGGCTTCGCCATGAGGAACGTCCGAAAGTCGACGATAAAACGCATTCTGAAACGACAAAGATATAGCACTAGGCCCATATCTTAAAAAGCTCGAGGCTACAATCAATGAAATCTGGAAACATTTGTATGACGCCCTTATGCTCCTAGAGTATAAACTGATCACCCTTGAAGCGGTGAATTGATGTCTGGCAAACTGCATGGAGCCTTCAATAACCTCCTCTGCAGGCTCGATAATAATCATTACCGATTCTGGCAACATGACGGGGCATCAGCGCTCGAATCAGGGAGCTCTGGCTGGCCGGTGAGCTGTAATACAACGGCCACTTCCAGCTTAACCGCCTTCGTCAGCAGCTGATGTAAGCGTAGAGCCAAATTGGCCCAGACGGAAGCCGCCTAGACGTCAGCTAACTCCTCGACCGTTAGCGCCAACAGTCTTCACTTGGCCTCGGATGCTCCACTTCTTCGGGGGAGGTTCTGGTCTGATTCTGATAGGACCGCCACCAAAACATACTCTTGATGTTGTTAATATGGCCTTACCTCGGACCAGCGAGCATCGTCGATCTTGATAGAGTTAAGACTGCGTTCCTCAAACCTCATCCTGGAGGTCTAGAGAACGCACTGCAATCGGCTTGTCTATCTGATGGCTTTCCACAGAGACTTGGCAACGAAGATACAATCTGCCTCACGCTCAAGCGTTTAAGCAGCCTTTTCAGAAGTCGAAGACGGCCCAGTCATCTATATGACGCCAGCCCTTACCCCAGACACGTTGAAGAAACCCAATAAGAAAATTTGTCGTCTTACTCTTCGATTCGCCACGCGTACACGTTTTACTGTATAATTTGTGCGCGACCTGGCTACCACGAAGATAGTGCATCATGTAGTGGCGGTGGCTTAGGCGGCTAACGCACCGTTCGAAACGGGGCTTTGCCATGGTAACCACGGTTAGCAAAACATGTCTAGTTCGAGCCCGGCCGTGCTGGTTGAATTTGTTGGACGTGGTTGTCATTGCCCTGCTGCTACATACCTCTGCTGGAGAAAGCCAATATAATTCCAGTACGAGAACGCGATGACGATAGATGCATTTAGACGATATCGTGCCAGAGGCAACTTAGCCCATTACGAGCGTCTAAAATGTGGTTGTCAGAGCGTAAAAAAAATATGTTTGTCAAAGTTGCGGTCAGCAACGCTGGACATATTTTTTACTGGAATGTCCCAACCCGGTTTCGGAAAACCGTCTAATCTAATAAGCTGCGGTACATGCTTTTTGGCCATTAAAACGACTAAACCGAGCAACATGGCTTAGTGGCAACAGCCTCTGCCTTGCATTCGGGAGGCCTGGGCTCGAGACCCAGACCGGCCACTCCTAAATTGGTTTTCATGGTTCTCAATTTAAACAAGGTGAATGCCGGAGTGGATTAAAAATCGACCATGATCGAAAAAAAAACGGGAAGCACAGATGTCTCAATAAAAAGGGATGGTGCATTTCCATCCAACTTCCCCATCAAGTTAAAAAAAAGTTAAAAGAAAATGCTGCAGTTTAGAAAGGTTTCTCAATGTATATCAAAGGTCTTTAAGATGGCTCATCTGATGCAGCCGATGTACCTCATACCTCAAATCCATACCTCGGAGCCTGGACGAGCGAGTTTAATACGAATGTTTACATATTATTCTTGTTGAATGTTGACTGATGCCAAAGCGCTGCTAAGTTCACTAGTAAGACACCGATATTAAAATTGTCCTGGAGGTCTCCTCCTAAGCAGAGACCGCCACAGGGAGTATGCAGAGATAAGGGGCGTTTTTCAAAGCGCCTCACTAAACGAACAGTCTCGCTGAGTCTTCACAGCCGAAAGTCGAATGCTGTACTTGGTGCCGCAAGATAGCGACATCTTACTGTCGGGGGGCGGGACGAGCAAATTCCGGTTTGTGCAGAAAAGCCAACCTTCACGAAATCTCTAGCCCACGCTTTGAGACAGAAGCGATTCCCCCATTCTCCACGAAGTAACACAGATAAACATTGTTGCTTGAAGGTAGAGTAGACACTTCCGTGATTGACGGCTGCATGACGACCACTTGAAACTGATCTTCATGCAGTGAACTTGCACTGAACGTCTCAGAAATGAGTCGATAGGCTCATAGTGATGTTAAGATGCAACGATTAATCTCTCATGGAAAACGTTTTAAGGCAATTTTTAGCACGTACAAGGTGTGCTATATTAATCAAATCCTTCAACGCTGTGAGAGTAGTGTGGGGTATATTAGTCACATTCAAATAGGTAGGCTTGATCAGGCTGTGCTTGCGCTTATCTAGCTATATGCCAACCGAACAATGTGTGTATTTATGTAATCAGACTTGTGGCCACTGCTTTCGGCGTAATATTCCATGAACTTTATAGGTTGTTAAAGCCTACATCGATACTGTATGCAAGCAATTGGAAACTAGTAAGTTGTCGTATAGTAGTAGCTCAAGTTTGCCGCTTGAGCGGTATGTTTAGGCTAGATTGAAGATCAGTGCCAGCTTGATCTTCTGGTTCTCGGATGCGCGGATGTGACTAAACTTCGGTAAAATATAGCCATTCTTTTAGTCTTTGACGTCGAGTGCATCGTGTGCAACGCATTTGTTCAATGAACGGAGCATGCCATTTTTTTGCTTAGACTGCTGATTGTAGCAGAGCAATCCTTAGAGGATGCCGAAAGATGAAGTTCCGGACCATATGCATATCTAAGATACTTGATAATGGGAGTCAAATGCTTGTCCAAACAAACGTCGTGTACAGAAGCCTGACTAAACTGGTGACGAACCTTCACTTGAAAACGAACTCATAATAAATGTTCTCATAAGCATGCTTTGATCAATTCAAGTGTGCAGTGTTATGAATACCTGGTCAATGATTGCAAAGTAAAAGAACGTGAGGCATTCCGTCAAAGGCGAACTTTTGATCAATTGTAGATTTTGCGATAAAACGTTTTCTTCTACGAAGTTTCACTCTCGAACGGTCTCTTGAGCTTTGTGGATATTTCGAGCCTATTGTCGACCATTAAAAACGAGAATTTTGCACAACAAAATGGTTAAAACTTTTGCGCGTTTTTTTCACAGAAGGCACAGTTTATTCAATTATATTTATTTCACTCAGTTTAAGTATAATATACAGTTAAAGATGTTTCTTCATAATACTCTACCTTCTTCACGCTTTCGGCGAGAGAAGTAGTGCAACGATGTTTTGTTCAGCGCTGTGCATTCCACTGCATGGTACTTGGCACACCTCTGCAGGCAGAACCGGCAGGTGCACAACTCGTACTCCTCGTGAAAAGCTGCGTCTGAACATACCAGGTAGTGATAACCATGCACTATGTACCTGGTGTATACGTGGCGACTGTCACATGCAGGACCAGGCTAAAGGTGCACGGCATTGAAACGTCCAAACCACCAACCTCCCGTCTGGCATGTTCGACTTTAGCTTCCCATTCAGAAATGAAACATTCGTATGGTACTGTACGCGGCATCTTCAGCCTTAGTCGGATTGTTTCAGTAGCCGGTGGACAACCTGCACAAAGCGGCTCCTTGCTCGAATAGACAAGCAAAGCTCCCGCTTCATATATAATGAGAAACACCTCTCAAGCTGGTTAAAATTCGCCAGTGTGAGGTGGTTTCACACCCTGTCAAGGCCATACATCAACCCCGGAACAATCTTAAGCAATTGTCTTCAATCCGCCCTAGTTAACGCTGTGATCCCGGAGAGCGCATTATGGTTTATTTCACATTCAATACGCATTACATTCGTTTGCCTGCACGCTGCCTTGTAGCAGCCGAATTGGCGCCAAATATCAAATTAAACGGACGGCGCGCAGTCCGTCACACACCCCCCGAAGCGCCGCGACTCTTATTGACGAGGCGTTTTTGTAAGTCGAGTGGCGAGTAGCATCTTGTAAGTACTGTGATACGTGTCTCTAATAGGTGCAGTGTCTCTTTACTATGGGTAATCATACTTCTAACGGATAGATGGCTTGGATAGGCCGCCTTAAAAGTTTACCTCAAGACAACTTAACCAGACACGATCTATTACGGAGATCGGTCCTTCCCCCGCCTGACAAAGAGATTACTCGGCAGAGCGGCCAATAGGCACGCGACGGCGCAGGGTCTTCTAGTAAACCTATGTCTCCAACTTTTAGTGGACGTCGGTCGACCGGCATCCTTAAATGAGCAGATCGCAGGTACTGCAGATACTCTCCTCGAGAACGCTTATAAAAAGAGTTAAGGATAGATTGCTGGTGCTTCCAGCGCTTAGCGAAGATTATCGCATATATATCGGATTCTTGCTTTGGGACTCTGGTTGTCTCAGGCAACGGGTGTTTATTTTGGTAGCCGTGAACGAGATCCGCGGGACATAATGCCCGAATTTCCTCGGCTGTTGATGCTACTGTGGAGAGTGGTCTACGGTTTACCATTGCTTCTATATCTGTTAGAATTGTTGCGAGTTCCCTGAAGGGTACTATGTTAGTGCCTAGTACCTTTCGCAAAGGACGTTTCACTGTCTGCACCATTCGTTCCCAGAAGCCACCAAACCATGGGCTTTTCTCCGTAATAAATTCCCAGATTATTTCTGAGTCCGCTAATAGCGTTTGAACTTCTTTGCTCTTTATATGACTGAAAATGAGTTTTAGCTCTTTTGATGCTCGTTTAAAAGTCGGAGCGTTATCGGATATTATTCGAGAGACGCATGAGAATCTGTTGATGAATCTCCTTAGGGCCAACAAAAACTCGAAAGTTGTCAGATCTGGTACGAGCTCTAAATGCACAGCACGCGTTACAGCGCATACAAACAATGCTATATAGCATTTGACTTTTGTTCCCTCTTCGTTTCTGATATAGATCGAATCAGCAAAATATACTCCGGTATAACAAAATGGAGCTGCTGTCTCCAGCCTGAATGCTGGTAGGGGAGGGGTTTCCTCTAGAGCTGGCTTTGCCCGAAACTTGATACAGACTTTGCAGTCTGCGATGACCCATTTAACCGCTTTACGTGCATACTGGAAGATCCAGGAGAACGAGGAAACCTTGAGCGACCACCACATCTAACGTTTGAATTGCTCTCGCCGATCACGCGTTGTCCCGATACGCGGAGGCGCACGTGGCAGATGCGATACATCAACAAAAAGGCTCTTCAGACCTTCTTTAGAAACCGGTTCAATCGATTGGCGGACACTCCATTAGACGCGGATACCCTAGCTAAAATCCTGGCGGCTGCCTGCCGGGCGGCCGGGGGCCCAGCCAGACGTGGCGGCACGAGAGCCCGGCCTGCTAAACCTTGGTGGAGCTCGGTTATTCAGACAGCCCGCGTAGACTGTTTACGTGCGAACCGCACACTGACACGTGCACGCTCTTGGCTGGCGAAACGAAGACGACAGGGGCACAATGTCGACCCTCTGGCAGATGCCACTGCCAGGGTTGAGCGCCTAGGGGACCTTTATCGTACGCATCGACTCTACTTACGAAAGCTCATTCAGCAGGCAAAAGTCGAATCCTGGAAGGCCTTGGTGGATTCGGTTGAGGTGGACGTGTGGGGTCTTCCCTATCGGATCGTTATGGGCAAGCTCCGCGCACCACCACCACCTCTCCCGGCAGAAGAAATAGTAGTATTTTCCGGGTAGTTCTCAAGCTCTTTCTGCAACAACCGGCCCGCGTTCATACCAGCATTACCGTTGACCCTGAACAGATCCCGGAAGTAACAACAGAGGACATAATAGAAGCGGCGGATAAAGCCCGGGTAAAGCCCCGGGCCCGGACGGGGTCCCACCGGACGTGGTACGACTGCTGGCACGATCCTATCCCAAGCCTCTTGCAAAGCTAGTGTCACGCTTGCTCGTAGAGGGTCGCTTTCCCACCCAGTGGAAACGTGCCTATTTAGTACTGATACCGAAGCCGAACGCCTCACCCGGCTCGTCAGCGCATCGCCCCATATGCTTACTCGACGCTGTAAGCAAACTAGTCGAAAACGTACTCGTTCGGCGTTTAAACGAAGAAACTGGAGGCGAGAGATGCCCTCTCAAATAACCAATACGGATTCCGCAGGGGCCGATCCACCCTTGACGCCGTGGAGCGAGTCATAGAGGCGGCTCGCGCCGAGCAGCAGCGGCCACTCTGGTCACGCAACTACGTGCTATTGATATTGCTGGACGTCCGCAATGCGTTCAACACCGCCAACTGGTCGACAATAATGAGTGCGCTCGAGCAGAAGGGGATCTGCCCGTACCTGCGACGCATACTATCATCGTACCTGGAGGAGCGGACACTCCTCACGCAAGGCGAAACCCATCCATTTACGGCGGGGGTGCCGCAGGGCTCAGTACTTGGCCCAGTTCTATGGAACGTGGCATACGATGGTGTCTTGCGGCTCAACGACCTGCCGGGTGGGGTGGAGACGATCGCCTACGCGGATGATCTTGCACTGGTAGTCACCGCTCGCACATGGACTATCCTGGAGGCCAGGGCAAACACGGCTCTTGGCCGGATAAACAGGTGGATGATTGAACATCACCTGGAGTTAGCACCACAGAAAACCGAGGCCCTTTTTCTAATAGGACGCAGGCGGATAGGGCCTATGTCTCTGGAGCTCAACGGGCATGCTCTCACGCCGTCCCGCCACGCCAGGTACCTAGGGGTAACCTTGGACACAGGTCTAACTGGCCTGCCACACATTAGGCAGGTTACGCAAAAGGTGGCAAGAGTATCGGCCAACCTGGCCAGAATACTACCCCGGGAGGGCGGCGCGTCCGATCCCAAACGGCGTCTACTAGCTGCTGTAGCAGAAGCGGTCGCGCTCTATGCCGCGCCAGTGTGGGCGGACTTAGCACTCAGGACGGTCACAGCCCGCCAGAGTCTGCGCCGCTCCCAACGGGGTGTGGCAATTCGGGTTAGCCGGGCGTGCTGGACGGTCTCCACAGACGTCCTGCTTGTTCTCGCATGCCTGCTTCCATGGGACATGCTGGCGGAGGAGAGGAGTAGGCGGAGATTAAACGGAGAGGTATCATGAACCGAGGCTCGAGAGGCCACACTCGCCGCTTGGGCGGAGATGTGGACCCACCCGCTTGCCGGAGACACGAGAGGCACGTGGACACGCTTCCTCATCACGGACTTGCGCAAGTGGTATACGGCACAGGGACCAATGATATATTACGCTGCCCAGGCGCTGAGCGGACATGGCCAGTTCCAGGCGTACATGATAAAGATAGGAAAAGCCGCGACGGACATATGCGTTCTCTGCGACGCCGGAGTGCCCGATGATGCCGCGCATACAATTGAGGCATGCACGGCGTTGTCTGCGTACCGCGATAGCTCACCGTTTACCCTACGGGCATCTACCGCGCAAGTGATCGTCACGCACATGGTCGACTCAACGACTAATTGGGGTGCTGGCCTAAAATACCTCGACGGGCTCATGCGCGAAAAGATCCGGCTGGGGAATAATCGCCGGGCGCGATTAATCGTCGCCCGGAGCCCCCCTTTTTTTTTTTTGTTTTGGGAGGTTTCGGTAATGCATGATGCACATGCGCCACTAGCAGCCTGCGTGACTAGTGTGAGACTCGCAAACCCACTAAACCCGGATTCCTCCCCACCCCCCCAGGCTCGGTATTACTTTGGCATTACATCGAAAAAAAAATCGGAGCCCCCCTGATTTAACCCAGCAGGACTTACCTGCTCGGGATGCACCTACAGACTGAGGAAAGGGTTGAAGTGTGAGGCTCCTCTTTCCTGGTCTCGAGGTAATGGTTCACCATTCCGAACCAGGAGGGGGTTCCGGGGGGGGGGTGGTTTTTAGTGGGTAGTGCGCTCGGATTAGAGTGAGTCGCGTATTCCCTCTCCGAGCGTCTAGCCCCACACTACCCGTCATTATATCGGCGGGTGTGCGTAAATGCATTTTCCACCCCTTAAAATATAATAAATAAAAAAAGCACAAAGTATTTGATTTTAAATGGTGCAGTGTACAGGGTCCGTCAGTTAGATCCGGACTAAACGTCATCGCCCGTTTCGCAATTTATGTCTAAAAAAAAACTGATATTTCGATAATTTTTTTACGTGCCGTTAGGTACACTCCTAAGGAACATTTTTATTTAATGTAGCCACCACCAGCAGCAATAACACTTTCAATTCTGGCGCGAAAGCGCCCGCAGGCCTTCTTCAAAGTTAGCGGATTGAGATTCTTGAACGACTCGACAATGGCTCTGCGTAGCGCTTCTGTATTTGCATGTCGAGACCTGTTAGTCTCTTGCTCAACAACGCCCCATACATATTATAGAAGTCCAGGGGATTCAAGTCTGGACTGCTAGGGGGCCATATCGTTTTGTCCCAGAACGCCGTCATGTTGCCCCGTAGCCAATCCTGGACGAGATTACTGGTGTGGGCGGGAGCGCCGTCTTGTTGAAAGACAAATTTTCTTCCATTGGACACTATCTATCCATGGTTTTACCACGCTTCGCAGAACACGTAAATACACTTCCTTTGTTACGATTTCGTGTCTGTCAAAAAAGTGTGGGGGCATCACGTCTCCTTCATTCGACACAACACTTAGGACGTGCACACTGGCAGGATGTTTGGTTCTATGCACGATTGGTACATCCTCAGGGTTCTTTGCGAGCCACCGGTCATTTTTAGAGTTGTGTTTTTGGTCAATGGTGAAGATTTTTTCGTCGGAGAAGAATCGAAGATGTCCCGCCATTTCGTGTCTCAAAAACGTGAGGATTAGATGGCAGCAAGTCATCCTCTGATTTTTCGCGGCCTGAGACAACATCTGTCTGATTTTAAACGTGTAAGACTTGTAGCGCAGTTCTTCGTTGATAATCCGACGCATAGAACAATCGCTCATATTGAATTTGATCGCTAAACGGCGCATCGATAGACTTGGATCCTTAAAAACGCAGTTTTGCACCATTTTGATCACTTTTGGCGTCCTCACTTCTCGTCGGCGGTTGTGAATCTTCCTTCCAGGTGTTGCACTACCTAGCCCTGTCTCTTCTGCATCTCTGTAGCGTCGGGCAATGTCGTAGACCGTTGCTCTTTTAAATCCAGTGATGTTGACGATTTCGGCTGGCCGATGTCCGGCAAAAAACAATTGGATAACGGTTGTTCTTCGGTCATATTCTGGATTCAGGTTGCGGCGGCCGTCCATGATGACAATGCGTTTTTGTTCTATTGTGAGTGGGCTGTCTGCTAACGCCGTCTATGCTGGGTAGCCCGCCAAAATTTGTCTGGATTTAGCTGACGCACCCTGTAGATGCGATGCCTCCTGCATGCATGTACCTGGTGGCATGTACATGCGCGATTAGCAGACGTACACGTCTGTCTTCGCCTGAGCGTAGTTTTGGAAACTTCTCGTCATATGTTAGATCACTCGATTTCTCCAGCCTCGACCTACATCGAATGAAGTCGTTGTCGTCTATAAATGGAGAATATTGATATATTCGACTCGATGTTGAAATGTTTTTGCACTCTGACGATAGTTCAGTGTCAAAATGAGTGCGTTTAATGTCTCTTAATAAGACAACTGAAGCAAACGCGAATTTATTTGCGTTAATGTGGTCTGCTCTAGATGTTGAGTCTGAGTTGGCATAACACGGCGTTTTGTCACATAGACGATTATTCTTCTTTTGCCAATTTGGGTCATCTTTCTTACGACATCTGGCATGACATAACAGTTTGCGACAGAAACGCACGACATAAGCCATTGTCCGGACCATTTTCACCCAACTAGAAATTGCGCCTGTCAGTGATAATTGCGGACCTGCTAAATACACTCATCGTTGTAGCAGTTACGTTCGTTGATACCTTCCGTTCCGCCTCAACCTCTTTAAAGAGTATTGACTCGTCTATTCTATGAATAGAATGCGGTTTACTTTTTACGTCTTTAAGCCACTCTGGGCCGTGTAGCCAAAACAATTTCGTTTCTTTCTTTCTCTAGAGAAGTGCCTCTACTGAGCATTTCTGCCGGGTTGTCACTTGAAACGACATAAGACCAATCGTGCGGCGACGATAGCTTTATAATTTCTACTATTCTATTTGATACGAATGGCTTCTACCGTTCTGGCGTATCACGTATCTAGGCTAGCACGGACGAGTTGTCCTACCAATATGTAGTGGCGTCGTCATGTAAACTAAGCTCATCTTTTACTTTAGCCATCGCTCGCACCGCTGTAACGGCACCCATTAGCTCTAGCCTGTGTATTGACCACTCTCCCTTTAGAGGTGCTACTCTCGCTTTCGCGAATACGACGTGAATTGCTACGGGGCCATCCTTAACCATTTCTCAGAGGTACGTATATGATACAACCGTAGGCAGCGAGACTAGCATCACAGAACGCGTGTAACTCGCGCCTAATGGTCGATGATACCGACTTGGAGAACGCTCTTTCTACTAAAATAGATGTGGCGGACTGCAAAAGGGAGATGAACTCCGAAAACTTAGCCAAGTTATCGGCTGTTAGTTCGTCGTCCCAATCGCGTTTTTTGCTGCCATATTTTTTGCAGTAAGATCTTAGCATTGACTACTATAGGTGTTAGCATTCCTAAAGAATCAAAAATCTGAGCCAACCCTTTTAATAAAAGGCGCTTAGTTGGTGTGATACCGTTTAACTCTGTCAACGCTTTGCTGAGAAATACACCAATTTCATCAGATTGTTGGTTCCAGCGAATGCCCAGAAACTTGAATTTGCTATCGGCAAAGCATACAGATGCGTTTGAGGACGCAGTTGCTTGCTGAATGTATTTACCCAAATCTTTCAAATTTGTTGCCCATTTTTTGAGTGGGAAGCAGCCAGATTCGAAAGTCTTATTCAGTAACTGAAAACGGTGTTAACCCTGTTTCACTGAAACAGTTCCGGTCACAATATTGTCCATATACACGTGGTCGATTATTTCCTGAATAAAGAATTCCTCGCTCGGGATATTAGTTTTCTCCTGCTCTAGGTGATATCTCAAACCTCTGCAGTGGATATATGGGCTACATATCAAGCCGAAACCTAACCGACATCCCCAAAACTCTCTAATTGGCGATTTTGGGTTTTTGGAAACTCCCAAAGGCCAGAAAAACCTCAAGAATGTGCGATGCGCTGGGTCAATCTCAAACTGTAGAAAAGCTTTTTCGATGTCTGCGATAATCGCCACTTTATGTTTGCAAAAGTGCAAAATAACTTTTGTTATGTTCGGCAGAAGGTCTGGACCCTGATGGAGAACGTCATTCAAGAAAGCCTCGTCTCTACTTCTCGCGCCCGCATCTTTGACGCCTCTAATTTTAAGTTCAGATACGGAACTAGATTTTTTGCGACTGTTTGAATTGGGAGATAGTGCGCCAACTCATTACCTTTCCTTGGGATGGCCTTCTCGGCAAACCCCTTTTCTAAGTAGTTCGATATCTCTGCGTCGACTGCTTCAAGCAGTTTTTGTCTTTGCCTGATGTGGTTAGAAAACGCTTAAGGCGTGACAATGCTATGTGTTTATTGTCGCCTAGAGAAGCAAGATTTTCCTTAAAGGGAAGGCTAACCACATATCGACCGCTTGGTGTTCTACTTATAGATTCTCGAAAGAATTCGTCTAACTCTACAGCTAACTAAGGAGTCTTCTTTACCGGATGAAGTTGCAATACCCATAACTTCCGTGTCCCACAGAAAGTCAATATCTTCCCTAGCAGAGTTTTTATTGACATGAGACTCTGTAGGTATGGTTTCTGCAATAACTAAAGATGAAACAGCCGCACACGGCTGCATTGCAGACAAAGCGAGCAGTGTGGAGTCCAACTGTTTAGTGCTACCTTCGGTGGTGCTATTTCGGCCAAATAAGAACCACCCGAATTGCGTCTTTGTTGCGACTAGGTTGCCCCGAACGTACTGTTCTTCCGACAGGATGCTCGGAAGATAGTCTGCACCAATCAGAAGCATAAGAACCGGTGGGCAGTCGCTCTCTATGTGGTCGGCTACTGGGGAGAGCCCGTGAGTATTAGAGACAAATGGCAGGAGAGCCTTCGATATCTCTTCTACTCCTAAGCATCTTATGGTGACTGGCGGCCCTGTATCGAATCTACTCTGTAGCTTTACTATACATTGAGGGTAGTGAATAATCTTTGATATCTCTCCAATTGTGCACGTAAGCATGGACTCGGATCCTCTAGATTCAAGACTCAACTGTGTTGCGAGTTTTAAGGAAATAAATGATCTCTGAGCACCTTGGTCTAGTAAAATGCGGCACATTACTGTCTTTCCGCCCGCAGAAGCTTACACGTAGCCGGTCTGTAACACTATTGCATCACTTTCTTCTATGCCATCGACGCAGCTATGATTAAGGCTAGTAGTAGAGACGGCTCATGGAACTAATTGTCGTGCCGTATCTATCACTGATCTCGGGCACATTATTGAATAATGTTTGGCACTACAAGTAATACATAAAGGTATATTTACCCTACACTTTTTCGCAAAATGGTTTCGCTTTAAACACTTGAAACATGCGCTTTGATTTTCTAGTAACTGCTTTTGCTCGTCCAACGTTAGAACCTTTTTACACTTCGTGCTGGAATGATTGTCTCCGCAGAAAATACACGAATGATCAACCGTCTTTGGGGGGGCCACAGCTGCATGGAAAGCTTGGTCTGTTTGCGAAAATGCTTTTTTGTCAACTTGTTGCTTATTTGACTGATAAACTGAGCCACTTTTGGGTTGGTCTGCATAGCAAGAAAGATTGTGTTTGTTGTTCGGCTCGCAGTTTGTATTTGCTGAACGTTCAGCTGCCGCAAAATCCTCTAAGAAATCTGAGAGCTCTTTTAACTGGCAGCCTTGCTCCGTAGTTGACCTGTATTTTTGCGAATACGACCATTTGAACTGAACTCTGATACTCTGTGGCAGGCAATCTAGAATCATTGAATAGAGAATAAGTGAAAAAACTTAAAGAGTGTTACCCAATGCCACGAGTGCATTATCATTCTGCGTCACTATCGATACAAAATGGTGTAACTTATCAGCTTTATGTAGGTCCCGTTGGTTGCAGATACGACGGAGTTCCTTGATGTGCTCCTCCTCGGCTATCTTGCTACACCCGAACCGTTTCTTGATTCTTTCGAGGGCAATTGAGAATTGCTCCGGCTCGAAGTTCAGATGAGCAATTTCTCGCGCCGCAGGCCCCACCAGGCTGTTGAATTTCTCGATCGTTGGTAACTGTTGCTGGTTCAATACGTAGATCTCGAGCAATTGGTACCATTCGCGGATTTTTTTCGTTTTTTGTCTCCCGAAAATGTAGGTATTCCAGAATGATGGTCCTGGTAAAATATGAACTGTTAAGCTGGTGTTGGTTGCGATGTTCCTTGTAAAGATGTTGAGCTCTCCGTCGATGATGATGGTGACGCCGCCACTGAACCGAGAAATTTCTTTGCCTTGCGGAAAGCCCGTAAAGCTTTCTCGTTGTATTCGCAAGCGCGCTCGACCATGGCCATGAAGTGGTCACCTTTGCCCATTAATTCGAAAGCGACAAGCTCTATCTTCGCATCCACCTCTACCAACTTCTTATGTAGACTCTCGATAACGATGATCGTGTCTTCTACCTTTTCTTTCGCGTTTTCGTTGCCATGGTTCTCCATGAATTCGACAATTTCGTTGATCTTCTTAGTCAAACGACCGCGCAACGCTCGTCTTGCACTGACTAAAGCGTTGAACTGTGCCCTGATTGCGTTCGCGTGTGCCCTATTTATGCCTTCGTTCTTGGCCGATAGCCCTAGGCTCTCGTCGTCAGTTAGCATGGCGGAACTGGCGTTGACCATGGCGCAGTAGGATTGACAACACCGACAAAACTTGGCTGAGCTTGTAAGCTTGCGGACAGAATCTGCGGAGCAGCGTGCCTCCTGGACCAGTATACAGCTGGCTCCACTGATGATCACCGATCCGTCTCGTTTTCTTCTGACACCATATGTTACCAACCGCTAACTAACTAGACTACCACTGAAGGAATACACAGTATTCGCGAAGGGAATATACGCTCCCGGCTCCCAGTAGCTAGTGGCGGTAGACGTGGGTGGGTGGCCGCCGCACTGGCGCAGTTCGCTCGGAGCTGTTACCACCCTGACTCTGTGACGTATAGCCAGCGAGTGTCTGCCTGGTGGAGATGTCTGCCGGTCAGTGTCGGAGGTTGTTAACCTTATTATCTTTAATCCGCCCTAGTTAACGCTGTGATCCCGGAGAGCGCATTATGGTTTATTTCACATTCAATGCACATTGCATTTGTATAGATTCGTTTGCATGCACGTTGCCTTGTAGCAGCCGAATTGGCGCCAAATATCAAATTAAACGGACGGCGCGCAGTGCGTCACACGGCATGTATATACCAGGTACACCGAACACGGGTTCCATCACCTCGTATGCTTCCGTAAGGAGTTTCATGAAGACTATAGTACTCGGTGTATTTGTCGGTTCTGCTCGCAGCAATGCGCTAAGTACCACGCGGTTGATTGTCCGACACTGCAACAAAGATCTTTACACTTATTCTCTTGGTGGAACGGCAGGACAACAAATATTTATGCTTCATAATAACATGAGCTATTTTGTACGTACTCTATTTGAGTGAAATAAATATGATTGATTAAATGTAAATATTGTAGCATATCCCCCTTTGACAAAATAAAGGGGCGTTTGATTGATTGAAAGAAGCACGCTTTTTTTTTATGTGACTGCCGATATTAGCAGGGCAGTCGCGGGAAGATGCAGAACTGTGAAGCCTCAAAACATGTGCATATTTAAGATACTTGATAGTGGGAGTCAAACGCTTGTATAAATCAAAATCGTGTACGAAAGTGATGGTGGGCCTCAAAAACACGGGGCATGCCTGACTGAGTTGGTGACAATTCTTCAATTCAATTGAACTTTATCGCAAGCATGCAAAGCATGAAACAGAGAGGCGGGCACCATAGAGCATACTGTTCTGCGGTGTGATGCACTCAGGAAAGCGCGGGGAGCAGGACGAGCCACTGTGAGAGGCCGGCCTATCAGGGAGGCGGTTGTTCATATGATGACTTTGGCGGAGACATGGAAGGAGGCGACGAAATTGTTCGACGTCGTTTTGACACTGAAGACAGCCACGGAAACGGCCAGGCGGGAACGGCTTGAATGATGTCTCGGGAAAGTGGTCGAGACATGAAGCCTAGGAAGGGGGGAGGAGGGGGAGCAGCCGGGCCCTCACAGGACGGTTTACAAAATAGCAGTAACCCCCTATCCAACCGCAGATAAACATGCGGGATGAAGGAGAGGAAAAGAGGTGAATAGAGGAGGACGGCAGAGAGGCCTCTCCCACGGCTTCGAAGTAATGTCAAAGTAGTACCGAGCCAGGGGAGTGGGGAGGAATCTGGGTGTTAGTGGGTATGTGAGTTCCACACTAGTCACGCAGGTAGTAGTGATGCACAGAAGCAATAAATTAAGACTGAAGTCAAAACTGCATATCGATGTACAAGTAAAAAACATGTATCCGTGTAATCAAACATATTCGTTGATTGTCGTAAATCTAGCTAGCAGACAAAAGAATGAACAAAACTAGTCCTACCTTTCAGAGTGGTTAGACCGTTTTTAGCTTGCACGTGAGTGACCTTAATAGTGCAAGTTACGCCACTGTCGATGCTTGGCAGAGCGAGTGGGTGGAGCACCCCGGCGGCCAACAGCCGGACCATGTGGACAAAAAATCTTATGCCCTGGTACATCTGCCGGCATGACTGAAAGGATGCAATACTTGGATGGACTTTATGGAGTTTAAGACGAACGGTGTTCGGCACAGTATGTGTTATCTAATCAATAGGGCCAAAAACCGTTGCTCTACAAAAATGTCAAATTGCCTCGCAATATGACTGCAAATGTCCGTTGTCTCTGCCAGGCGTTAATTCCTTATGGAATACCATATTTGCACACAAACACATTTTATTTAACTCATAATGGAATGTGAGCAATTGTCCCCCAGTGAACGTGACAGCAAACTACATCAGCCCTAGGTCCAAGTCAGGTTTCGACCACAAGACTCTTGTCCATACAAGGCGCCAAGCACTGCTGTGGCGTCACCACGTTGTGTATTCATTGAAAGTTTTCCCCGGAAATATTCACCAGTGCGAAGGTCCTCCGTGGCCAATCTGAGACACTTGTAGCATACCTTCGTAATAAATTACCTCAGTGATTTTATCTTGGCCCCCTAAGGTTTCCGAGCCAATACGTCGAAAAGTCATAGAGTCTCCGACAGATGCATACGTTCGACACTTATTTCTGTCCGCTTACGAAATAGCATACCCAGCCTGGGCAGCGCCGTGACTGACCATTGAAGGCGCTAAAGAGTCAGTCACGCATGCTAGTGACGCATGCATTCCCGAAACCTTCCAGATAAAAAAGGGCTATGAAACAGTCTAACGCAAAAAAGCGTGAAGCTTTGCGCCAATGGCGAATGTTTGATTATCAGTCTAAGTTCCTTCTTCTACAAAGTATCACTCTTCTACGTCCTCTTGAATTGTGTGGATCCTATCAACCATAAATTGTGCATCAATAAATTGCGCAATAATTGGTTAAAACGTCTACGGTTAAGTTTTTTTTCCCACGAAAGGACCACTTTAAGCAGCTACCAGAGTTCCTTAGAGTTCGTTGTTTTCCCACTTGGTTGACTACACAAATTCAAGTACGCATCGGAAAGGATCGTGCGCATTGGATTCTTAGAGCGGACCGATTAAGACTAAGACGTAAGACTAATTTTGTTCACTCTTCTGTTTGCTAGCTATATTTACGACAATCAACGGATACGTTCAATTTTTACATTTATTTACACGTACTTTACTTGTACATCAACAGGCAATTGCGTCCGCCGTTTACATTATTAAATCCCATTAGCACTAGTATCAATGACAGCAAAAAAACCGGAGAAGTTGTAATACATTTAGCTCGATAATACGTGTGCTGGTGCCATTTGTGTTAGTGTGTTTTGTGGTGCGTATGCTGTGTTTTCGCTGTAGCAACAGCGTGGTCCCATTTAGTTGACTCTTTCTTCCTGCCCCGGGTAGACTGAGTTGCGGCAGAGGCGCGGATGACAATAATGATGCAGGCTTTCCTCTAAAATGTCCACACCTGAATTGTAGTTTTGTGGCAGGGGGTCGGAAACCACTTCGAGAAAGCCAAATTCCTCCTCCACAGGTTCGATGGTGATCGTGACCAATCCTGGCGGCATGGCGATGGAATCAGCGCTCGAGCCAGGAAGCTGCATGGAGACGGTAATTTTCGGTTCAATCGTTTTCGTGAACAGCGGATGGAAGCGGACATTAGCGCTCAAATCAGGGAGCTCAGCCCGGTCGATGAGCTGCATCGAATCGGTTACGTCCGGCTCAATCGACTTCATGTACAGCTGATTCAAGGGGTCTTCCTTTAAGAGATCTCCACGCGAATTGAGGTAATCTGACCGAGGGTCGGAAGCCAATTCGATGAAGTCTTCAAAGACCTTCTCCGGAGACTCGATGGTGATCTTAACTGATTCCGGCATTATTACGGAGCCATCAGCACTCGAACCAGGAATCTTTGGCTTGTCGGTGAGCTGTATCGGAACGGTAGCTTCCTGCCCAACCGTCTTCGTCAACCGCTGATGTAAGGGCCTTTGCTTTCTGGATCGCTTTTTGGTGGTCGCCTCTTGTAGCCGCACCAGCTGGCCGGGCGTCAAGACTAGGCCCGAGCAAGATGCACACCACCACAATAAAGATAAACTTCACAGAAGCCATTGTAGCAATCGAGTAGATGCTTAGATGTACAGTAACTATACTAAGCTCAGATCTCTCTATTTATACTAATTTCTTTATACTAACTCACAAAGTGGAAAGGGTAATGGCGCTTATTCTCTCTAGATGCCCTTTCCTGTCGAGGTTGACGAAGATATCGGCACTCACACAGAAGCCCACGGGAGGTCTCGTGGGGAGGTTTTATTTTTGCGGCACGGAGCACGCGAGGAGAAACGCCTCTTCTGACGGGGCTAATGCGAGTCTCGAATAGATGCTGATAAAATGCTAGTTATGTAATTGGCTTCTTGAGGTCGAGAAGGATTTTGTTGGTATTTCCCAATTCATGTTCAGGCAAAAATACACAGTATATATATATGATTCCTATGATGTTTTGTGTTATTTATAAAATGCGATCAACATAAAACTGTGTGATAAATAACTTACTAATATCAGCTAGGTTAATGTTCTTGATGTTGGGTTTCTGATTATGACAAACACTTCGGACCTTCGGACGGATCATGGCCCTAAAGATAAGTTGAGATCTCGATTATGCTTTTTTGGTTATCGCCAGAACATTTCCCCCTATTCGTGAATAAAAGCAGCACGAGACGGCTCGACGGGACTGAGGATCCACAGGTAGCCAGAGAAGAGATCAAAAATTTTCAAAGCAGGTAGAAGTTTTCGATAGAAAATGAGTGTTCACGACACCGGTAAAAGCCTGCCAAAGGTTTCCGAAGCTAATTAGCCCGACCTGCCAATAGATAGAGGAATCAGCTAGGATTTTTGAGTGTCCTGTATTTTTACAGCGTTTTTAGATGTCTTGTGGTTTTACAGCAGTTCAATGTGTCAGCGTGCCGTATTTTACGCTAACATTTGAAGAACATCAAGCCCATAATTAGAATAGAGCTTGAGCGACGGCGACTCCGTATGCTTGGTATCAAGGGCCCCGCCATGAGGAACGTCCGAATGTCGACGATAAAACGCATTCTGAAACGACAAAGATATAGCACTAGGCCAATCTCTTAAAAAAAGCTCGAGGTTACAATCAATGAAATCTGGAAACATTTGTATGACCTCCTTATGCTCCTAGAGTATAAACTGATCGCCCGTTGAAGTGGTGAATTGATGTCTGGCAAACTGCATGGAAGTGTTGTGAGATGCTACTTTTTGTGTTAGCCAAATCATATTTTCTGTAAGTGCCATTCGTTCGTGCTTTAAAAAGTGCCGGGTCTTATATATGTTCTACACTATGATACGTAAGATAGTATAGACATGGCTCAATGTTCTGTAGCTCTGCCTTTAGGCTCGTGTTTTTAATGACGAGAGAACGCCTTATCAGATTACTTCGACAAGACGCATTCTTCACTAGCTCAGTTAAGCATAGGCTGTACTTAATAGCAGTATCTGTTTACATGTAATAACTAATAAATAGAAACTTGTAAATGTTTATTGTTTAAGCCGTGTGTACTCGATTATTCAATTGCATTTACAATTACTGTGGCCAAAATGCACTAAAGTATTAATAGGTAACTTGATATCAAAGAACTCAGACGATCTACGGACTGTTTGAACATACATAGAGCGTTTTCCTAGCCACTTCAATGAAGCCTTCAATAACCTCCTCTGCAGGCTCGATAATAATCATAACCGATTCCGGCAACATGACGGGGCATCAACGCTCGAATCAGGGAGCTCTGGCTGATAGGTAAGCTGTAATACAACGGCCACTTCCAGCTTAACCGCTTTCGTCAGCAGCTGATGTAAGCGTAGAGCCAAATCGACCCAGACGGAAGCCGCCGAGACGTCAGATAGCTCTTCGACCGTTTGCGCCAACAGTCTTCACTTGGCCTCGGATGCTCCACTTCTTCGGGGGAGGTTCTGGTCTGATTCTGATAGGACCGCCACCAAAATACTCTTGAAGTTGTTGATATGGTCTTACCTCGGACCAGCGAGCATTGTCGATATTGATAGAGTTAAGACTGCGTTCCTCAAACCTCATCCTGGATGTCTAGAGAACGCACCGCAATCGGCTTGTCTATCTGATTTTGAGCATTTAAGCAGCCTTTTCAGAAGTCGGAGACGGCTCAGTCATCTATATGACACCAGCCCTTACCCCAGACACGTTGAAGAAACCCAATAAGAAAATATGTCGTCTTACTCTTCGATTCGCCATGCGTACACGTTTTACTGTATAATTTGCGCACGACCTGGCTACCACAAATATAGTGCATCATGTAGTGGCGGTGGCTTAGGCGGCTAACGCACCGTTCGAAACGGGGCGTTGCCATGGCAACCACGGTTAGCAAAACATGTCTAGTTCGAGCCCCGGCCGTGCTGGTTGAATTTGTTGGACGTGGTTGTCATTGCCCTGCTGCTACATAGCTTTGCTGGAGAAAGCCTTTATAGTTCCAGTACGAGAACGCGATGACGATAGATGCATTTAGACGATATCGTGCCACAGGCCACTTAGCCCATTACGAGCGTCTAAAATGTGGTTGTCAGAGCGTAAAAAAAAGAATGTGTTTGTAAAAGTTGAGGTCAGCAACGCTGGACATATTATTTACTGGAATGCTCCAACCCGGTATCGGAAAACCGTCTAATCTAATAAGATACGGTACATGCTTTTTGGTCATTAAAACGACTAAAGTAAATGCTGCAATTTAGAAAGGTTTCTCAATGTATATCAAAGGTCTTCAAGATGGCTCATCTGATGGAGCCGATGTACCTCATACCTCAAATCCATACCTCGGTGCCTGGACGAACGAGTTTAATACGAATGTATACATATTATTCTTCTTGAATGTTGACCGATCCCAAAGCACTGCAAAGTTCAGTAGTAAGACGCCGATATTCAAATTGTCCTGGAGTTGCGGCCGGTATTCGAGTAGACTGACCTAGGCAGATACCGCCACAGGGAGTATGCAGAAGTAGGGGGCGTTTTTCTAAGCGCCTCACTAAACGAACAGTATCGCTGAGTCTTCACAGCCAAAAGTCGAATGCTGTACTTAGTGCCGCAAGATAGCGACATCTTACTGTCGGGGGGCGGGACGAGTAAATTCCGGTTTGTGCAGAAAAGCCAACCTTCACGAAATCTCTAGCCCACGCTTTAAGACAGAGGCGATTCCCCCACTCTCCACGAACTAACACACATAGACAGACAGGAGACATTGTTGCTTAGAGGTAGAGTAGACACTTCCGTGATTGACGGCTGCATGACAACCACTTGAAACCGATCGTTATGCAGTGAACTTGCACTGAACGTCTCAGAAATTAGTCGATAGGCTCATAGTGATGTTAAGATGCAACGATTAATCTCTGATGGAAAACGTTTTAAGGCAATGTTTAGCACGTACAAGGTGTGCTATATTAATCAAATCCTTCAAAGCTGTGAGAGTAGTGTGGGGTATATTAGTCACATTCAAATAGGTAGGCTTGATTAGGCTGTGCTTGCGCCTATCTAGCTATATGCCAACCGAACAATGTGCGTATTTATGTAATTAGACTTGTGGCCACTGCTTTGGGCGTAATATTCCATGAACTTTATAGGTTGTTAAAGCCTACATCGATACTGTATGCAAGCAATTGGAAACTAGTAAGTTGTCGTATAGTAGTAGCTCAAGTTTGCCGCTTGAGCGGTATGTTTAGGCTAGATAGAAGATCAGTGCCAGCTTGATCTTCTGGTTCTCGGTTGCGCGGATGTGACTAAACTTCGGTAAAATATGGCCATTAATTTAGTCTTTGAAGTCGGGTGCACCGTGTGCAACGCATTTGTTCAATGAACGGAGCATGCCATTTTTTTCTTAGACTGCTGATTGTAGCAGAGCAATCCTTAGAGGATGCCGAAAGATGAAGTTCCGGACCATATGCATATCTAAGATACTTGATAATGGGAGTCAAATGCTTGTCCAAACAAACGTCGTGTACAGAAGCCTGACTAAACTGGTGACGAACCTTCACTTGAAAACGAACTCATTATAAATGTTCTCATAAGCATGCTTTGATCAATTCAAGTGTGCAGTATTATGAATACCTGGTCGATGATTGCAAAGTAAAAGAACGTGAGGCATTCCGTAAAAGGCGAACTTTTGATCAATTGTAGATTTTGCGATAAAACGTCTTCTTCTACGAAGTTTCACTCTCCAACGGTCTCTTGAGCTTTGTGGATGTTTCGAGCCTATTGTCGACCATTAAATACGAGAATTTTGCACAACAAAATAGTTAAAACTTTTGCGCGTTTTTTTTCACAGAAGGCATAGTTTAAACAGAATTGAAGTTCCCTATAGTTCGTCCTGTTTTGTTTTTCTACTTTGTTAGAAGAATGTAAGCGTTTTGTACGACATCGGTAAGAACACTTTTGATTCTTACATTTATTTACATGTCTCTTATTGCACACCAGAATGCAATCGTAGCTTTTGCCATCTATATTGATGATGAATCCATTATCGCTAGTCGCAATGGCAGGAGCAACAACCGGAGAAGTTAAAACGAATTGGGCGCTATAATACGAATGCCAACTGTAGAAGTATGGCATATATGCTGTGTTTTATGGTGCGGCCGAGGCAATCATAAAATAAAAAGTAGTCGCCAGGAGGAATCGGGCAAGATTCAAGGTATTTGAGGTAGTAGCAGAGCCAGCAATAACGGTGTCCGATGTAGTAGGCGTCGTTTTCTTGCTCAAGGTAGACGGAACAGTAATGATAGCATGGATGACGGCGATACCTGCATTGTATGGCAGAGGATCGGAAGACACTTCGATGAAGTCGTCAAATTCTTCCTCCGCAGGTTCGATACCAGTTGTGATCGACTCCCGAGAACATGACGTGGAGATCAGCGCTCTAGTCAGAGAGCTCTGACTGGTCGATAAGCTGCATTCGAGCGGTAATTTCCGCCTTTATCCGCAGCTGATATATAAGGGGTCTTCCTCTGAGAGGTCTACAACTGCATTGTAGTCATAAGGCGAAGAGCCAAAAGCCACCTCGTTTATGCCGTCAAAATCCTTCTCCTCAAGCTCGAGGTCGCCTTATTCGATTCTAGCAAGATCACGGGGGCATCAGCGCTCCGGCTAGGGAGTTCTGTACTCCATAAATTATCCATAAATTATTTCAATGCACGTCAAAACTTGCCTTCCGATTTCTATCACAAACTAGAATTTAAGGTTAGCAAATATTTGTGTGTATACATTAGGGCAAACTATAAATTTCAAGGCATGTACAAGACTTACCAAGACATACTATTGTCTCATAAAGACTTAACCATTTACCCTTTCTTACAAGATTTTTAAGTTACCGCGTACAATGTGTGTTGTATTAATCAAATCATTGGCTATTAAGAGCGTGGTGCGGGGTTATTAGTCGTATTCAAAGATGTCCGGCCCTCGGTACATGAAAGATATACCTCAGGTTAACTTCCAAGCCCGTAAGGAACGGAGGATAGTCTAGTAATTAAAACAACCTCCTTAAAAGATGTTTTTAATTCTAGTCGTATTCAAATGGGTTGGGTAAATCAGGCTGTGCTTATCCCCACTTAATTATTGCCAACCGAATAATGTGTTTATGTAACTAGACACGACCACTGCTGTTGGTGTAATGTTTCGTTAACTCTGTGTGCTGTTGGGTTCGATGAAATATGCAAGTCATTGGAAATTGGTAAGTTGCACAGATCAAGCCTTAATTTAACGCTAAGTTCCAACTTAATCTTCTGGTTCTTGGAGGCGCGGATATAAATTAATTCGGTATCTTATTGCCATTAATTTAGTTGGTTAAGTCAAGTACGCCAGTTTAGCGCATTTGTTTGATGAAAGAAGCACGCTTTTTTTGCCGTGACTGCCGATTTTAGCAGGGCAGTCGTGAGATGATGCAGAAAGGTGAAGCTTCAGGACATGTGCATATTTAAGATACTTGATAGTGGGAGTCAAACGCTTGTCCAAATCAAATTCGTGTACGAAAATGATGGTGGGCCTCTGAAACACGGGGCATGCCTGACTGAGTTGGTGACAATTCTTCAATTGAATTGAAAGTTATCGCAAGCATGCGTGGATCAATTCAAGTGTGCGTGCCATGAAACAGAGTGGCGGGCACCATAGAACATACTGTTCTGCGGTGTGATGCACTCAGGGAAGCGCGGGGAGAAGGACCAGCCGCTGTGAGAGACCGGCCTATCAGGGAGGTGGTTGTTCATATGATGACTTCGGCGGAGGCATGGAAGGAGGCGACGACCGTGTTTGACGCCGTTTTGACACTAAAGACAGCCACGAAAACGGCCAGGCGGGAACGGCTTAAATTATGTCTCGGGAAAGTGGTCGAGACAAGAAGCCTAGGAAGGGGGGAGGAGGGGGAGCAGCCGGGCCCTCACAGGACGGTTTAAAAAAATAGCAGTAACCCTCTATCCAACCGCAGGAAAACATGCGGGATGATAGAGAAGGAAAGAGGTGAATAGAGGATGACGGCAGAGAGGCCTCTTCCACGGCTTCGAAGTAATGCCAAAGTAGTACCGAGCCTGGGGAGTGGGGAGGAATCTGGGTGTTAGTGGGTATGTGAGTTCCACACTAGTCACGCAGGCTGCTAGTGATGCACAGAAGCAATAAATTAAGACTGAAGTCAAAACTGCATATCGATGTACAAGTAAAGTACATGTATCCGTGTAATCAAACATATCCGTTGATTGTCGTAAATCTAGCTAGCAGACAGAAGAATCAACAAAACTAGTCCTACCTTTCAGAGTGGTTAGACCGTTTTTAGCTTGCACGTGAGTGATCTCAATAGTGCAAGTTACGCCACTGTCGATGCTTGGCAGAGCGAGTGGGTGGAGCACCCCGGCGGCCAATATGTGGACAAAAAATCTTATGCCCTGGTACATCTGCCGGCATGACGGAAAGGATGCAATACTTGGATGGACTTTATGGAGTTTAAGACGAACGGTGTTCGGCACAGTATGTGTTATCTAATCAATAGGGTCAAAAACCGTTGCTCTACAAAAATGTCAAATTGCCTCGCAGTATGACTGCAAATGTCTGTTGTCTCTGTCAGGCGTTAATTCATTATGGAATTACTAGGTTTGCACATAAACACATTTTATTTAACTCATAATGGAATGTGAACAATTGTCCCCCAGTGAACGTGAAAGCAAACTACATAAGTCCAAGTCTGGTATCAACCACAAGACACTTGTCCATACAAGGCGCCAAGCACTGCCGTGGCGTCACCACGTTGTGTGTTCATTGAGAGCTCGAAAAAAATCGCCAGTGCGTAGGTCCTCCGTGGCCAATCTGAGACACGTGTAGCATACCTTAGTAATAATTACCTCAGTGATTTTACCTGGGCCCCCTAAAGTTTCCGGGGCAATAGGTCGAAAACCCATAGAGCCTCCGACAGACGCATACTTGCGACACTTATTTCTCTCCGCTTACAGAACAGCATAACCTGCCTGGGCAGCGCCGTGACTGACCATTGAAGGGGCTAAAGAGTCAGTACACAAGAGTATCCAGAAGACCTTAAAGCGGCAAGCCTTTCGACCAGCCTATACCGACACTCAAGACAGCCGAGGAAACGGCCAGGCGGAAAAGGCTTGAGCGGATCTCGGGAAAGTGGTCGAGACGAGGAGCCTAGGGAGGGAGGAGTATGGGGTGCAGCCGGGCCCTCATGGCCACGACGCACCCTCACAGGACAATTTACAAAATGGCAGTAACCCCCTATCCAACCGCAGGTAAACATGCGGGACAATAGGGAGAGATAGAGCTGAGTAGAGGAAAACGGCAAAGACGCCTCTCCTACGGCTTCGAAGTAGTGCCAAGGTAGTACCGAGTCTGGGGGGTGGGGAGGAATCTGGAAGCATTGCGCCATTGGCGAATGTTTGATTATCAGTCTAAGTAGATGCCTTCTTTTACAAAGTATGACTCTTCTACGTCCTCTTGAATTCTGTGGATCTTATGAACCATGAAATGTGCATCAATAAATTGCGCAATAATTGGTTAAAACGTCTATGGTTAAGTTTTTTTCTCACGAAAGGACCTCTTTAAGCAGCTGCCAGAGTTCCTTAGAGTTCGTTGTTTTTCCACTTGGTTGACTACACAAATTCAAGTACGCATCGGAAAGGATCGTGCGCATTAGATTCTTAAAGCGGACCGAATAAGACTTAAACGTAGGACAAATTTTGTTTACTCTTCTGTCTGCTAGCTAGATTTACGACAATCAACGGATACGTTTAACTCTGACATTTATTTACACGTACTTTACTTGTACATCAACAGGCAATTGCGTCAGCCGTTTACATTATTAAATTCCATTATCACTAGTATCAATGACAGCAAAAAAACCGGAGAATTTGTAATACATTTAGATCGATAATACGTGTGCTACTGCCATTTGTGTTAGTATGTTTTGTGGTGCGTATGATGTGTTTTCGCTGTAGCAACAGCGTGGTTTCATTTAGTTGACGTTTTCTTCCTGCTCCGGGTAGACTGAGTTGCGGCAGAGGCGCGGATGACAATAATGATGCAGGCTTTCCTCTAAAATGTCCACACCTGAATTGTAGTTTTGTGGCAGGGGGTCGGAAACCACTTCGAGAAAGCCAAATTCCTCCTCCACAGGTTCGATGGTGATCGTGACCAATCCTGGCGGCATGGCGATGGAATCAGCGCTCGAGTCAGGAAGCTGCATGGAGACGGTAATTTTCGGTTCAATCGTTTTCGTGAACAGCGGATGGAAGCGGACATTAGCGCTCAAACCAGGGAGCTCGGCCCGGTCAATGAGCTGCATCGAATGGGTTACGTCCGGCTCAACCGACTTCATGTACAGCTGATTCAAGGGGTCTTCTTTTGAGAGATCTCCACACGAATTGTGGTAATCTGACAGAGGATCGGAAGCCACTTCGATGAAGTCTTCAAAAACCTCCTCCGGAGACTCGATGGCGATCTTAACTGATTCCGGCAACATTACGGAGCCATCAGCACTCGATCCAGGGAGCTTTGGCTTATCGGTGAGCTGTGTCGGAACGGTAGCTTCCTGCCCAATCGTCTTCGTCAACCGCTGATGTAAGGGCCCTTGCCTCTGGATCGGTTTTTGGTGGTCGCCTCTTGTAGCCGCACCAGCTGGCCGGGCGTCAAGACTATGCCCGAGCAAGATGCACACCACCACAATAAAGGTAAACTTCACAGAAGCCATTGCGGCAATCGAGTAGGTGCTTAGATGTACAGTAACTATACTAAGCTCAGATCTCTCTATTTATACTAATTTCATTATACGGACTCACAAAGTGGAAAGGGTAATGGCGCTTATTCTCTCTAGATGCCCTTTCCTGTCGAGGTTGACGAAGATCTCGGCACTCACACAGAAGCCCACGGGGGTCTCGTGGGGAGGTTCTATTTTTGCGGCACGGAGCAGTTAAGAAACGCCTCTTCTGACGAGGCTAATGCGAGTCTCGAATAGATGCTGATAAAATGCTAGTCGTGTAATCGGTTTTTTTAAGTCGAGAAGGATTTTGTTGGTATTTCCCAATTCATGTTCAGGCGGACGGATCATGGTCCTATAGATTAGTTGAGACCTGGACTATGCTTGCCTGGTTATCGCCAGAACATTTCCCCCTATTTGTGAGTAAAAGCAGCACGAGACGGCTCGTCGGAACTAAGAATCTACAGGTTGCCAGAGAAGAGACCAAATGTGTTCAAAGCAGGTAGGAGTTTTCGATAGAAGACGAGTGTTCACGACACCAGTAAAAGCTTGCCAAAGGTTTCCGAAGCTAATTAGGCCGATCTGCCAATAGGTAGAGGAATCAGCTAGGATTTTTGAGTGTTCTGTGTTTTTACAGCATTTTTAGATGTCTTGTGGTTTTACAGCAGTTCAATGTGTCAGCGTGCCGTATTTTACGCTAACATTTGAAGAACATCAAGCCCATATTTAGAATAGAGCTTGAGCGACGGCAACTTCGTATGCTTGGTATCAAGGGTCCCGCCATGAGGAACGTCCAAAAGTCGACGATAAAACGCATTCTGAAACGACAAAGATAGCACTAGGCCAATCTCTCAAAAAAGGTCGAGGTTACAATCAATGAAATCTGGAAACATTTGTATGACGCCCTTATGCTCCTAGAGTATAAACTGACCACCCGTTGAAGCGGTGAATTGATGTCTGACAAACTGCATGGAAGTGTTGTGAGATGCTACTTTTTGTATTAGCCAAATAATATTTTCTGTAAGGGCCATTCGTCCGTGCTTAAACAAGTGCCGGGTCTTATATATGTCCTACACTATAATACGTAAGATAGTATAGACATGGCTCAATGTTCTGTAGCTCTGCCTTGAGGCTTGTGTTTTTAATGACGAGAGAACGCATTATCAGATCGCACGCATTCTTCACTAGCTCAGTTAAGCATAGGCTGTACTTAACAGTAGTATCTGTTAACATGTAATAACTAATAAATATAAAATTGTAAATGTTTCTTGTTTAAGCCGTGTGTACTCAATTATTCAATTGCATTTACAATTACTGTGGCCATAATGCACTAAAAATATTAATAGGTAACTTGATATCAAATAACTTAGACCATCCACGGACTGTTTGAACATACATAGAGCGTTAATGAAGCCTTCATTAACCCCCTCTGCAGGCTCGATAATTATTTTAACCGATTCCGGCAACATGACGGGGACATCAGCGCTCGAATCAGGAAGCTCTATATATAATTTGTGCACGACCTGGCTACCACGAAGATAGTGCATTATGTGTTTGTCAAAGTTGCGGTCAACAGCGCAGGACATATTATTTACTGGAATGCTCCAACCCGGTTTCGGAAAACCGTCTAATCTAATAAGATTCGGTGCACGCTATTTTGTCATTAAAACGACTAAAGTAAATGCTGCAGTTAAGAAAGGTTTCTCAATGTATATAAAAGGTCTTCAAGATGGCTCATCTGATGCAGCCGATGTACCTCATACCTCAAATCCATACCTCGGTGCCTAGACGAGCGAGTTTAATACGAATGTATACGTATTATTCTTGTTGAATATTGGCCGGTCCCAAAGCGCTGCGAAGTTCAGTAGTAAGACGCCGATATTCAAATTGTCCTGGAGGTTGCGGACGGTATCCGAGTAGACTGACCTAGGCAGAGACCGCCACAGGGCAGATGTAGGGGGCGTTTTTCTAAGCGCTTCACTAAACGAACAGTCCCGCTGAGTCTTCACAGCCCAAAGTCGAATGCTGTACGTAGTGTTGCAAGATGGCGACATCTTACTACCGGGGGGCGGGACGAGTAAACTCCGGTTTGTGCAGAAAAGCCAACCTTCGCGAAATCTCTAGCCCGCGCTTTTAGACGGAAGAGATTCCCCCACTCTCCACGAAGTAACACAGACAGACATTGTTGCTTGAAGGTAGACACTTCCGTGATTGACGCCTGCATGACGACCACTTGAAACTGGTCGTCATGCGGTGAACTTGCACTGAACGTCTCAGAAATGAGTCGATAGGCTCATAATGAAGTTGAGACGCAACGATTCATCTCTCATGAAAAAAGTATTACGGCAAATTTTAGCACGTACAAGGTGTGCTACATTAATCAAATCATTCAACGCTGTAAGAGTAGTGTGGGGTATATTAGTCACATTCAAATAGGTAGGCTTGATCAGGCTGTGCTTGCGCTTATTTAGCTATACGCCAACCGAACAATGTGTGTATTTATGTAATCAGACTTGTGGCCACTGCTTTCGGCGTAATGTTCCATTAACTCTATAGGTTGTTAGAGCCTCCATCGATAATGTATGCATGCAATTAGAAACTAGTAAGTTGTCGTATAGTAAAAGCTCAGGTTCGCCGCTTAAGCGGTATGTTTAAGCTAGATAGAAGATCAGTGCCAGCTTCATCTTCTGGTTCTCGGATGCGCGGATGTGACTAAACTTTGGTAAAATATAGCCATTAATTTAGTCTTTGAAGTCGAGTGCACCGTGTGCAACGCATTTGTTCAATGAATGGAGCATGCCATTTTTTTGCTTAGACTGCTGAATGTAGCAGAGTAGTCCTTAGAGGATGATGAAAGATGAAGTTCCGGACCATATGCATATCTAAGATACTTAGATATGCATATCTAGATTATGCATTACTTTATCAAGACACGTCGAACTCTTCGTATTTGCGCGGTAGCCGTTACAGGTCATATGCAGCAATGCCGAATACCTATATATTTTTGCTTTTGTGACCACCGCACCACCGGCATCAGAGTCGATACTTAATTTTCTCACCCCGTATGTTGGTGAGATATATATATATATATATATAGTTGTTGAGTTGTTCTCAAACGGTGCAGACGTGTTCGTGTGTGGCTCTCGGAAAGTACCGCTAAATTCTAGAATTTTGCGTGGAAATCCATGTGCATAAGTGAGCATAACATCGTTGAGATCATCGAAGTCGATTAGCGTGAACATCTGTAGTGTGCCTCGGAACTAATTCATTAGAAGCAGTGTCAACTTAAATAGTCATCATCATCACTCACCTCTACCTGTATCATCTTCACTTCTCACCACTATCTTCGTAGCTTTACTACTATCTCGTATCCAGCATCACTCTACTATCATTACCTTCATTGTTGCCAGCTTCGTGTTTACTAGCATCCCCACATCCACCGTTAACCCCATTGAAACCACCCCATCCGTCATCATTATCAGCATCATCGTGTGTTACAGGCCTTATTATACTCACCATCAGCAGCATCATCATCTTTTTCTCTCTTCATCAGCTCTACCTCACAATTACCTCAGTCTACTCACTATCGCCAGTTATCATCACGACTCTCATCACCGACGCCGCCGTTGTCACTACCTCCCCTTCGGATACCACCACCACGGTTTCAAATCGAACGCGAACTACAGTTCAGCCTGACACTGCATGGTAAATAAACAATATATTGTTTGTAAACAGGCGCGGCATAGCAGTAGCTAGCTATGTCGGTGCAACGGACGCCAACAAAAGAGCAGATCGTGCAACGTGACAAACCTGCGTACGTGCAAGTGGAAAGAGCTGCGGATGAACGCGTTGATGAATCAATCAACGATGCGGGCGGTCCGGCTCACCGTCCAAAGGCGGGATGTGGGAAACGTGCCGCTTCGAGTCCTGTGGAAGACTCTCGCAGCAAGGATATGCGTGTTTCGCAGGCTTTTGTTAAAACCACTAGCGAGACAACCGGTGGCGTCCAAGACGGTGAAGAGATACCGGACGAAGCGGGGTTTACAACGGTGACCCGGTCCAGGCGATCTCGTGCGCCGAAAGTTGTCGTGGCAAAGCAAGAAGCAGTAATATTTTCGTCGGAAGACAATTCCCTGGAGCTCAATTTTAATGATGTATGCGACTTTATCGCTAAACACATCAAAGGAAAGATGGAAGAACCCCGTTTCACAAGGAGTGGGGAACTTCTAATTGTTGTTGAGGCCGAAGAGGATAGAGCTACGCTACTGTCGCTGCAGGAGTTAGCCAACATAAAGGTGTCGGCGAGGATCAGTGGAGGGCGATCCACAGTAAAGGGAAAAATATCTGGTGTGCATCCATCAATATCGGAGGCTACAATATCGGCTGCTCTGAAGCCTTTTGGGGTTTCCGAAGCGATAAGGGTGAAAACTAAAGACGCGAAGACAAATATTGTATCGACTACTGAGCAAGTTATTCTGACCTTCGCGGGTGGAGATTTTCCAGCAGAGGTTCGGTTAGGGTTGAAACGGCACGGCGTTGTCTTATATCGAGAGCCCATGCAATGCTTTAAGTGTTATAGCATGGATCACTTTGCAGCAAACTGCAAACTTTCTACACCGAGATGCAGAAGGTGTGGTTCTACGGAGCACCTGAGGAAGGATTGCAAGGCCAAGGCTCGATGCAGTCTGTGTTTTGGTGAACATGAAGCCACTTGGGGCTCATGTCCACATAGGCTGAAGCGTATGTAACTGTTACAAAAATCGTCCCAAAACAGCATCATCAAGCGCTCAGATGCCCCGCTGGTACCACTCTGCACGCCTGTGGGCCACATACAGGCCTCTGACAACTTCTCAAGGCGCACTTGGTCTTCCGTAGTAAGAAACGGAATCAAGATAAACGAGGCAGCGCTCAAACCTCAACGACTTGAACCAGAACGGACCCAGCAGCAACAAGTGCCCCACTTAAAATGACCGGACATAAACTGAGTGACCAGCAAGTGCCGCTACCGAGAGTGGAGGATATAGTGCAACAGGTGATTGCGACGATTATGCCGAGGTTAACGGATATCATCGTGCAGACGGTGGCAAGGGCCATTCAGGAAGCTATTCCGAGCATTCTGGGAGGACTGATGGGCGCCCCGTTAGCTCCCTCACCTATGCTGCAACAATCCACGACCATTAACGCTGATAGCACCCAACCTACAAGGGCGAACAGAAGCGCAGATCATGTATTGTCATCTTCATCACTTCCCAAATCGACCTGACTTCTGAAGACAACAGTGAGCAGGCCGCACGCGTGCGAGAACCAGCAGATACAACAAGATAATAATAAGTTCGGAGACGTAGTGAATGCAGGTATTCAGATAGTGATGTGGAATTGCGAGGGGAGGGGGGTGTTAGATTTGCTCGGGGACGATGCGTACAAAGGGGTAGACGTTCTAATTTTGACGGAGACCTGGGCACGAGAGCGGTTTGATATTCGGGGATTCTATGGATACCATGCGCTGGCATCGTGTAAAAAGGGTCCGGGTAGGCCGAGCGGGGGGGTATCGATTTTCGTTAGACCGACGGTGGGAGAAATGAGCGTGGGGATAGTAGCAGAAAATCTAATCGCAGTCATGTCACCTAAACTAGAACTAGTGGCTACCTATGTACAACCGGCGGGGACGGAGTCCACAGAGACGATGGTCGAGCGCCTCTTGCTGGGGATAGAAGCGCTACCGCGGAAGGCTCCGATGATCATAGGAGGGGATTTTAACGCGAGATTAGACAGGATTGACTCGCAGCGAACGGTGGCTTTGCTAGACGTACTAGAGGAGATCGGCTGTTGGGTAGTTAACAGGGCAAATGTGTGCACATATGAATGCCACTCCGGGACATCAGTTATTGATATATTTGCAACCGATATAGACAGAAAGGACATACTATTTACAGGGGACGACAATCCTTTACAGGAAGGTGCGGGACTCAGAAAACATATACCTATGGGTATCCGGGTAAAAATTAGAGGCAGTGTTCAAGAACGAGGGAAGAGGGAAGGATCAGGGAGAAAGCTTAGCGGCAACGTCCTTTTACAAGGACTTAGCGGGGTACTTCCGGTGCCAGGGGTAATCCAGGTAGATTCCTATGAACGCAGTCTAGTAGGCTTATTCAGGTCTGCGATGCTGCCGCCACAGGAGAGAAGCGGAAGACCCTGGTTTAATGAAAGTTGCAGGGCAGCCAAGCAAGCTAGTAAGCTGACGCGAGAATATGTAAAGACCGTTCCGTTAATGAGGCCGTTGGCAGCGTTGGTTAAACGGCTGGTTAAGAAAGCGTATAAGGAGGAGAAGAAAAAGCACTGGGAAAAAATAGAGTGGGTAGCAATAAGGGAGGCTGACGAACGTCCACATACATGGCTGAAACGAAGGGGGAGAAGACAGTGTTCCGTAGAGACGGGTAGGTTAGTCGAACATTTTAAGCAAATTTTGGCCGGGGCGGACACAACTCCGAAAGCGCCGCTAGAATACGAAGGCCCGTGGGATCAGACAACGGAAGAAGCGAGGGTTTGGATAGGGAGGGAAATCTCAATTAGGGAAGTGATAGAAGCAATAGACAGAGCACCACGGGGCAAAGCGCACGGGAAAGACTTGATAAGAAATGAACACATGAAAGATACCCTAATTCTCGCACCTTGCTGGCAAGCCTTATTCAATGAATGTTTAAACAAGGGGGAAATTCCAGAGGCCTGGAGGAAAGCGACCTTAATAGTCATTCCAAAAGGAAAGGGAGTAGAAACTGAACCGGAAGCTTGGAGGGGAATAGCAATAAAAAGCTGTCCGTATAAAATATTTTCGGGAATAATAGCTAGAAGACTGGGGTCATTCTTGGAGGAGCGGGGGGTAATACCGGAGGAGCAGCATGGATTTAGGAAAGGAAAGTCAACTTACTCAGCAATTCGGGAGCTGCTAGGAGCAATCTGGGAAACGCTGTCTAGGCCAAGAAGTTGTATATATGCGGTGTTTGTAGATTTCAAGGCAGCGTTTGACATAGCGCCAAGGGATAAAATAGTTGAAGAGTTGGCAAAATCGGGAGTGCCGGGAACAGTTCTGAGGTTACTTATTAATATGTTAAAGCAGAACACGGTGCAGATTGATAACGGGGTCGGTATTGCGGGAGAAGTGGCTCAAACCACAGGCGTCGCACAGGGCGATGGACTGAGCCCATTGCTGTTTTCCGTACTATTGGGTGGACTACCAGAGTGGATAAGGGCGGGCTGGACCCAAGAGTGGGCCAGAATCTTACTGTACGCTGATGATGTGGTCATATTTGGTGGCAGCCTTTTCAGGGTGAAACAAGCCATGAATCGACTAGTTACATTCATGGATGAGAAGGACTTGAAGGTTAACTGGGGAAAGACAGTAGCTATGAAATTCCGAAGGGGCGGCCGTATGGCCAGGGGTGACGTGATCCAAGTCAGGGGAACAGAAATTAACTTTGTAAACAAATTTACATATCTAGGCATAACCTTGTCAACAAGCGGTAGCAGTTTTCGATTACACATTCAGGAGAGGGTCAGGAAGGCCACCATCGCAGCTGTGGCAATTAAATGGCCACATATGCTTTCAGTTCATGCAGCAATTGCTCTTTTCGGGATACAGATAGCACCCATAGCCACATACGGCATTCCACTAATATGGGATAAGTTGGGAGTAGGCGAATTGCGTTTAATTGATGGGGTGAGGTTTTTCTTTTTAAAGAGGGTTTTTGCGCTTTCGAATACATGCAGGAATATAATTGTTCACGTCTTGGAGGGTGGCCCGCTGCTGACGGAAGAACTACAAAAACGATTTAATCTGAAGAAAACGTGCGCCTTTGAAGTTTATATGCGAAACTGGGAAACCAAAATTAGTGAGGTGGACATAGGTATTTATGGAACAGCAGCAATGACGAGCACTGCATGGCGGGGTAGCGGTGTAATAGATCGACATCTAACGACGGCCTTTGCAGCTCACGGATTTCATCACGTTCTGTGCAACGTGGAGGCTTTTCATGAACCACAGGATGAATGTCAATGCAAACAATGCTGGAGCAAATGTGATCGATACCACGCCGCGGTATGCCCGGCGGTTAGGTCCATAGCAGAACTAGCAAAACGCTAGATTGTTGGCGTCTCGAAACATTTTGATGTAACATAAACACATTTACCCAGTTTGGGTGTTAATAAAACAAATATATATCTAAGATACTTGATAATGGGAGTCAAATGCTTGTCCAAACCAACGTCGTGTACAGAAGCCTGACTAAACTGGTGACAAACCTCCACTTGAAAATGAACTCATAATGAATATTCTTATAAGCATGCTTTGATCAATTCAAGTGGGCAGTGTTGTGAATACCTGGTCCATGATTTCAAAGCAAAAGAACGTGAGGCATTCCGTAAAAGGCAAACTTTTGATCGAGTGTAGATTTTGCGATAAAATGTCTTCTTCTATGAAGTTTTACTCTCCAACGGTCTCTTGAGTTCTGTGGATGTTTCGAGCCTATTGTTGACCACTAAATGCGAGAAATTTACACAACAAAATGGTTATAACTTTTGCGGTCACGTTTTTTCACAGAAGGCACAGTTTAAACAGAATTGAAGTTCCCTATAGTTCGTCCTGTTTTGTTTTTCTACTTTGTTAGAAGAATGTAAGCGTTTTGTACGACATCGGTAAGAACACTTTTGATTCTTACATTTATTTACATGTCTCTTATTGCACACCAGAATGCAATCGTAGCTTTTGCCATCTATATTGATGATGATTCCATTATCGCTAGTCGCAATGGCAGGAGCAACAACCGGAGAAGTTAAAACGAATTGGGCGCTATAATACGAATGCCAACTGTAGAAGTATGGCATATATGCTGTGTTTTATGGTGCGGCCGAGGCAATCATAAAATAAAAAGTAGTCGCCAGGAGGAATCGGGCAAGATTCAAGGTATTTGAGGTAGTAGCAGAGCCAGCAATAACGGTGTCCGATGTAGTAGGCGTCGTTTTCTTGCTCAAGGTAGACGGAACAGTAATGATAGCATGGATGACGGCGATACCTGTTTTGTATGGCAGAGGGTCGGAAGCCACTTCGATGAAGTCGTTCGATGAAATTCTTCCTCCGCAGGTTCGGTAGCAGTTGTGATCGACTCCCGAGAACATGACGTAAATATCAGCGCTCGAGTCAGAGAGCTCTGGCTTGTCGATAAGCTGCATTCGAACGGTAATTCTCGTCTCAACCGCCTTCATCCGCAGCTGATATATGAGGGGTCTTCCTCTGAGAGGTCTACAAGTGCATTGTAGTCATAAGGCAAAGAGCCAAAAGCCACCTCGTTTATGCCGTCAAAATCCTTCTCCTCAAGCTCGAGGTCGCCTTTTTCGATTCTAGCAAGATCACGGGGGCATCAGCGCTCCGGCTAGGGAGTTCTGTACTCGAGTGTGTAATTGTACTCACGAATAGTGTGGCCTAAAATGCAAAAAATATTGTACCAGATATCTTCTTATCAAAAAAGCCGTATTATCCATAAATTATTTCAATGCACGTCAAAACTTGCCTTCCGATTTCTATCACAAACTAGAATTTAAGGTTAGCAAATATTTGTGTGTATACATTAGGGCAAACTATAAATTTCAAGGCATGTACAAGACTTACCAAGACATACTATTGTCTCATAAAGACTTAACCATTTACCCTTTCTTACAAGATTTTTAAGTTACCGCGTACAATGTGTGTTGTATTAATCAAATCATTGGCTATTAAGAGCGTGGTGCGGGGTTATTAGTCGTATTCAAAGATGTCCGGCCCTCGGTACATGAAAGATATACCTCAGGTTAACTGCCAAGCCCGTAAGGAACGGAGGATAGTCTAGTAATTAAAACAACCTCCTTAAAAGATGTTTTTAATTCTAGTCGTATTCAAATGGGTTGGGTAAATCAGGCTGTGCTTATCCCCACTTAATTATTGCCAACCGAATAATGTGTTTATGTAACTAGACACGACCACTGCTGTTGGTGTAATGTTTCGTTAACTCTGTGTGCTGTTGGGTTCGATGAAATATGCAAGTCATTGGAAATTGGTAAGTTGCACAGATCAAGCCTTAATTTAACGCTAAGTTCCAACTTAATCTTCTGGTTCTTGGAGGCGCGGATATAAATGAATTCGGTATCTTATTGCCATTAATTTAGTTGGTTAAGTCAAGTACGCCAGTTTAGCGCATTTGTTTGATGAAAGAAGCACGCTTTTTTTGCCGTGACTGCCGATTTTAGCAGGGCAGTCGTGAGATGATGCAGAAAGGTGAAGCTTCAGGACATGTGCATATTTAAGATACTTGATAGTGGGAGTCAAACGCTTGTCCAAATCAAATTCGTGTACGAAAATGATGGTGGGCCTCTGAAACACGGGGCATGCCTGACTGAGTTGGTGACAATTCTTCAATTGAATTGAAAGTTATCGCAAGCATGCGTGGATCAATTCAAGTGTGCGCGCCATGAAAAAGAGTGGCGGGCACCATAGAACATACTGTTCTGCGGTGTGATGCACTCAGGGAAGCGCGGGGAGAAGGACCAGCCGCTGTGAGAGACCGGCCTATCAGGGAGGTGGTTGTTCATATGATGACTTCGGCGGAGGCATGGAAGGAGGCGACGACCGTGTTTGACGCCGTTTTGACACTAAAGACAGCCACGAAAACGGCCAGGCGGGAACGGCTTAAATTATGTCTCGGGAAAGTGGTCGAGACAAGAAGCCTAGGAAGGGGAAAGGAGGAGGAGCAGCCGGGCCCTCACAGGACGGTTTAAAAAAATAGCAGTAACCCTCTATCCAACCGCAGGAAAACATGCGGGATGATAGAGAAGAAAAGAGGTGAATAGAGGATGACGGCAGACAGGCCTCTCCCACGGCTTCGAAGTAATGCCAAAGTAGTACCGAGCCTGGGGAGTGGGGAGGAATCTGGGTGTTAGTGGGTATGTGAGTTCCACACTAGTCACGCAAGCTGCTAGTGATGCACAGAAGCAATAAATTAAGACTGAAGTCAAAACTGCATATCGATGTACAAGTAAAGTACATGTATCCGTGTAATCAAACATATCCGTTGATTGTCGTAAATCTAGCTAGCAGACAGAAGAATGAACAAAACTAGTCCTACCTTTCAGAGTGGTTAGACCGTTTTTAGCTTGCACGTGAGTGATCTCAATAGTGCAAGTTACGCCACTGTCGATGCTTGGCACAGCGAGTGGGTGGAGCACCCCGGCGGCCAATAGTTGGACCATGTGGACAAAAAATCCTATGCCCTGGTACATCTGCCGGCATGACGGAAAGGATGCAATACTTGGATGGACTTTATGGAGTTTAAGACGAACGGTGTTCGGCACAGTATGTGTTATTTAATCAATAGGGCCGAAAACCGTTGCTCTACAAAAATGTCAAATTGCCTCGCAGTATGACTGCAAATGTCCGTTGTCTCTGTCAGGCGTTAATTCATTATGGAATTACTAGGTTTGCACATAAACACATTTTATTTAACTCATAATGGAATGTGAACAATTGTCCCCCAGTGAACGTGAAAGCAAACTACATAAGTCCAAGTCTGGTATCAACCACAAGACACTTGTCCATACAAGGCGCCAAGCACTGCCGTGGCGTCACCACGTTGTGTGTTCATTGAGAGCTCGAAAAAAATCGCCAGTGCGTAGGTCCTCCGTGGCCAATCTGAGACACGTGTAGCATACCTTAGTAATAATTACCTCAGTGATTTTACCTGGGCCCCTAAAGTTTCCGGAGCAATAGGTCGAAAACCCATAGAGTCTCCGACAGACGCATACTTGCGACACTTATTTCTCTCCGCTTACAGAACAGCATAACCTGCCTGGGCAGCGCCGTGACTGACCATTGAAGGGGCTAAAGAGTCAGTACACAAGAGTATCCAGAAGACCTTAAAGCGGCAAGTCTTTCGACAAGCCTATACCGACACTCAAGACAGCCGAGGAAACGACCAGGCGGGAAAGGCTTGAGCGGATCTCGGGAAAGTGGTCGAGACGAGGAGCCTAGGGAGGGAGGAGTATGGGGTGCAGCCGGGCCCTCATGGCCACGACGCACCCTCACAGGACAATTTACAAAATGGCAGTAACCCCCTATCCAACCGCAGGTAAACATGCGGGACAATAGGGAGAGATAGAGCTGAGTAGAGGAAAACGGCAAAGACGCCTCTCCCACGGCTTCGAAGTAATGCCAAGGTAGTATTGAGTCTGGGGGGTGGGGAGGAATCTGGAAGCATTGCGCCAATGGCGAATGTTTGATTATCAGTCTAAGTAGATGCCTTCTTCTACAAAGTATGACTCTTCTACGTCCTCTTAAATTCTGTGGATCTTATGAACCATGAAATGTGCATCAATAAATTGCGCAATAATTGGTTAAAACGTCTATGGTTAAGTTTTTTCTCACGAAAGGACCACTTTAAGCAGCTGCCAGAGTTCCTTAGAGTTCGTTGTTTTTCCACTTGGTTGACTGCACAAATTCAAGTACGCATCGGAAAGGATCGTGCGCATTAGATTCTTAAAGCGGACCGAATAGGACTTAAACGTAGGACAAATTTTGTTTACTCTTCTGTCTGCTAGCTAGATTTACGACAATCAACGGATACGTTTAACTCTGGCATTTATTTACACGTACTTTACTTGTACATCAACAGGCAATTGCGTCAGCCGTTTACATTATTAAATTCCATTATCACTATTGTCAATGACAGCAAAAAAACCGGAGAATTTGTAATACATTTAGATCGATAATACGTGTGCTACTGCCATTTGTGTTAGTATGTTTTGTGGTGCGTATGCTGTGTTTTCGCTGTAGCAACAGCGTGGTTTCATTTAGTTGACGTTTTCTTCCTGCTCCGGGTAGACTGAGTTGTGGCAGAGGCGCGGATGACAATAATGATGCAGGCTTTCCTCTAAAATGTCCACATCTAAATTGTAGTTTTGTGGCAGGGGGTCGGAAACCACTTCGAGAAAGCCAAATTCCTCCTCCACAGGTTCGATGGTGATCGTGACCAATCCTGGCGGCATGGCGATGGAATCAGCGCTCGAGTCAGGAAGCTGCATGGAGACGGTAATTTTCGGTTCAATCGTTTTCGTGAACAGCGGATGGAAGCGGACATTAGCGCTCAAACCAGGGAGCTCGGCCCGGTCAATGAGCTGCATCGAATCGGTTACGTCCGGCTCAACCGACTTCATGTACAGCTGATTCAAGGGGTCTTCCTTTGAGAGATCTCCACACGAATTGTGGTAATCTGACAGAGGATCAGAAGCCACTTCGATGAAGTCTTCAAAAACCTCCTCCGGAGACTCGATGGCGATCTTAACTGATTCCGGCAACATTACGGAGCCATCAGCACTCGATCCAGGGAGCTTTGGCTTATCGGTGAGCTGTGTCGGAACGGTAGCTTCCTGCCCAATCGTCTTCGTCAACCGCTGATGTAAGGGCCCTTGCCTCTGGATCGGTTTTTGGTGGTCGCCTCTTGTAGCCGCACCAGCTGGCCGGGCGTCAAGACTATGCCCGAGCAAGATGCACACCACCACAATAAAGGTAAACTTCACAGAAGCCATTGTAGCAATCGAGTAGGTGCTTAGATGTACAGTAACTATACTAAGCTCAGATATCTCTATTTATACTAATTTCATTATACGGACTCACAAAGTGGAAAGGGTAATGGCGCTTATTCTCTCTAGATGCCCTTTCCTGTCGAGGTTGACGAAGATCTCGGCACTCACACAGAAGCCCACGGGGGTCTCGTGGGAAGGTTCTATTTTTCGGCACGGAGCAGTTAAGAAACGCCTCTTCTGACGAGGCTAATGCGAGTCTCGAATAGATGCTGATAAAATGCTAGTCGTGTAATCGGTTTTTTGAAGTCGAGAAGGATTTTGTTGGTATTTCCCAATTCATGTTCAGGCGGACGGATCATGGTTCTATAGATTAGTTGACCCCTGGACTATGCTTGCCTGGTTATCGCCAGAACATTTCCCCCTATTTGTGAGTAAAAGCAGCACGAGACGGCTCGTCGGAACTAAGAATCTACAGGTTGCCAGAGGAGAGACCAAATGTGTTCAAAGCAGGTAGGAGTTTTCGATAGAAGACGAGTGTTCACGACACCAGTAAAAGCTTGCCAAAGGTTTCTGAAGCTAATTAGGCCGATCTGCCAATAGGTAGAGGAATCAGCTAGGATTTTTGAGTGTTCTGTGTTTTTACAGCATTTTTAGATGTCTTGTGGTTTTACAGCAGTTCAATGTGTCAGCGTGCCGTATTTTACGCTAACATTTGAAGAACATCAAGCCCATATTTAGAATAGAGCTTGAGCGACGGCAACTTCGTATGCTTGGTATCAAGGGTCCCGCCATGAGGAACGTCCAAAAGTCGACGATAAAACGCATTCTGAAACGACAAAGATAGCACTAGGCCAATCTCTCAAAAAAGGTCGAGGTTACAATCAATGAAATCTGGAAACATTTGTATGACGCCCTTATGCTCCTAGAGTATAAACTGACCACCCGTTGAAGCGGTGAATTGATGTCTGACAAACTGCATGGAAGTGTTGTGAGATGCTACTTTTTGTATTAGCCAAATAATATTTTCTGTGAGTGTCATTCGTCCGTGCTTAAACAAGTGCCGGGTCTTATATATGTCCTACACTATAATACGTAAGATAGTATAGACATGGCTCAATGTTCTGTAGCTCTGCCTTGAGGCTTGTGTTTTCAATGACGAGAGAACGCATTATCAGATCGCACGCATTCTTCACTAGCTCAATTAAGCATAGGCTGTACTTAACAGTAGTATCTGTTAACATGTAATAACTAATAAATATAAAATTGTAAATGTTTCTTGTTTAAGGCGTGTGTACTCAATTATTCAATTGCATTTACAATTACTGTGGCCATAATGCACTAAAAATATTAATAGGTAACTTGATATCAAATAACTTAGACCATCCACGGACTGTTTGAACATACATAGAGCGTTGTCCTAGCCACTTCGATGAAGCCTTCATTAACCCCCTCTGCAGGCTCGATAATGATTTTAACCGATTCCGGCAACATGACGGGGACATCAGCGCTCGAATCAGGAAGCTCTATATATAATTTGTGCACGACCTGGCTACCACGAAGATAGTGCATTATGTGTTTGTCAAAGTTGCGGTCAACAGCGCAGGACATATTATTTACTGGAATGCTCCAACCCGGTTTCGGAAAACCGTCTAATCTAATAAGATTTGGTGCACGCTATTTGGTCATTAAAACGACTAAAGTAAATGCTGCAGTTTAGAAAGGTTTCTCAATGTATATCAAAGGTCTTCAAGATGGCTCATCTGATGCAGCCGATGTACCTCATACCTCAAATCCATACCTCGGTGCCTAGACGAGCGAGTTTAATACGAATGTATACGTATTATTCTTGTTGAATATTGGCCGGTCCCAAAGCGCTGCGAAGTTCAGTAGTAAGACGCCGATATTCAAATTGTCCTGGAGGTTGCGGACGGTATCCGAGTAGACTGACCTAGGCAGAGACCGCCACAGGGCAGATGTAGGGGGCGTTTTTCTAAGCGCTTCACTAAACGAACAGTCCCGCTGAGTCTTCACAGCCCAAAGTCGAATGCTGTACGTAGTGTTGCAAGATAGCGACATCTTACTACCGGAGGGCGGGACGAGTAAACTCCGGTTTGTGCAGAAAAGCCAACCTTCGCGAAATCTCTAGCCCGCGCTTTTAGACGGAAGAGATTCCCCCACTCTCCACGAAGTAACTCAGACAGACATTGTTGCTTGAAGGTAGAGTAGACACTTCCGTGATTGACGCCTGCATGACGACCACTTGAAACTGGTCGTCATGCGGTGAACTTGCACTAAACGTCTCAGAAATGAGTCGATAGGCTCATAATGAAGTTGAGACGCAACGATTCATCTCTCATGAAAAAAGTATTACGGCAAATTTTAGCACGTACAAGGTGTGCTACATTAATCAAATCATTCAACGCTGTAAGAGTAGTGTGGGGTATATTAGTCACATTCAAATAGGTAGGCTTGATCAGGCTGTGCTTGCGCTTATTTAGCTATATGCCAACCGAACAATGTGTGTATTTATGTAATCAGACTTGTGGCCACTGCTTTCGGCGTAATGTTCCATTAACATTATAGGTTGTTAGAGCCTCCATCGATAATGTATGCAAGCAATTAGAAACTAGTAAGTTGTCGTATAGTAAAAGCTCAGGTTCGCCGCTTAAGCGGTATGTTTAAGCTAGATAGAAGATCAGTGCCAGCTTCATCTTCTGGTTCTCGGATGCGCGGATGTGACTAAACTTTGGTAAAATATAGCCATTAATTTAGTCTTTGAAGTCGAGTGCACCGTGTGCAACGCATTTGTTCAATGAACGGAGCATGCCATTTTTTTGCTTAGACTGCTGAATGTAGCAGAGTAGTCCTTAGAGGATGATGAAAGATGAAGTTCCGGACCATATGCATATCTAAGATACTTGATAATGGGAGTCAAATGCTTGTCCAAACCAACGTCGTGCACAGAAGCCTGACTAAACTGGTGACAAACCTCCACTTGAAAATGAACTCATAATGAATATTCTTATAAGCATGCTTTGATCAATTCAAGTGGGCAGTGTTGTGAATACCTGGTCCATGATTGCAAAGCAAAAGAACGTGAGGCATTCCGTAAAAGGCAAACTTTTGATCGAGTGTAGATTTTGCGATAAAATGTCTTCTCCTATGAAGTTTTACTCTCCAACGGTCTCTTGAGTTCTGTGGATGTTTCGAGCCTATTGTTGACCACTAAATGCGAGAAATTTACACAACAAAATGGTTATAACTTTTGCGGTCACGTTTTTTCACAGAAGGCACAGTTTAAACAGAATTGAAGTTCCCTATAGTTCGTCCAGTTTTGATTTTCTACTTTGTTAGAAGAATGTAAGCGTTTTGTACGACATCGGTAAGAACACTTTTAATTCTTACATTTATTTACATGTCTCTTATTGCACACCAGAATGCAGTCGTAGCTTTCGCCGTCTATATTGATGATGATTTCATTATCGCTAGTCTCAATGGCAGGAGCAAAAACCGGAGAAGTTAAAACGAATTGGGCGCTATAACACGAATGCCAACTGTAGAAGTATGGCATATATGCTGTGTTTTGTGGTGCGGCCGAGGCAATCATAAAATAAAAAATAGTCGCCAGGAGGAATCGGGCAAGATTCAAGGTATTTGAGGTAGTAGCGAAGCCAGCAATAACGGTGTCCGATGTAGTAGGCGTCGTTTTCTTGCTCAAGGTAGACGGAACAGTAATCATAGCATGGATGACGGCGATACCTGCCTTGTATGGCAGAGGATCGGAAGACACTTCGATGAAGTCGTCAAATTCTTCCTCCGCAGGTTCGATACCACTTGTGATCGACTCCCGAGAACATGACGTGGAGATCAGCGCTCTAGTCAGAGAGCTCTGACTGGTCGATAAGCTGCATTCGAGCGGTAATTTCCGCCTTTATCCGCAGCTGATATATAAGGGGCCTTCCTCTGAGAGGTCTACAACTGCATTGTAGTCATAAGGCAAAGGGCCAAAAGCCACCTCGTTTATGCCGTCAAAATCCTTCTCCTCAGGCTCAAGGTCGCCTTATTCGATTCTAGCAAGATCACGGGGGCATCAGCGCTCCGGCTAGGGAGTTCTGTACTCGAGTGTGTAATTGTACTCACGAATACTCTGGCCTAAAATGCAATAAATATTGTACCACATATCTTCTTATCAAAGGAGCCGTATTATCCACAAATTATTTAAATGCACGTCAAAACTTGCCTTCCGATTCTATCACAAACTTCAATTTAAGGTTAGCAAAGATTTGTGTGTATACATTTGGGCAAATTATAAATTTCAAGGCATCTGTGTACTAAACATACCAAGATATACTATTGTCTCTTGAAGACTTAACCATTTACCTTTTCTTACAAGATTTTTAAGTTACCAAGTGTTATATTAATCAAATCATTTATTATTAGGAGAGTAGTGCGGGGTTATTAGTCGTATTCAAAGATGTCCGGCCCTCGGTACATTGAAGATATACCTCAGGTTAAGTACCAAGCCCGTAAGGAACGAAGGATAGTCTAGAATTAAAAACAACCTCCTTAAAAGATGTTTTTAATTCTAGTCGTATTCAAAGGGGTTGGGTAAATTAGGCTGTGTTTACCCCCACTTAATTATTGCCAACCGAATAATGTGTTTTTGTAACTAGACATGACCATTGCCTTTGGTGTAATGTTTCGTTAACTCTGTGTGCTGTTGGGTTCGATGAAATATGCAAGTCATTAGAAATTGGTAAGTTGTCCTACAGCTGTTCAGTTTCACAGATCAAGCACTAGGTTTACGCTAAGTTCCAACTTAATCTTCTGGTTCTAAGAGGCGCGGATGTAAATCAATTCTGTATCTTATTGCCATTTATTTAGTTGGTTAAGTCAATGGCGCCATTTCAATTTAGCGCATTTGTTTGATAAGCAAATACATTGAAGCAATGGGACGTGTACAGAGGAAGTTCATTCGTTGTGTCTCAAAAAGGTGTAACATTGCCTAAAATTCAATTGTGTTAAGCCCTGTTTGAGAACTGCAGTCCAGAGCGGACTATCGCATGAACAATCAAATTATAAAATCATCAAAGTTATCTAACTATTTTACCATTCGTGTAAGCAATCTTAGAAGCGACAGCACCATCTCGTCTAAACAAATTACAAAGACGGATCGCGTAAATAACATGTTTTCTTGGCGGATGGCTAGAGCACTGAGAACTCAAAATGCTTGTGGCGCAGATGTCGGCACACACGTAACTTGACTGTTCTTTGATTGTAGGTAACAGTTTGTAAAATGTAAATATTGTATATACACACATCGAGAACAGTGTTAACCCGGCACTGGCAGCTCTCTACGTAGAATCGGAGATGTACGGCGAGTGTCCGTCGGTACGGCAGTGCGCTTGTTTACGTTAAAAACTCAGCCAAAGCTGGCGTATAGTTTAGAGAGAGTGTGGCAACACCTATCTCAAGCTAATTTTAATTTGCTTGAAAAGTGCTTCACACTGTACATGAAGCAAGTACTCTGCCTTTCAATCAAGGCGAGAAGCCGCTTCGTGTATTGTCGGACTGTGCGCCGATGGTGGAGATGCTTCGGCTTAGGCTGCGTATGCCATTGAAGAAGCCACTTAACCATTTTTTGGGAGAGTGGCGACGCAAATTCACGGAGGCAGCGACGAAGGTAAGAACGCTCGACGTCTTTAAGTCTCCTTGGTTGTGGGCCGGGGTGGCCTGCAATGACAGGCATGTTACCAACCGCTAACTAACTAGGCTACCACTGAAGGAATACACAGTATTCGCGAAGGGAATATACGCTCCCGGCTCCCAGTAGCTAGTGGCGGTAGACGCGGGTGGGTGGGTGGGTGGGTGGCCGCCGCACTGGCGCAGTTCGCTCGGAGCTGTTACCACCCTGACTCTGTGACGTCTAGCCAGCGAGTATCTGCCTGGCGGAGATGTCCGCCGGTCGGTGTCGGAGGTTGTTAACCTTATTATCTTTAATCCGCCCTAGTTAACGCTGTGATCCCGGAGAGCGCATTATGGTTTATTTCACATTCAATGCACATTGCATTTGTATAGATTCGTTTGCATGCACATTGCCTTGTAGCAGCGGAATTGGCGCCAAATATCAAATTAAACGGACGGCGCGCAGTCCGTCACAAGGCATATATATACCAGGTACACCGTACTCGGGTTCCATCACCTCGTATGCTCCCGTAGGGAGTTTCATGAAGACTATAGTACTCGGTGTATTTGTCGGTTCTGCTCGCAGCAATGCGCTAAGTACCACGCGGTTAATTGTCCGACACTGCAACAAAGATCTTTACACTTATTCTCTCGGTGGAACCGCAGGACAACAAATAGTTATGCTTTATAATAACATGAACTATTTTGTACGTACTCTGAGTGAAATAAATATGATTGATTAAATGTAAATATTGTAGCATATTCCCCTTTGACAAAAAAAAGTGCGTTTGATTGATTGAAAGAGCATGCCTTTTTTTTGCTGTGACTGCCGATATTAGCAGGGCAGTCGTGAGAAGATGCAGAACTGTGAAGCCTCAGGACATGTGCATATTTAAGATACTTGATAGTGGGAGTCAAACGCTTGTCCAAATCAAAGTCGTGTACGAAAATGATGGTGGGCCTCTGAAACACGGGGCATGCCTGACTGAGTTGGTGACAATTCTTCAATTGAATTGAAGTTATCGCAAGCATGCGTGGATCAATTCAAGTGTGCGTGCCATGAAACAGACAGGCGGGCACCGTGATGCATACTGTTCTGCGGTGTGATACACTCAGGGAAGCGCGGGGAGCAGGACCAGCCGCTGTGAGAGACCGGCCTATCAGGGAGGTGGTTGTTCATATGATGACTTCGGCGGAGGCATGGAAGGAGGCGACGACCTTGTTTGACGCCGTTTTGACACTGAAGACAGCCACGAAAACGGCCAGGCGGGAACGGCTTAAATTATGTCTCGGGAAAGTGGTCGAGACAAGAAGCCTAGGAAGGGGGGGAGGAGGGGGAGCAGCCGGGCCCTCACAGGACAATTTACAAAATAGCAGTAACCCTCTATCCAACCGCAGGAAAACAAGCGGGATGATAGAGAAGAAAGGAGGTGAATAGAGGATGACGGCAGAGAGGCCTCTCCCACGGCTTCGAAGTAATGCCAAAGTAGTACCGAGCCTGGGGAGTGGGGAGGAATCTGGGTGTTAGTGGGTATGTGAGTTCCACACTAGTCACGCAGGCTGCTAGTGATGCACAGAAGCAATAAATTAAGACTGAGGTCCAAACTGCATATCGATGTACAAGTAAAGTACGTGTAAATAAACGTATCTGTGTAATCAAACATACCCGTTGATTGTCGTAAATCTAGTTAGCAGACAGAAGAATGAACAAAACTAATCCTACCTCTCAGAGTGGTTAGACCGTTTTTAGCTTGCACGTGAGTGATCTTAATAGTGCAAGTTACGCCACTGTCGATGCTTGGCAGAGCGAGTGGGTGGAGCACCCCGGCGGCCAACAGCCGAACCATGTGGACAAAAAATCTTATGCCCTGGTACATCTGCCGGCATGACGGAAATGATGCAATACTTGGATGGATTTTATAGAGTTTAAGACGAACGGTGTTCGGCACAGTATGTGTTATCTAATCAATAGGGCCAAAAACCGTTGCTCTACAAAAATGCCAAATTGCCTCGCAGTATGACTGCAAATGTCTGTTGTCTCTGTCAGGCGTTAATTTATTATGGAATTACTAGGTTTGCGCATAAACACATTTTATTTAACTCATAATGGAATGTGAACAATTGTCCCCCAGTGAACGTGAAAGCAAACTACATAAGTCCAAGTCTGGTGTCAACCACAAGACACTTGTCCATACAAGGCGCCAAGCACTGCCGTGGCGTCACCACGTTGCGTGTTCATTGAGAGCTTTCCTCGAAAAAAATCGCCAGTGCGTAGGTCCTCCGTGGCCAATCTGAGACACGTGTAGCATACCTTAGTAATAATTACCTCAGTGATTTTACCTGGGCCCCCTAAAGTCTCCGGGGCAATAGGTCGAAAACCCATAGAGCCTCCGACAGACGCATACTTGCGACACTTATCTCTTACAGAACAGCATAACCTGCCTGGGCAGCGCCGTGACTGACCATTGAAGGGGCTAAAGAGTCAGTACACAAGAGTAGCCAGAAGACCTTAGAGCGACAAGCCTATACCAACACTCATAACAGCCGAGGAAACGGCCAGGCGGGAAAGGCTTGAGCGGATCTCGTGAAAGTGGTCGAGACGAGGAGCCTAGGGAGGGAGGAGGATGGGGTGCAGCCGGGCCCTCATGGCCACGACGCACCCTCACAGGACAATTTACAAAATGGCAGTAACCCCCTATCCAACCGCAGGTAAACATGCGGGACAATAAGGAGAGGTAGAGCTGAGTAGAGGAAAACGGCAGAGACGCCTCTCCCACGGCTTCGAAGTAATGCCAAGGTAGTACCGAGTCTGGGGGGTGGGGAGGAATCTGAGTGTTAGTGGGTATGTGAGTTCCACACTAGTCACACAGGCTGCTAGTCACGCATGCATTCTCGAAACCTCCTTGATAAAAAAGGACTATGCAACAGTCTAAAGCAAAAGAGCGTGAAGCATTGCGCCAATGGCAAATGTTTGATTATCAGTCTAAGTAGATGCTTTCTTCTACAAAGTATGACTCTTCTACGTCCTCTTGAATTCTGTGGATCTTATGAACCAGGAAATGTGCATCAATAAATTGCGCAATAGTTGGTTAAAACGTCTACGGTTAAGTTTTTTTCTCACGAAAGGACTACTTTAAGCAGCTGCCAGAGTTTCTTAGAGTTCGTTGTTTTTCCACTTGGTTGACTACACAAATTCAAGTACGCATCGGAAAGGATCGTCCGCATTGGATTCTTAGAGCGGACCGATTAAGACTAAAACGTAGGAAAATTTTGTTTACTCTTCTGTCTGCTAGCTAGATTTACGACAATCAACGGATACGTTTAATTCTGACATTTATTTACACGTACTTTACTTGTATATTAACAGGCAATTGCGTCAGCCGTTTACATTATTAAATTCCATTATCACAAGTATCAATGACAGCAAAAAAAACCGGAGAATTTGTAATACATTTAGCTCGATAATACGTGTGCTGCTGCCATTTGTGTTAGTGTGTTTTGTGGTGCGTATGCTGTGTTTTCCCTGTAGCAACAGCGTGGTTTCATTTAGTTGACGTTTTCTTCCTGCTCCGGGTAGACTGAGTTGCGGCAGAGGCGCGGATGACAATAATGATGCAGGCTTTCCTCTAAAATGTCCACACCTGAATTGTAGTTTGTGGCAGGGGGTCGGAAACCACTTCGAGAAAGCCAAATTCCTCCTCCGCAGGTTCGATGGTGATCGTGACCAATCCTGGCGGCATGGCGATCGAATCAGCGCTGGAGCCAGGAAGCTGCATGGAGACGGTAATTTTCGGTTCAATCGTTTTCGTGAACAGCGGATGGAAGCGGACATTAGCGCTCAAATCAGGGAGCTCGGCCCGGTCGATGAGCTGCATCGAATCGATTACGTCCAGCTCAACCGACTTCATACACAGCTGATTCAAGGGGTCTTCCTTTAAGAGATCTCCACACGAATTGAGGTAATCTGACCGAGGGTCGGAAGCCAATTCGATGAAGTCTTTAAAAACCTTCTCCGGAGACTCGATGGTGATCTTAACTGATTCCGGCATTATTACGGAGCCATCAGCACTCGAACCAGGAATCTTTGGCTTGTTGGTGAACTGTATCGGAACGGTAGCTTCCTGCCCAACCGTCTTCGTCAACCGCTGATGTAAGGGCCTTTGCCTCTGGATCGGTTTTTGGTGGTCGCCTCTTGTAGCCGCACCAGCTGGCCGGGCGTCAAGACTAGGCCCGTGCAAGATGCACACCACCACAATAAAGATAACTTTACAGAAGCCATTGTAGCGACTGAGTAGATGCTTAGATGTACAATAACTATACTAAGCTGAGATCTCTCTATTTATACTAATTTCTTTATACTAACTCACAAAGTGGAAAGGGTAAGGACTCTTATTCTCTCTAGATGCCCTTTCCTGTCGAGGTTGACGAATTTCTCGGCACTCACACAGAAGCCCACGGGGGTCTCGTGGGGAGGTTCTATTTTTGCAGCACGGAGCACGCGAGGAGAAACGCCTCTTCTGACGGGGCTAATGCGAGTCTCGAATAGGTGCTGAGAAAATGCTAGTTATGTAATTGGTTTCTTGAGGTCGAGAAAGATTTTGTTGGTATTTCCCAATTCATGTTCAGGCAAAAATACACAGTATATATATATATATGATTTTGTTTGTATTATTTATTGGAGAATCTAGTTCCTATGATGTTTTGTGTTATTTATAATATGCGATCAACATAAGACTGTGTAATAAATAACTTGTTAATATCAGCTAGGTTAATGTTCTTGATGTTGGTTTTTGATTATGACAAACACCTCGGACCTTCGGACGGATCATGGCTCTAAAGATAAGTTGAGACCTTGACTATGCGTTCCTGGTTATCGCCAGAACATTTCCCCCTATTCGTGAATAAAAGCAGCACGAGACGGCTCGACGGGACTGTGGATCCACAGGTAGCCAGAGAAGAGATCAAAAGTTTTCAAAGCAGGTAGAAGTTTTCGATAGAAAATAAGTGTTCACGACATCGGTAAAAGCCGGCCAAAGGTTTCCGAAGCTAATTAGCCCGATCTATAGATAGAGGAATCAGCTAGGATTTTTGAGTGTCCTGTATTTTTACAGCATTTTTAGATGTCTTGTGGTTTTACAGCAGTTCAATGTGTCAGCGTGCTGTATTTTACGCTAACATTTGAAGAACATCAAGCCCATGTTTAGAATAGAGCTTGAGCGACGGCGACTCCGTATGCTTGGTATCAAGGGCCCCGGCATGAGGAACGTTCAAAAGTCGACGATAAAACGCATTCTGAAACGACAAAGATATAGCACTAGGCCAATCTCTTAAAAAAGCTCGAGGTTACAATCAATAAAATCTGGAAACATTTGTATGACCCCCTTATGCTCCTAGAGTATAAACTGATCACCCGTTGAAGCGGTGAATTGATGTCCGGCAAACTGCATGGAAGTGTTGTGAGATGCTACTTTTTATGTTAGCCAAATAATATTTTCTGTAAGTGCCATTCGTTCGTGCTTTAAAAAGTGCCGGGTCTTATATATGTCCTACACTATGATACGTAGGATAGTATAGACATGGCTCAATGTTCTGCAGCTCTGCCTAGAAGCTTGTGTTTTTAATGACGAGAGAACGCATTGTCAGATTACTTTGACGAGACGCATTCTTCACTAGCTCAGTTAAGCACAGGCTGTACTTAATAGCAGTATCTGTTAACATGTAATAACTAATGAATAGAAACTTGTAAATGTTTATTGTTTAAGCCGTGTGTACTCGATTATTCAATTGCATTTACAATGACTGTGGTCAAAATGCACTAAAAATATTAATAGGTAACTTTATATCAAAGAACTCAGACCATCCACCGACTGTTTGAACATACATAGAGCGTTTTCCTAGCCACTTCGATGAAGATTTCAATAACCTCCTCTGCAGGCTCGATAATAATCATAACCGATTCTGGCAACATGACGGGGCATCAGCGCTCGAATCAGGGAGTTCTTGGATGCTCCACTTCTTCGGGGGAGGTTCTGGTCTGATACTGATAGGACCGCCACCAAAATACTCTTGATGTTGTTAATATGGCCTTACCTCGGACCAGCGAGCATCGTCGATCTTGATAGAGTTAAGACTGCGTTCCTCAAACCTCATCCTGGATGTCTAGAGAACGCACTGCAATCGGCTTGTCTATCTGATGGCTTTCCACAGAGACTTGGCAACGAAGATACAATCTGCCTCACGCTCAAGCGTTTAAGCAGCCTTTTCAGGAGTCGGAGACGGCCCAGTCACCTATATGACGCCAGCCCTTAACCCAGACACGTTGAAGAAACCCAATAAGAAAATTTGTCGTCTTACTCTTCGATTCGCCACGCGTACACGTTTTACTGTATAATTTGTGCGCGACCTGGCTACCACGAAGGTAGTGCATCATGTAGTGGCGGTGGCCTAGGCGGCGAACGCACCGTTCGAAACGGGGCGTTGTCATGGCAACCACGGTTAGCAAAACATAGTTCGAGCCCCGGCCGTGCTGGTTGAATTTGTTGGACGTGGTTGTCATTGCCCTGCTGCTACATACGTCTGCTGGAGAAAGCCTATATAATTCCAGTACGAGAACGCGATGACGATAGATGCATTTCGACGATATCGTGCCACAGGCAACTTAGCCCATTACGAGCGTCTAAAATGTGGTTGTCAGAGCGTTAAAAAAATGTGTTTGTCAAAGTTGCGGTCAGCAACGCTGGACATATTATTTACTGAAATGCTCCAACTCGGTTTCGGAAAACCGTCTAATCTAACAAGATACGGTACAGGCTTTTTGGTCATTAAAACGACCTAAACGTAAATGCTGCAGTTTAGAAAGGTTTCTCAATATATATCAAAGGTCTTCAAGATGGATTATCTGATGCAGCCGATGTACCTTATACCTCAAATCCATACCTCGGTGCCTGGACGAGCGAGTTTAATACGAATGTTTACATATTATTCTTGTTGAATGTTGACCGATCCCAAAGCGCTGCAAAGTTCAGTAGTAAGACGCCGATATTAAAATTGTCCTGGAGGTTGCGGCCGGTATCCGAGTAGACTGACCTAGGCAGAGACCGCCACAGGGAGTATGCAAAGGTAGGGGGGCGTTTTTCTAAGCGCCTCACTAAACGAACAGTTTCGCTGAGTCTTCACAGCCAAAAGTCGAATACTGTACTTAGTGCCGCAAGATAGCGACATCTTACTGTCGGGGGGCGGGACGAGTAAATTCCGGTTTGTGCAGAAAAGCCAGCCTTCACAAAATTTCTAGCGCACGCTTTGAGACAGAAGCAATTCCCCCACTCTCCACGAAGTAACACACATAGACAGACAGGAGACATTGTTGCATAGAGGTAGAGTAGACACTTCCGTGATTGACGCCTGCATGACGACCACTTGAAACTGGTCGTCATGCGGTGAACTTGCACTGAACGTCTCAGAAATGAGTCGATAGGCTCATAGTGATGTTTAGACGCAACGATTCATCTCTCAGTAAAAAAGTATTAAGGCAATTTTTAGCACGTACAAGATGTGCTACATTAATCAAATCATTCAACGCTGTGAGAGTGGTGTGGGGAATATTAGTCGCATTCAAATAGGTAGGCTTGATCAGGCTGTACCTGCGCTTATCTAGCTATATGCCAACCGAACAATGTGTGTATTGATGTAATCAAACTTGTGGCTACTGCTTTCGGCGTAATGTTCCATTAACTCTATAGGTTGTTAGAGCCTACATCGATGATATATGCACTTTTTTATTTAGGCGAGCACTGCCGAGTGTGCAAAGGTATTGTAAATGATTAATAAATCATCACAATATTTTCTATTACCACGAGGTCCGCGGCCTTCCATGCGGTAGGGAACAAGCCCGTTCGAAGCATCTCCGTCGCCGCGGCGGCCACCGCCTCTGGGTATTCCTTCAGCAGGAGCTTAACCGCGAGGACGGGGATCCCGTCTGGGCCCGGTGCCTTTCCCGGCTTGAGGCGTTTATTTATAATTATCTACATTTGACTTTAGACCCTTCTTATGTACAGGGGTTACGACTGATTGCCGAAAATGTTTTGGCACAATGCCATCCTCATAGGACCTACTGAATATCAAAAAAGGGGTTCAGTTATCGCAGACGCTACATTTTCATAAAATATGGGTGGGATTAAATCAGGAGGGCTGCATTTAGTGGGTAGTTGTTTGATTTCAGAAAGAATATTATATTCTGATATTTCCAAGTATGAACAGCTATCTCTTGAGACCACGTCGTTGGAAACACCTTCGGGAACTGAACTCCCTTGGGCAACATAAACCGACAAGAAGAAGTCCTTAAATGCATTTGCTTTAGAAGCGTCGTCTACGAGGACCGTCTGATTTATATTTAAAGCCGCAATGTTTTCTTTTCCCTTTAATCGTTTATTTGCATATCTAAAAAACGACTTTGTGTTTTTAAAATCAAGACTGGCTTCTTCCATTATACGAAGTCTTCTAGTCGCCTTCCTCAACTTTTTTTCATGTTGCATAATTGGCTCTTGGTCAATCAACCGTTCTAGTTTGGTGACATATTTACGTACATTAGCATTATTTTTTGACTTGCCATTTCGTTTAGGTACAAACTCTTTAATTAGTGGATGTATCTGGTATACAAAGCTATCATACATCGAGTCAACGGTATCGCAATTTAAAAACAAGTTTCTCCAGTTTATACAAGCAAGCCTACAGCTGATCATTTCATAGTCCCCCTTCCAGAAATTATAACCTCCATTGAATCAAATCCGCATTGAATAAAATAGAAAACGAAATGGCATTGTGGTCGGGTGGAATTGGCGACTAAAATACTCGTATATCTTCAATGATGCACGGGTCTGAGGTTAAAACTAAATCAATAATAGAGCCCAGATTGTCGTCGTCATCGTCGGAGATACCTAAGATTCTTTCATCAGTGACAATACAACTATTAGTAAAACTAGTAGTTAATTGGCTAACACTACTAAGGTTACCATTACTATTAATGTGACTAGTTGCATGACTGTCATTACTATATCTATTACCATTTCTATTGGTGTGACTGGATAGCTTACTGAAATTATTATTTATGTTAGTGTTATTACATTGAGTAGCAAAGTGATTCTGTGTGGATATATATCTACTCTATGTGGCAGGAGAAGCCACTTTCGTGAGAGTTTCTTTACACTGAGCTGTATGATATTTAGACGTTGCTGTTGTTCATAGTGCTGTCGTTTCTCTCGTATCATATATTTGAACGCTCGTTTCCATATCGTCAGCTGTTAAAAATCATTTTGGTTAAAATCTCTATTGTTACGTAATGCATATTTTAAAGCTTTATGTTGGTGGTCGAACCAGGGTTTGTGCTAAAACAGCCTTTTTTCTCTTGTAAGCGATGATAAATATATAGCCTAGCGGAGGGTCCTTCCGCTGCAGTCTTGAGTCATCGAGCTTCTGAATCGATTGTATTGCTTATATCAGTATGTGGAGGTTTAGCGACCGATTTATTCTACAACTAGATACTGGGGGCGCGATGGGTGTTTGGACGCGAGATAAGTCAAATGTTACCTTACAGTGTTTGCGGAGAGCTGAGGGTAGTGACCGAAGGTTGTAGAAATGCCCCCCTAGCTGCGATGCTGACGGTAATACAATATCGACTGCGCTAGCGCCGTTCTAACTCATGTATGTTACTTCTATTGTCAATTTGCAGTTTTAGTTCTTGTGTCCCTGCTATGAAGGCTGCTCGGCGGCTACATTGCTTTGTAAGGTCGCAATTGGTGTCCTCACCAATCATAATGTGTTTTCTTGCCTAATACAGAGTTTAAGACACTCCCGAATATCTTCAATAATATCGGCTATTTGCCTTTCTGGGGGGCTTGATATACATACGAGATAGTAGTCTGTGATTTCTATTACAAGGTGCCGAGCTGTGGCACGTGATAGCTGGGCCCATTCAGTAGCTCTTATTGCAACACATACATCCCACTTGGGCCTTCCCCTGCCATGATTCTTTAAGGCTAGACCATGAAATACTTTATGATTAGTCAATGTGATACGTGATCTGTCCATTACGAACGTCTCTGTTGATAGCAGTATGTCATATGCGCTAAATTCATCTTCCCCTAAGCATTTTCATAGCGATTCTAGCGATTCGACATTCCACAGAAGACGGCACGATGATGGCACGTTCGATGACATGTGTCCATCCACTTTGGTGTGCGCAGGTTCAACGTCCAGCCACGTAGGCGTGCTTGATATCGAGTTGTCGTCGTTTGGCTTGCTTCGTTTCTCGCCTTTGGTAGTAATATTCGTTTACCCCATAGATTCGGTATGGTTTGAGCTGGCCACAAAAAGGCCGGAAATCGGATACCGGCCGGCGACACAGTTTTTGTTGTCACAAAGCGAGCGGCGACACAGTTTGTCTGTTTGGGTCTAACAGGTCGTTGACGGTACGTCAGTCTTCACTTGCACGTGAAAGCTGTTGTAATATGGGTGATTTAGGCAGTGCCAGCTTTGTTACGTTTACGTCGTCCTCTGTTCCCACGATTCGGGCGATTCTCGGGATATTCTTTGAGCACGTCAGCCGTGTGCGATATCTGTAGCCGGCTGACGGAAAACGATTTCGTTCTCGGTATCGAAACCCCCTGGAGGAGACGCCCTGCAGACGCCTAGCAGACGCCTAACAGACGACGCGTACGTGTGTGCACGTCGCCGCAGACGACACAGACGTCAATCACATCCACAACATCTGCCTTCTCGGGTGCCTCGTGTGGCCACGTGTGCCACGTGGCGTCCCAGGATGGCCGCGGTAACGACGGCGACTACCATGCTATATATGTATCCCTAGGGATTCATACATATACATTAGCAATTGCCATAGACAGATCTAAGGCAATTTTGGTGGCTGGTGGTGACCAAAATCGCCGAATCTGCCTATCTGATGATACACTGACACGCCGGGCACTAACTGCACACACACACAACACTGCACAACACGTAAAATACTGGGTTTTCACCCCGGCAGATTCCGACCTAATGACCGGTTTGCTGCCTATGTTGACACACTGTAGCGATGCACCGGATGTCGACGCAGACCAAATATTCGAGCACAGGCAGTGGGCATTCCATGAGATACCGGTTCCCATTGTCGACTGCATTAGACGTGTAGGCAGGCCGCATAGCATCACCTGTCTGCTTGTCCCGAATGTCGCTCGTTCAAGGCAGTCAAACGGAAGCTGTTTGCAGCTGTTGGAACGAACTGGTACCGCTATTCCGGCTACCACAGCCATCGCAGCACTCCGTCGAGTCTGCTGGGTTCGAATCGGCGGCGACGTTTGACTCCTGCATCGTGCCCAGCCCCACTTGCTGCTGCTGTCGCTGGGGTTTTTGTTGTTGTTGTTGCTGCTGGGGTTGTTATGACAGCTCTTCCAGCGGCACCCTCGGTGCTGGGAGAGGAACGTCATTACCATCTTTATCACAGGACCGTCTTTTAAATCCGGGTATTCTTCGTAGTCCTAAATGGGCACGTCCCGTGTCATAGTCCTGATACGCGACCTTCACAGTCGAAGGTTGATCTATCGGTATGTTCGTTGCCAGACGCCCTTGTATGTCCGACAGCAACTAGCTATCTCAGACGCATTCACATACAAGAATGTTGACAGATACCGTCGTGAGGGTCGCCGGGGGCGGAGAGGAGAGTCGACGTAGAGGTTTTTCGCGACTGCCCGTCTGTCTTCGAGGCGATGGAATTTGATGCGTTCGATGGTTGCGCCTAATGATGGTCGGGGTTGCTGGCTTCACCACCGTGGCCACATCTGACGGCATCTAACCCTCGCTGGCTCACGGCGCAGACCTGTCTTGTGGCCTTGTGTATTGTTCCACAAAACGCGAAATTTCGACGATTTTGATGACAGCAATGTGCTGATGGGCTGCACGGGGTCGACATCTTGCTGGTGCGATGGTCTGTGCACTTTTCCGGTCAATTTAGCCGATATTGTTAGCGAACAATACCGCTTGACCGAGAGCGAGCGAAGATGCGGCCGTTTGCTGTGACGGCCGGAGACAGACTGAGTTGCTGCTGTTTTTGTGATGACTGTTGATTATGGTGCTTCTCAGAGAGGCCCTGGATATATATATATATATATATATATATATATATATATATATATATATATATATATATATATATATAATATATATATATATAGATATATATATATATATATATATATATATATATATATATATATCTAGATATATCTATATATACATATATATATATATATATATATATATATACATATATATCTATATATATATATATATATATACAGGTAGTTCAATAAGTTCTTAGAATGAGCTTTTTAGAATTCGAATTTTGGCGCGCTTCCACCGCTATTAGGAACTGCAACTTTTTGACTGCTAGCACTCAAAATATTATGGTGATTGACCGTTGCGATTTCGTTTGATAGCTTTTCCCGTGCAACGTATCGGCGTGATTTTTAAAAATGAAGAAAAAGAGTTTTGAGTTATCAAGCATTTTTATTTCAAAGGTTGGAATGCGACTCAAGTAAAAATTGGGTTGGACGAGACGTACGGTGACTCTGCGCCATGTTTTGCCACTGCTTCCAACTGGATTAATGTGTTAAAAAGAGGTCGCAGGAGCACCGAGAATGAACTACGTCCAGGAGGCCAAAAAAGGAAAACATAGAGAAAGTGCGAAACATCGTTGGCACAGATAAGCGAATGAACATTAAGAAGATAGCGGAGGCATTAGGTATTAGTTTAGGTAGTGTGCATTTTATCCTATACGAAAACTTGAAGATGAAAGAGCTCAGAGAAAAATGGCTGCCGCATTTGCTCAACCAAGGCCAAAAAAACGCGCCTGTTTTCGCTTCACAGCGAAATTTGGCCAAGATGTCGAACAATCCGTCGGATTTTTGGCGCAGATTCATGACCGTCGATAAAATCTGGGGTCATCACTACACTCCCGAGACCCAAGAAGCATCTTGCCAATGGTGTGCACCTGATGAAGGACCACCGAAGAGGGTGCGGACAACGGCATTGACCGGAAAGGTGATGGCTACAGTTTTTTAAGACCAACGTAGAATAATGCTGGTCGACTATCTTGAGAGCGGTAAAACGATCACATGAGAATATTATGCAAGACTGTTGGACTGCCTTTAGCAAGAACTCATCGTGAAACGGCCCGCTTTGCAGAAGAAGGTTGTCCTGTTTCACCAGGACAATGCTCCTGCACACAAGTCCCGGCAAGCATCGGCAAAACTGGCCCAACTGAGGTTCGAACTTATTGAACAACCTTCCTATTCTCCAGGCCTGGCCCCCTCTGATTATTTCCTCTTCGAACATTTGAAGAATAGTCTCGGTGGAAAGCGTTTTTCCAGCAATGAAGAGGTTAAGGCTGCTGTCAATGCCTATTTTCAGTCTAAAGACGCGGAATTCTACTTAAGAGGTATAAAAGCTCTGAAATCTTGGTGGGAAAAGTGTATTGAGCATCTCGGGGAGTATATCGAATAAGATAAATCTAAAAACATAATTTGGAAAATTCTTGGTTTTCGTTCTAAGAACTTATTGAACTACCTGTATATATATATGTATATATATATATATATATATATATATATATATATATATATATATATATATATATATATATATCCATATATATATATATATTTTTTTTTTTTAAGATGGCGGCGACTATGACCAGTTAGTCTCTGTGCGATGCCCCCACAAAAGCGGGAGAATCCCTAGTTTCATGCCTTGGCTTGTGTCTCCGATTATACCACATGAACTGTATGCCACCTGGATTAGCCTACGGAGGATATACGTGTGCGAACTGTGAAAAATTTCCTAAAATAAGCAACATCCTGCAACTGAATGTAAAGCTGACGGCCACCCCACCATTTTAGTGTTTGAATTTTGCTCTGGAGTTGACGGGGCTAACAAATGGGGTAGCCCAACTCAGAAAGAGACTAGAGGAGCGAGTCCCAAATACTTACATATTTCATCAGGAGTTAACAAAGCATTAATGAATGTAGTTGCTATGTCTGATTACACAAGCACATTTTTAGTTGGCATATAAATAAATGAGCGCAACCACAACCTGATCAAACATATCTATTTGAATGCGACTAATATCCTCGCACTACTCTTTCAATGTAGAATTATGTGATAAATGTGAATACACATTGTGCGCACACCAATCTTTGCTAACGTTAATATTGTATTTTTTTAATATAGCAGATATGGAAAGAGGCAATATTCGAGGTACATTGAAATATATTATACGAATGAAAATGATATGGCTCAAGTTGATATGAAAGTATCTATTAAAATGTTTACTAAATTACACTATCTATAAAAATTACAACTTCTGCCTTTAAGAACAGTCCGTACGTCCGGACTCAGGTAGCGGAGACCGCTTCTCATCGCGTCGATTGAATCACACTTTGCGGAAATATGTTAATTAAATTTAAAAAAAACTGTAGAAGATATGACATCGAGCCAAATGCCGTAAACCTTCCATCGCTATCAATTTAACTGAAGAACAGGGCACTATCGCAACTTGCGAGCGCGGATCCTATTCGCTGTTTCTTTAATGTGACAATTGTTGTGTCTGGCCAAGTTCAGGTGCACACATGACTGTTGAGGCTAGGCGCCACGTGCTGCGCAACGTGCAGTGGAAAGAGTAGATACGAGTAGGCACGATAAACGTCCAGACGATTCGATAGAGATGTCTACTTGTACCGAGACGAATCTACTGCATTCGAGAATAATCTGTGAGACAATAAATACAGCTGACACAAGGTGCAGAAAAGCACTACAAAGAATAGCACAGAAACTCTACAGGTGACCGCAGGCGATCGTGTTTTTATTCCTACGTGCTCCGCTAGTCTAAGCTCAATAGACTAAGTCATTAGGTCAGTGCGTACAGTTCAAGTGCATATTACAATGAACAATCGTAGAAGCCAAATAATGCTTTTACCAACTGTATTGCAAGACTCGAAACAATCTATAATATGCTCGCCTGCCGTGTAGTCAGAGAATCGCGCAGCAAGGCGGCTTTATAGTCTACCAACCTCTGTCAACCAGTTATTTGGTAATAAAAGGCGTTTTATATTTATTCTGTATGTGCGCCGGTGATCTATATATATATATATATGGCGGCGCCCATGACCAGTGCGGTGCTCCCACAAAAGCAAGAGAAGCCCTAATTGCATGCTTTGACTTGTGTCTTCGATTGTACCACATGAACTGTGTGCCACATCGATTAGTCTACAGAGGACATACGTGCGCGGACTGTGAAAAAAGTCCTAAAATAAGCAACATCCAACAACTTAACGTAAAGCTAACGGCCACCTAGCAATCTAGTGCTTGAATTTTGCTCTGGAGTTAACGGGGCTAACAAATGGAGTAGCCCTACTCAGAAGGCGACTAGAAACGCAAACTCTTCGCTTTAGGGTCCACCGGGACCGAGTCGGGAGCGAAAGTCGGCATCGTTTCAGGATAAGCCGAACACCGTCTCGTCGTCGCCAGGCAGCCGTCGTGCATGATGAAAAATAATGAGTGATCATACCGATCCGACACAGCTCATCGACTATCCAGAGCTCTCTGAGTCGAGCGGTTGAAGGCTTCATCGAAGTGGCTAGGACAACGCTCTATGTATGTTCAAACAGTCCGTGGATAATCTGAGTTCTTTGATATCAAGTTACCTATTAATATTTTTACTATTAATTAATAAACTTCTCACTCGTTTTGCCTATTAAGCCAAGGCAGCAGGCGTCCCGGACGGTACCACCGGGTGTCACCCAGGGCATTAACCGTCCGGCCCGGGGGTCATTATGCAGCACATTCCCCCCGTATTGGCAATAGCCCTAACAGCCCTCGAATGGGCCACGACAGAATGACAATGTAAATTCGTTGCCAACCAATCTCTATCGTATGCCTTGCCCCCCGTTAGATGGTCACCGGAGTGTTACTATTGGGAGTTTATACCGTCTGACTAACTTACATAGGGGCTCGTGAAGGTCCCCGCAGCGCGCGGAAGTCGCGCACCAGCGGACCAAAGCCGGTAAGAGAGTCATAGTTACTCCCGCAAATAAACCTATTAATATTTTTAGTGCATTTGGCCACAGTAATTGTAAATGCAATTGAATAATCGAGTACACATGGCTTAAACAAGAAACATTTACAAGTTTATATTTACTAGTTAATACATGTTAACAGATACTACAATTAAGTACAGCCTATGCTTAACTGAGCTAGGGAAGAATGCGTCTCGTCGAAGCGATCTGATAATGCGTTCTCTCGTCATTAAAAACACGATCCTCAAGGCAGAGCTGCAGAACATTGAGCCATGTCTATACTATTTTACGTATCATAGTGTAGGACATATATAGGACCCGGCACTTTTTAAAGCACGGAAGAATGGCACTCACATTTGGCTAACACAAAAAGTTGCATCTCACAACACTTCCATGCAGTTTGCCAGACATCAATTCACCGCTTCAACGGGTGATCAGTTTATACTCTAGGAGCATAAGAGGGTCATACTAATGTTTCCAGATTTCATTGATTGTAACCTCAAGCTTTTTTAAGAGATTGGTTTAGTGCTATATCTTTGTCGTTTCAGAATGCGTTTTATCGTCTACTTTTGGATGTCCCTCATGGCGGGACCCTTGATACCAAGCATACGGAGTCGCCGTCGCTCAAGCTCTATTCTAAATATGGGCTTGATGTTCTTCAAATGTTAGCGTAAAATACGGCACGCTGACACATTGAACTGCTGTAAAACCACAAAACATCTAAAAATGCTGTAAAAACACAGGACACTCAAAAATCCTAGCTGATTCGTCTACCTATTGGCAGATCGGCCTAATTAGCTTCGGAAACCTTTGGCAAGCTTTTACCGGTGTCGTGAACACTCGTCTTCTATCGAAAACTCCTACCTGCTTTAAAAACTTTTGATCTCTTCTCTGGCAACCTGTGGATCCTCAGTCCCGTCGAGCCGTCTCGTGCTGCTTTTATTCACGAATATGGGAAAATGTTCTGGCGATAACCAGGAAAGCATAGTCGAGATCTCAACTTATCTTTAGGGCCATGATCCGTCCGAAGGTCCGAAGTGTTTGTCATAATCAGAAACCCAACATCAAGAACATTAACCTAGCTGATATTAGTAAGTTATTTATAACACAGTTTTATGTTGACCGCATATTATAAATAACACAAAACATCATAGGAACTAGATTCCCCAATAAATAATAGAAACAAAATCATATATATATATATATATATATATATATATATATATATATATATATACTGTGTATTTTTGCCTGAACATGAATTGGGAAATACCAACAAAATCCTTCTCGACCTCAAGAAACCAATTACATAACTAGCATTTTATCAGCATCTATTCGAGACCCGCATTAGCCCCGTCAGAAGAGGCGTTTCTCCTCGCGTGCTCCGTGCCGCAAGAATAGAACCTCCCCACGAGACCCCCCGTGGGCTTCTGTGTGAGTGCCGAGATCTTCGTCAACCTCGGCAGGAAAGGGCATCTAGAGAGAATAAGCGCCATCACCCTTTCCTCTTTGTGAGTTAGTATAAAGAAATTAGTATAAATAGAGAGATCTCAGCTTAGTATAGTTACTGTACATCTAAGCATCTACTCGATCGCTACAATGGCTTCTGTGAAGTTTATCTTTATTGTGGTGGTGTGCATCTTGCTCGGGCATAGTCTTGACGCCCGGCCAGCTGGTGCGGCTACAAGAGGCGACCACCAAAAACCGATCCAGAGGCAAAGGCCCTTACATCAGCGGTTGACGAAGACGGTTGGGCAGGAAGCTACCGTTCCGATACAGCTCACCGATAAGCCAAAGCTCGCTGGTTCGAGTGCTGATGGCTCCGTAATGTTGCCGGAATCAATTAAGATCACCATCGAGTCTCCGGAGGAGGTTTTTGAAGACTTCATCGAAGTGGCTTGCGATCCTCGGTTAGATTACCACAAGTCGTGTGGAGATCTCTCAAAGGAAGACCCCTTGAATCAGCTGTACATGAAGTCGGTTGAACCGGACGTAACCGATTCGATGCAGCTCATCGACCGGGCCGAGCTCCCTGATTTGAGCGCTAATGTCCGCTTCCATCCGCTGTTCACGAAACCGATTGAACCGAAAATTACCATCTCCATGCAGCTTCCTGGCTCGAGCGCTGATTCCATCGCCATGCCGCCAGGATTGGTAACGATCACCATCGAACCTGCGGAGGAGGAATTTGGCTTTCTCGAAGTGGTTGACGACCCCCTGCCACAAAACTACAATTCAGGTGTGGACATTTTAGAGGAAGGCTCGCATCATTATTGTCATCCGCGCCTCTGCCGCAATTCAGTCTACCCGGAGCAGGAAGAAAACGTCTACTAAATGGGACCACGCTGTTGCTACAGCAAAAACACAGCATACGCACCACACAACATACTAACACAAATGGCAGTAGCACACGTATTATCGAGCTAAATGTATTACAACTTCTCCGTTTTTTTTGCTATCATTTACTTACTAGTGATAATGGAATTTAATAATGTAAACAGCTGACGCAATTGCCTGTTGATGTACAAAAAAAGTACGTGTAAATAAATGTAAGAATTGAACGTATCCGTTGATTGTCGTAAATCTAGCTAGCAGACAGAAGAGTGAACAAAATTAGTTCTACGTTTTAATCTTAATCGGTCCGCTCTAAGAATCCAATGCGCACGATTCTTTCCGATGCGTACTTGAATTTGTGTAGTCAACCAAGTGGGAAAACAACAAACTCTAAAGAACTTTGGTAGCTGCTTAAAGTGGTCCTTTCGTGGGAAAAAAACTTAACCGTAGACGTTTTAACCAATTATTGCGCAATTTATTGATGCACAATTTATGGTTCATAGGATCCACAAAATTCAAGAGGACGTAGAAGAGTGATACTTTGTAGAAGAAGGCATCTACTTAGACTGATAATCAAACATTCGCCATTGGCGCAATGCTTAACGCTCTTTTGCTTTAGACTGCCCTTTTTTTATCTGGGAGGTTTAGGGAATGCATGCGTCACTAGCAACCTGCGTGACTAGTGTGGAACTCACATACCCACTAACACCCAGATTCCTCCCCAACCCCCAGGCTCGAAAGACTTGTCGCTCTAAGGTTTTCTGGCTACCCTTGTGTTCTCGAACCCGCAGGTTTGTATACGACGACCCCGCTCGACCTGACGGGATGACTCTAACAGACTTTGAACGTGCGAGCACACTTGTCTGGGATGCTTCCGTGACTGACTCTTTAGCACCTTCAATGGTCAGTCACGGCGCTGCCCAGGCTGGGTATGCTGTTTCGTAAGCGGAGAGAAATAAGTGTCGAAAGTATGCATCTGTCGAAGACTCTATGGATTTTCTACCTATTGCCTCGGAGACCTTAGGGGGCCGAGATAAAATCACTGAGATAATTATTACTAAGGTATGCTACAAATCACCACCAGCTCAGTCAGTGATGTTTCGTGTTTGGGGTCCAACATACCTTCCGTTTATGATTTTAATTTGGACAAGCATTTGACTCCCATTAGTAGGTATCTTATTTGTACATATGGCCGGAAGCTTGAGCTTTCTGCACCCTCTGATGATAAATTTGCTACAATCGGCAGTCGCAGCAACAATGGCGTTCTCCCTTCATCGAAAAAATGCGCTGAGCATGGTGCACTCGACTTAAACAACTAAACGAAATTTTGTTTACATCTGCGCCTGCAAAAAACAGAAAATCGAGTTGGCACTGATATTCTACCAAGCCTAAACCTACTGCTTGATCAGTGAAACTGATATTCTACCAAGCCTTAACCTACTGCTTGGTCAGTGAGCGACTGTAGGACAACTTACTAAGTCCCAAATACTTACATATTTTATCGGGAGTTAACAAAGCATTACACCGAATGTAGTTGCCATGTCTGATTACACAAGCACATTATTTAGTTAACATATAATTAAATGAGCGCAACCACAGCCTGATCAAACATATCTCTTTGAACGCGACTAATATCCTCGCACTACTCTCCCAATGTAGAATTAGGTGATGAATGTGAATACACATTCCACGTTGTGAAAGTAGCTTGAAGATCATTTATGAAAGAGGAAATGGCTACATCTCAACATTTCAGGTAACATCGGGCCGCATGTAGAAGACACTATTGTTATGACATGGGTAGGTTTTGTACACAGATGCCGTGAAAATTATAAATTTTTCTAATGTGCGCACACCAATCTTTGCTAACGTTATTATTGTATTTTATAATAAAGCAGATATCGAAAGAGGCAATGTTCGAGGTACATTGAAATATATTATATGAATGAAATTGATATGACTCAAGTTGATATGAAGGTATCTATTAAAATGCTTATTGCATTTTGGGCCACAAGTAAGTACAATTACTCGAGTGTACACGATCTAAATCAATACATTTATTAGAGACTAAGGAGTGCTGACAACTTCTGCCCTTAAGAACAGTCCATACGTAACTGAGCTAGCGGAGACCGCTTCTCATCGCGCCGATTGAAATACACTTTGCGGAAATATGTAAATTGAATTAAAAAAAGCTGTAGAATATGTGACATCGAGCCAAATGCCGTAAACCTTCCGTCGATATCAAGTTTACTGAAAAAAGGACCTTATCGCAACTTGCAAGCGCGGATCCCATTCGCCGTTTCTTTAATGTGACAATTGTTGTGTCTGGCCAAGTTTAGGTGAACACATGACTGTTAAGGCTAGACGCCACGTGCTGCCTAACGTGCAGTGGAAAGGGTCGATACGAGTAGGTACGATACACGTCCAAACGATTTGATAGAGATGTCTATTTGTACCGAGACGAACCTACTGCATTCGAGAATGATCTGTGAGGCTTGTGTCTCCGATTGAACCATATGAACTGTGTGCCACCTGGATTAGCCTGCGGAGGATATGTGTGCGCGAACTGTGAACAAATGTCCTAAAATAGGCAAAATCCAGCAACTGAATGTGAAGCTGACGGCCACCCAAGCATTCCAGTGTTCGAGTTTCGCTCTAGAGTTGACGAGCCTAACAAATGAAGTAGCCCTACTCAGGAAGAGGCTAAAGAAGCGAACCCCTCGCTCTAGCGTCCGCCGGGACCGAGTGGGGAGCGAAAGTCGGCGACGTTTCATGATAAGCCGAACACCGTCTCGCCGTCGCCAGGCAGCCGCCGTGCATGATGACTCATTCGAGGTGATGAAGAAGAATGGGAATCATACCGATGCTCCTGGTGGCGGCGGCGATTAAAGAGGCAAAAACGGTAAGGATGCCAAATGAGCTAAAAGTAGGAGAAACAAAATCCGGATCTCAGGTACCACCAAAGGCCTGAAGGAACACCCGGACCGCTTCGAGGAGCTATTCGACATTCACGAAACGAATACTTGAAGTCAATATCTACCCATGACGGATCGTGCGCGCCCTCGATGTCTTCTACGCCCAGCGATCGGTATGTATGAAACGTCATTGTTTTAATATAACTAAATTGTAAGAGTGCTCAATATAAAAAAAAATTTTATATATATATACATATATATATAGTACCTATGTAAATCTGCCTGATCATGAGTCATAAAAGATCAGCACAATCCTTCTCGACCTCAACAAATTAATCACATTGCTAGAATTTGGCCATCATCAATTTGAGAGTGGCACTAATCCTAAAATGACGACCGATAATCTTTACCAATCTCGGCAGAAAAAGGCATCTAGTAAAGACAAGCCCCATTACGCTCTCTCTCTCTCTTTACTATGTGAGTCAAAGTTAGTATAACTAGAGATACGTCAGCTTAGTGTAGTCACCGTACATCTATGCATCTACACGATCTCTGCAATGGCTTCTAGGAAGTTTATCTTTATTGTGGCGCTGTGCATCTTGCTCGGGCATAGTCTTGACGCCCGGCCAGCTGGTGCGGCTACAAGAGGCGACCACCAAAAACCGATCCAGAGGCAAAGGCCCTTATATCAGCGGTTGACGAAGACGGTTGGGCAGGAAGCTACCGTTCCGACACAGCTCACCGACAAGCCAAAGCTCCCTGGTTCGAATGCTGATGGCTCCGTAATGTTGCCGGAATCAGTTAAGATCACCATCGAGTCTCCGGAGAAGGTTTTTGAAGACTTCATCGAATTGGCTTCCGACCCTCGGTCAGATTACCTCAATTTATGGGGAGAATAAATAGAGAGTATAGTTACTGTACATCTAAGCACCTACTCGATTGCTACAATGGCTTCTGTGAAGTTTATCTTTATTGTGGTGGTGTGCATCTTGCTCGGGCATAGTCTTGACGCCCGGCCAGCTGGTGCGGCTACAAGAGGCGACCACCAAAAACCGATCTAGAGGCAAAAGCCCTTATATCAGCGGTTGACGAAGACGGTTGGGCAGGAAGCTACCGTTCCGACACAGCTCACCGATAAGCCAAAGCTCCTTCATTCGAGTGGTAATTTTCCCGCCATGTTGCCGGGATCGGTTGAGATCACCATCGAGTCTGCGGAGAAGGTTATTGAAGGCTTCATCAAAGTGGCTTCCGACCCTCTGCCATATTACTACAATGCAGGTGTAGGCCTCTCAAAGGAAGACTCCTTCATCAGCTTCTCATGAAGACTGTTGAGCCGAAAGTCACCGTTTCAATGCAGTTTATCGACCGGACTGAGCTTCCTGACTCAAGCGCTGATCTCCCCGCCATGTTGCCGGCATCGGCCACGATCACCATCGAACCTCCGGAGGAGGAGTTTGAAGAGTTGATCGTGACTTCCGACCCTCTGCCATATAACTACAAGACAAGTGTAGAAATTTCAGAGGTTCAGATTTTCTTGCATCATTTCCGTCATCCGCGCTATTGTCGCCACTCCGGCTATCCTGAGCAGGAAGACGACGTCTATTACACTAGACCCCGCTATTGCTAACTTCGCTGCTACCGCGGGAGTTAAACGTTGCCTGATTCCTCCTATTCCTCGATTACTTCCGATTTCATGATCGTCTCGGCCGTATCACAAGAGGCAACATACGTACTACAAAATATACTAGCACAAATGGCATTAGCATAGGTATCATCGAGCTAAATGTGTTACAACTTCGCTGTTTTTTTCTGTTCTCATTGATGCTAGTAATGTTAATGGCTGAAGATGCAACTGCATGTTGATGTACAAATAAAGTACGTGTAAATAAACGTAAAAATCAAACGCATCGGTTGATTGTCGTAAATCTAGTTAGCAGACGGAAGAATTAACAAAACATTGGTTCTACCATTTGTTCATAATCCGTTTGGCTGTTTTAATGACTGGTCCATTTGTGGAAAAACACGTGACTGTAGACGTTTTGACCAATGTTGTGCAGTACAATGGTCTACAATTCATAGTTCATAAGACTATTTTCTTTGTAAACGTAGCTTGTATTTATGTTTCATAGCTCTGCACAGTAGAGTCAATCCACAAATGCTTATGAGAACGTCCATCTCAAGTGCATCCAGGGTCATACTGACCTACACGGCTGAGCAGTACTAACGTGAACTTTTATAACCCCACACATGCTTGTTAACTTCCATGACGTCCTAGAACCTTATTCTAGTCATTGTTTAGTTATAATTTTTTTTCTGCAATGTACCCTAATTGGTCAGCTGAGCTGATAGCTCTTCTGTAATATGATTTAATGGCTATCGCGCAGTCTGCCGGTCAACATGGACTCCAATGACCTACAATAGTTAATTTAACAGTCAACTAATCGACATCTAATAGTTGTTGACGATTATTCGTGCTCATCGGTAGAAGCTAATCACGTAGAAAGAATGAAAAAGCAAGGAAAATGCCATGAGATATTTTTCGTGGGTTAAGTATAACGCATCAGTTAACGCCAAGCTAGGAGAAAGTAGGAAGTGGAATTCTAAGAACATGGAGATATAAGAAGCATATGTTTTAAGTAACAAGACAACGTGGAGCAAGATGCTCCCGACGGCAAAACGAAATATCGTTAGCATGTCGAAGCTAATGAGAGCAGTAGGGGTTACTTAACCTATAATGTCAACCCCAGCATTTAACTAGAAAGTAAAGTGGCTAATCACTGATTAGAATATCTTAAGGCATGCTACACACATTCTGGAGAGCATTGAATCTGATTGAATATATAATCTGAAATATTACCTTAAAAGCCAAGTTTTGCCAAGGTTATAATTTTTTTTTGATACTTACGAACGTGTTTCCCATTTCCAATGTAAGCGCCATACTGAATTCAGTTGATTATCATAAATTGATTAAATTGAATTAAATCGGCATCTACGGCGGTTAGCAATAGCTGTCAGTGTTTAAAGTATCACACAGTTAACAATATGAGTAGTTAAGTCAACGGAATCTCAGCATAACTCCACCGTTAATGGCGTAAGAGGATCTGTTGACAAGGTACTTGTCCCACTATCACATTATAGCGAACGAAAAGTATGCATGCCTCGCCGTTTGACACTTAAGACGCATTCAAAGTCATAGCTAAGCATTTTCTTATTATTTGCAAAAGTAATTCTGGCCAACCGCGGCTAAACTACAGCACTACGCAGTCCATACAATATAATAGGGTCAAAACCATGCACATTTGAGTCTAATTTCCGTATAGACTGCGCGTTGCACTTCAAGGAAAGAGATGATCATATATATTACTTACTTATAAACTCTTTGGAGTCACTTCGGCAACATATTGTGTTGGATTTGAGACATAGCTTCGTTTAGTTGCACTGACTACATTGAACATCTTGCACATTAATTGCAATTTTTTAGTAGCCTGGAGCATCTTAAAATCAGCGTCGTCTAAAGGCTTCAAAATTATTATTATTTATTTATTGAACCGTACGTTTGATATATATATATATATATATATATATATATATATATATATACATATATATATAATCAAGTGTGTAAGAAGCATATGCTTTAAGTAATAAGCTATCGTCAAGCTAACAATGTAAAAGGAATAGCTTTTTGACACGTTTCGAGATTGTAGCTAGGACACGGCGGGTAGCGAAAACGGCACACACAGCAGACGGCAGGATCACAGAAGTATCTCCTCTAGCAGAGTTCAAATCACGTGCTCCTTTATTGCTTTCAAAGGGTGAGTATATCGATACATGGTTATTTACAAAAAAATGCTGTATTTAATATACACAATGCACAAAAGAAGAGTCTTATCGGACAATTTAACATAAAATAGACTTTGTGATATATGCAGTGGTAGAGTTTATAGTGATATATCGCGAGTTCATGGTAATTAACATTAGCTCCATGCGCCACGACACCATTTTAATTAGTTAATTCGGTCAGATTGTGCAGTTGTCTTCTACAATATGGTTTGAGTACTGCGCAGATTCTTGCCGAAGATTAAAAATGTAAATGTCTGCTAGAACGAGAGCTTCGCGCGCTTATTTTCAACTCACCGTTCGAGTGCCATTCTGGGATAGGTACTAACTGAAGGCCGCTACGCTCTACCTTACATTTCAATGCAACACGTCGAAGGCATTTGGACTGAACTTAGTATAAAGCATCAATTTGTCTCTTCAAATGCGACCGCCAGACTTCACAGCTTTAAAGAGATTTGGGAATTACAAGACTATTAAAAAGGCAGGCATAAAACGTTAGACATTTAATAATACAACAATGAAATATCCAATCACATGCAGTTTGACTAGCAGTTTGAATAGTTTGCGTGGTGTGAATGTAAAAATCCAGCTTTGGTGTTACTGTTACGCCAAGATCGCTAGTGTTGTTTACTCTGGCCATCTCGTGTCCATCAAGTGTGTAAACGTGGTACTCCTTCAGACACACAATGGTGCATTTAAGGACTGATATTATCATATCGATTTTGGCGCATCAACCAAAGATAAAGTCAATTGTTTTCTGAATTATTTCACTTTCGTTCTATATGCTAAATAACCTACAAAATGTAAGATCATCTGCGTAGAGTTTGTGCCTAATGGTTTCTGGAATAAAATTTTAAGGATCTAAACAATTAACATTGGTCACAAACATGATCCTTGAAGCACGCCCGAGCCTCAAGAATCATGTCTATGATCTTGAAGTAACCCTTATCGACTAAAACTGTTGTTGACTCGCATACAGAACGTAGGATTCTTTAGATAATTTGATAAACATAAAAGTGTGCTTTAATCAGTTTATCTGTATTTATGTGTTTTTCTTTGTCAAAGGCTTTGAAAAAAATCAAAGTGAATACAACCAATGCTTTCTTTTTGTTAGTATAATAACATTTCATGGCCATTTCAACTAGTTGCGTTGCTATGGATTTGTCCTTAGCAAAGCCATGCTGCTTATCTGTATTTATGTGTTTTTCTTTGTCAAAGGCTTTGAAAAAAATCAAAGTAAATACAACCAATGCTTTCTTTTTGTTAGTATAATAACATTTCATGGCCATTTCAACTAGTTGCGTTGCTATGGATTTGTCCTTAGCAAAGCCATGCTGCTGCTCGTCAAGCACTCTTTCACACAATTGCATCCTCACGAAGGAGGTCGAAGATCGTGGCTAGTGGAAAGGCGAACTCAATGGCCAAATCGGCGTGTTTCCCGATAACTTTGTACTGCTCATCTGGGGCAGCCTAAGGCTAAACATATCAATCCACAAGTAATTTTTTAAATATATATACACTATTAATTACTGTGCTACAGGTCTTTAATTGTCAACAGTTCGACTTGGATATCCTTTTTGTGTGAAAACGTGATTACGGATTGTTCGTAAAAATCAAGCACAATACCATCTTCGTAGGATCTGACATAAATTAATAAAAGTGGCGTTGGCATAATATGCGTCGCATTTTTTCGCGGGGAGAAGGTAAATGCTTAAGCCTATGTAAGCAAAGGCAAATACATTTTTAAGACATCTGCTCTGAAGATATCAGTCAATGAAGACCCTATTACTTGTTATTTGGTGCCGTCAATAACTATTTTCCTTTTAAGCGCTTATTGACATGAGAACATTGAAAAATAGTTCGAATCTTTAAAATTAAGATTGGATTTTTCCAATACCGGACGTTTCTTGCTTGCCTGACACAGTTTAGTCGCATATCGCGGATTTGCGTATCAATAGGTGATTCTAGACTAAAGATATACTCACGAAGCCTATTATTTTAAGACTATTATTAAAGGAGCGTTTGAGCATAAACTCATAGATCACAGCGCGCGCGTGCACAAAGAGCGAACTTTCACCAACAAAGAAAACGATCTAAAACCCTTACGACGCTGGGCTTCAAATAAAGATTTATGAATCTAATCCAAAGGTTTATCAATGGTGACGACAAACGTTTCTCCTCCATTATGGTACTATGTGAAGGTACATAGGCTGTATGATTCACCCTCCATATAGGTCGTTCTGTCTAAATATGTTATAGTCGAAACGATATTCGGTATATTCGTTACCATATAATATATTACTTTATGTCTGCTATCGCTTACCACAAGAAATGCCACTGCAATTACACCGCGTTATTGTAATCGACAGATTCGTAAGAGCACATTATGCATAGTACGTAGTACGAAAATCGCAAACATGATCTGCTAAGAAAACGGGACGGCCATTTGTCATTGTAGACTGAAGCGGTTACATATACCTGCTATTGTACATTATATTTATGAGCTATTGTGGATAAATTCGTGCCCAGCACCTATACAACCTTTTATTTTACAAGTAAAAAATGTGTACTAAATATATGTCATCTTCTTAGATCATATGTCAACGTTTGGCACTTTTGCTTCGCATAAAAATCTCTCTGACTACGCATAAATGTGTACGAGTGTTTTCGCTTCATTGTACCAATGTGAATCATTTATAACGAACGCTTATACAGCAAAAAGAGTTGTTTTTAATTCTAGATAAACATCCGTCCTCTACGGGCTTGGAATTCACCGTGAGGTATACGTTCAATGCAACGCGGGCCGAAAATGTTCAGATATCTCGGGTTTCCCCAACAGTCATTGTGGTAGTATGGCCGCTGACTCTCAGCGGTATGGTTTATCATCTACTCTCAATAAGCATCGCTTAAGGAAAATTCGATCAGCAACAGGAACCGGCGACGCCCCGGTAGATGGCAACCATGGCTAGCATGCCACTAGTCCCCTAGACCATGCTGCCACCGATATCAGACAGATCTACTTGCATCGCATCGGCAAGGCTGAAACCTAATAGGCGTATTAAATGTGCCGCAGCCGGGAGGACGACACAACTGAACACGCGTGCACAAAACACTTCGCGGCCAGCCAAGAGAAACACATAGTAGTGGTTTCGTTTTTGAACACAGCGGTCGGGTTTGGTGGAGCTCTCGGAAAAGATTGCAAAATCTTAGTACAGAGCAGTTGTCAGCCCAGCAAGTAGTGCTGGTGCTGTTACAGTGAGACGGCCGGCGTAGTGCACGACTGTTATCGTGTCAGTAATCGTCATCAGTCCGGCTAACTGTCACTGTGTCACCGTGAAGTGTCATCATCGTCATCGTCGTCGTCGCTCTCGTCGCTTTCATTGTTCATACCGATATGCGCAAGAGCGCTTAGTTATTATTATTATTATTATTATTATTATTATTTTTTTTTTTTGGTTGCCTATAGTATCGGCGCAGGCGTATTTAGGCAAGCGGTCCGGTAGCTAAGTAGCTAACACCCCTGCCTATGAAAACGATTTCCAGGGTTCAAATCCTGGGAGTGACTTTTTTTTTAATATTATTATTAATATTAATTTTAATTAAGGGTGTTTCACGCAAACAGCGAGATGTTTTTGAGCCGTACCCCTCCGTGCAAGGAGCCGGACAAGGGGCAGGGCATTCTGCCAGATAAAGGGCAGGGAGCCCAGCCAGATAAGGACAAGGGCGCTGATTTGGGCAAAAACCAGGATCCACAGCCGGACAAGGAACATGGCGATGAGCCAGTAGCAGTGGAGGATGCTGACTCTGAACTAGAACTAGAGAAGGAAGACAAGAAAGATCCACTTTTGTGCCAATTGGCCAAAATGATGGGGCTGATCGAAGACATGTACAAGGTCACTTCAAGTACCAAGAACATGCAAATCGTACTCAAGAATTCAATGGAACAGTTAAGGTTCTTAACAAGAGATGTAATACGGAAAGAAAAAACAAGACGTTCCGAGGAACGGAAACAAGCTGCGAAGAAACAGACCGGCAAAGACAGTCGACAGATAAAAGGCATAAACGACTTGATCGCGCGCTGCGAAACCGCAGATGACCTAAAAGACCTCTTATCGAGGGAATGGCCAGAGGGTGCGTACAACAACGTCTCCTACCTCAAAGCAAGCATTCTAAGGGAGAGTCCTCTTCGGATCCTTATTGCCCGGGAGGAAGACTCGGCCGACTCCGTCACTTGGAGAAATATGGCAAACCAGTTCCAAGGAATAGCCGGGGAACAGGGTAAAAATATCGGTATGGTGCTCTCGCGAATAATTCAAGAGACGGGTGACGATGGGCTTCCCAGTGCACGTGCGTTAGTGGCGATCCGTCTGCCAAAGGACTCTACGCAGTGGGATGATGGCGTTATGATTGAGAAAGCGGTCGCAAAGGCAATAGAGATCCAAGAAAAATACGAAGCGCTGCACGAGACGGGGCCTATCTCTTGCTATATGACGAGCCAGGGAGAAGCCAAGGCGGTCAATAAGCTCCTTGAATTAATTGCACGAAAGCGCAACGTTCAGATAGCGGTCACCCAAGGGAGAAACAAGAAGAGAGACACAACGCAACAGGCGAGAAGAGCCATGAGGGCACCAAGCGGCACCTCGATTCTTCTTCAACGGGAGAAAGGGGTCGACCCGACAGAATACAACGTCAAAGTTACCAGGGTCCAACGTTTAGCTAGCGGTGACATGCGATTGAACGTTGCAGAAACCGCAGAGGGTGCCACCGAGTCTTTCTTAGAGGCCCTTACGACCAAGGGGGGTGCACAGGCCTCCCGGGATATATCAACACTGCGCAGGTTTATAATAAGAGACTTGCTTGAAGGAACGACGCAAGAAGATGTTGAGCACGCGCTAAGGCAGATTGTAGGCAGTGCTGCCCCGCTTGTGGTTGAGAAGCCTCAAAAGGGGTTCCGTGACCGATGGTCGGCCGTGGTTCGGCTAAACCACACCGACACCGCGAAGCTGGCGGAGACAGGAAAAGTCCAAATTGGTTGGGGGTCTTGCCCAATTTCCGAGTGGGTTAATGTGCCCACATACCAGAGATGCCAAAGAGTTGGGCACCAGGCACGGACATGCACGTTTGAGTTGGTGGCAACCAAACGCTGCCACAAATGCGGCGAACTGGGTCACGTCTCAAATGGATGCACAAAGGACCCCTCGTGCTATAACTGTGGAGTTGCCGGACACGCTGCCAACTCCTCCGCATGCCCAAACTACCGGGCTAAAATAACAGAGGCCAGGCGCGAACGAGACGGCGCGGGCCTAGTCTCCGCGCCTCGGGTTACCGTCGCAGCTCTCCGAGACCCGACTGCCCACCCGAAATCCCCACCGAACAACGCCCAAGATGACCCAGATCACACAGTAAACGCGCCTGCTGAAGATGACGAGGGTTTTAGACAACCCTCGCGAAAGAGGACTATACGGTCACCGCCAGTGGACCAACGGGCTGCTAAGTCTCAAAATTCCAATGACGCAACTTAAAGTAGTTCAAGTAAACTGCAATAGAAGTCGATCATCCCACCTAATGCTAGATGAGATTGCGACGAGAAGAGGAGCGGCTATCTCTCTTATAAGTGAGCCAAACGTTAAACTGGCTGAAAGAAACCTATCAACATGGGTGGTAGACGACCGTAGAAACACGTGTATAATTCAAAACACGTTAAACTGCTACCGAGAAACCGGCAGAGGTGCGGCTTCATCTTTCTCGTGGATTGAAATAGACGGGATTGGCCGCTTTTACTCATGTTATAGCAGCCCTAACGGAACGCTCGAGGACCTGGTAGGAATGCTACAAGACATGGAGTGGTCAGCTAAGAGCTGCTCACTGCCACTGGTAGTTTTTTCTGGAGATTTTAATGCTGCTTCAACCACTTGGGGGTCCACCAACACTAACAGAAGAGATACAGTGCTGCTAGAATGGCTAGCGGCGGGGGACATGGTGGTCCTGAACAAGGGCTCGAATCCTACCTTCCACCGCCGGGTAATGGAATCGCACATAGACCTGACAATCTGCAAACGCGAGCATGCTTTTAAAATTTTAAACTGGACCGTACTGCTTGACGAAGAAAATCTTAGCGACCACTACTGTATAGAATATGACGTCAGTAAAACAACCACTTTAACACCCTCTCCGTTTTTAACAAGGACACCGAAGTGGAAGCCGCAAGATAACAAAACGCTCCGGGCCAAGCTGACAAAGATTTTAGACTCAAGAGGGAAACCCCAGTGCGCCCAGGACTTGCAAAAAATTCTGCAAGAGGTCTGTAGCGAGCCGTTCAAAGACCGCGGACACTCTATGCGCTACCGGTTAGTCTTACCAAAATACTGGTGGAACGAGGAAATTGCGTTGGCCCGTAGACGCTGCATCTGGGCCAGAAGAAAAGCCACCAGGGCTAGGCGCAGCAACATAGATGAGGCTTGTGTCGTACACCTTTATTGTGATTTCAAGCGCCTCAGGGCTTGTCTACGCAAAGCTATAATGGAGAGCAAATATCGCTGCTGGAGAGAGTTCTTATCAGAGCTAGAGGAAGACCCATGGGGCCGGCTACAAGCTGATACGTGGCGTACCAGGAATCAGAAAAAAGGCAAAGCTTTCCCCTGATGAACGTGTCCGAGTAATTAACAAGCTTTTCCCTCAACATCCTCCATTCGACCGGTTATTGTATGAAGTAGTAACGGCCGAGGATTACGTCCCAGAGGTGACCCCGGCAGAGGTACTCGCTGCGGGGGAAAGATTGAAGGCCGGTAAGGCACCAGGCCCAGATGGCATTCCGGTCTCGGCCACGAAAGTACTCTTTAAAGAATTTCCTGACGTAGTGGCCACTGTAGCCACCCAAATACTCCGCAGCGGCTCCTTCCCCATGGCCTGGAAGAAAGCGGATCTGGTACTCTTCCCGAAAGGGATTGACTCCTATAGGCCAATCTGCCTGGTCAGCACGCTAGCCAAAGGCATAGAATCAATATTAGAGTCCCGCGTGCGGTGCTTTGCAGAAGAGCACGGCCTCCTCTCGCCAACACAATACGGATTCCGGAAGGGCCGATCAGTCCTATCAGCGATAGAGCAGGTGGTTACTAAGGCGGAAGCCCTGCACCAGTCCCCGCCTCGTACTAGAGGCTTGCTACTGGTTGTTTTGCTGGACGTTAAAAACGCATTCAACAGCCTGCCCTGGAAGGTAATCTTGGACACACTACTCAAGAAGGGAGTCCCGCCCTACCTGCGCCGAGCAATCTCGTCCTACCTGAGCGAGAGGCGCATAGTCAGTGAGGGTTTCGAGTTCGACATGATGGCCGGGGTTCCCCAGGGCTCGATCCTAGGACCCCTTCTATGGAACCTGGCGTACGACGACGTCTTACGTTTAGACGACCTTCCAGAGGACACTGAACTGCTGGCATATGCGGACGACCTCGCAGTTGTGGTCCAGGCCAGCTCACCCCAGCAACTAGAACTGAGGGCCAATGACGCCCTGGCTGAGATCGCTGGCTGGATGAAGGGGGTTGGCCTGACACTGGCGCCGAATAAAAGCGAGGGCATCCTCCTAATCGGGCCAAGGAAGTGCACCTCCTTGAAACTAATCCTAGACGACCAGGAGATCAAGATTGTCAACACCGCCCGCTATCTTGGAATGCACCTAGACAGGGGACTACGGGGCACACCTCACATACGTCTTGCAGCAGAAAAGGCTACTAAGGTTTCACACAAGATAGCCCGGCTGATGCCAAACAACTATGGCCCACGGGAGTCAAGAAGACGCCTTATTATGTCGGTAGCTGAGTCCATAGTTTTATTTGCAGCTCCGGTGTGGCCGTCAACTACACTGTCTACAGCCAACAATAGGGCAACGCTGCGCAAAGCCCAAAGAGTGGCTGCTTTGCGTATCACGATGGCCTATAGGACAGTCAGCACAGCGGCCATTCTTGTTCTGGCTAGCACAGTCCCCTGGGACCTAAAAGCAAATGAACGACGCCGCTTATGGGAAGACCCGAAAAAGGAAAAGGCGGAGGAAAGGAATACCACACTTGACATTTGGCAGGTCGAATGGGATTCCATTCAGGACGGAGCGTCCGGGTACCGGGTAAGGACTCTGATCCCGGATATCAGGGCCTGGATGTACCGGCCAGGTGACGAGTTGACGTTCTACATCACTCAGGTCGTTACAGGACACGGTGATTTCCAGTCATACTTGTTCAGAATTGGGAAAACCACATCTCCTTTCTGCAAGTACTGCCAAAGCGAACCAGAGGATACGCCTGAACATACAATTTTGTGGTGCCCGGAATGGGCCGCTCAGCGTGCGGGTCTACCTAGGGCTGAAGACGGCACCCTTGGAACGATCATACAGCTTATGATTAAGTCACGCGACGACTGGACTAGCATTGCAAGCATTATGGAAAACATCATGCGCGCCAAGGAGAAGAAAAACCGTTACTGTACGACATCATCCCGCGGGGCATCCCGGGATAGCTAAATGCTTAAACTACTCTCCCCCTTCGATCGTTTGAAGTTATGCTTATGCAGTTCCCGATCGATTGGGGGATTAGGACATGACTGGTTTTTAGTGGGTTGGAGCCCCACACTACCGGCCCACACTTGCAGACGAGTTTCCTGCGGTGGTGTCCGTGTGTGCGTACCGCATTTCCCAGTTAGTCCTATAAAAAAAAAAAAAAAAAAAGAGAAACACATAAACCAAAGAGGTGATAGACAAATCAGACAGGCTGCAATTGAGCCAGTTGCTTCCGCAGGCAACAAGCAAAAGAGAGAGGGAGATATATAGACAGAGCGCGCGCCTCGAGTGCAAGAGGCGAACTCATGCATGAAGTACAGCCTACGCGGTAACATCACAACAGAATGTGCCGATCCCGGTCGACGACTCCGATACGAGTACGCGGCAACCACAATACACTACCTGACTTCAGTTCTCACCGATCACAGTAGCATCATATCTACCTACTTACCTATGAAGGTGAAGATCGGGAACATCGGTGACACGCCTTCTGCATGCATTTGAGCTCTCGATGGCCGAGGGATCGAGGCAGATCACCCGATCACAACTAGACGTGCAGACCAGTACGACATGAGAGATCTATTCTCAGAGATGATCGGCTCGAATAAGAGCTGGGACGCTAAGCTTGTGTGTGTGGGGCCGTTACAAGGACGAAGACAAGGACGACGGAAATGTGTGGCAACCCATAGAGCTCATTGCGTTGCCAGCTGGAGATTGAAACCAGTCAGACCAGCGGCTTCCTATGTACGCTGGTCGTCATATTGCAGATATGTCGGTCATGTAGGTTAGGGAAACATTAGGTTTTTAGCGGGTTTAAGAGTCTCACACTGCCCCGATGGACGGGTGCGCATTATACATTTTCGTTCCTGGCTCCTGTAAATAATAATTTTAAAAAAGGTATTTGATTCCGCATGTATCCGGCCTAGCAGGACAATGCATAAACGACCTGCTAATGTGCACCAAAGTACACTAGCTGAGATATCCCGGGAATTAGTGGGAGATAAGGCCTAGAGGATATCTTAGCTGAATACTACAAGTATGCCTAAACAACCAATGTTGGCATCATTTATGAAAAACACAGCTTGTCGAAATATTTCTACCATAATCGGAGACAACTCAAACAACGAGATGTTTGAGTTGCCGAAACAACGAGTTGAACAATTGCTGAAATTTGTTTCCCAAGTTACGTGGCCGATTCTTAACCTATACGATGCAACAAAGTCCTTTCATCTCAGCGCTTCTGTTTTACGCACAACAAAAACAAACAGTTACCACTGATAAAAAAAACGGTAGGGTTGAAATTGAGCAAGCAACATTTAAAAACAAAATTGAAATAACTTCTAAGCTCTATAAGAACAACAAATTAAGTTACGCCAACCCATTGAAGTGCATATACGTCCGAACTTCGCTCCTCAATTTCTGCCGCCACGCTTCGTTTTTGTATCGTTAGATGACCTGCAATGAAAAATGAGCCTTCTACAAGAATGTGAGAAGGCAAAGATTATGGTCCGAGGTTAAGGCAGTTTCTGGAGCCAACCCAGGCCAAACGTCCTGGTTAAAAACATACGACCTGAATTAGGAACTTACTTAGTTGCCCACCAGACCGCGCGGGTCGTGCGTCTTCAGTATATTACGTATTTCATTCTCTCCAAAACGTTTAACTGAAAAAAATCAAGTCTGTTAAGATGCACAGTGCTTCCTTGTCTCTAAGAAAGAAAGCTTTCACTAAAAAGGGATCTAAAAGCTGGCTGATAGTCTGCAAGATATTGCTTCAAGCTAGAATGGCAAGAACTTTTGCATCAACCTAATAACTCATTTTGAAGAAATAAATATAGTAACAGTATTCGTTTTAACCATAACGCATTCAAAGAATATTCCTTAAAAAGGTCGGTAGATATTATGATATCAAACGAATGTCGTAAACCTTCTGTCGTTATCAATTTTACTGAATTGCCAGTCACTGAGACGCCAACAGCCAATTATAACGTCAGCAGGCCGACCAACCACCCAAGCCAACTCAAACGTCAACGACCTACAGCACCGACAACTGACGACGTCAGTAAGCCAAGCAAGCATCCAATTCAACGTGCAACGTGACGACCAAGAGGACCACTAGGCTGCGTGCTGATGACAATAGGGCACGTGCACCATCGTCCACGGACCGCGCCACATCCAGAGTATCGGCATCATCATCATCATCACCACCAAGGACAACGTGCACCGCCGAGAGAAGTATGTAACCCGACCGTTAACAACGCCATAGATTCGAGTCGACCTTTTAACATTATTACTATACGAACGCTACGGCGTCACTGGAGCCAATAAATAGCCCGGGAGAAGGATGCTAACAACGCATTCTCCGTCCGGCTACCTTACGAGTCAGATCTTACGCTGTGTGTTGTCACTCATTGCCCTGAGTCTCTCGTGCTGTAGTCGCCGCCCGGCTGAGCTACCATCACCAGTGACTTAGCGTAACAACAGCATCGTTACATTTGGTGGAAATGCGGCTTCGCGGAAATCGCACAACAAGCGGCTTTGTCGGCTTTATCGCCTACCACTCTTCTTCTATCGTTTGTTCGGTAAGTAAAAACGTTTTCTATTTTATTCTGTATGCTTACCGAATATATATATATATATATATATATATATATATATATATATATATATATATATATATCGTCTGCTACAATATATATATATATATCGTCTGCTACAGTGTTTGAAAGTGTCACGTAACTGGGCAGCTCCGTACAAAACGTACAATTTGTATAGTATAATTTCCTACATACCATAAGTATGGCAAAGCCAGGAGAAAAGCGTAAAGGCGAAGATTCCGATGGAACCACACGAGGATAAAACCAGTGCACCCATTTGTCAGAACTGTGATACGAGAATCATACGCTCACGACACACGAGCGTTAAGTCTGTTCAGTGCCTTGAATGGATTCATCTCTCCTGCACCAAACTGTCGGTCAACGATGTTACCGATCGTACTAAACTAGACACCGTGAAATGTGAGAAATGTGAGCCACCAGTGTCGGTCCCGGAGTCGGACATGCAAACAGGTGATGCATCAGCTGATGCCGGCGCGCGCGCGAGAAATGCAAACGCAGCACTGCTGAAGCAGTTATTACTGGAGGTACGAAACATGAAAGAAATATTCATTGAATTATCTTTGGAAAACAAAAATCTCAGGAAATCGATCGATACGCTATCTGTAACGAATGCGAAGCTACATGCTCGCCTGATACAGCTTGAAACTCAACCAGCTAGAAAATCCCGTGCTTGTTCCGACGATCGTTCGATTTCCCGGGTTCGTATTGGAACAGATATAAAGCACGGAGTTCCTAGAAAGAAAGATAGGCAACTGCATACCCGACCTGAAACGAAGACCAAGAAAGACATACATAAGCGATCCACAGCTGCTGAGTCTAAAAGTACTTTGATTAAGACTGTAAGTCGAAAAAGTACTCCAGCTGATACTGAGTTCCAACTGCTACCAACCGTAAGAGCTCGAATCAGCACCCGGCGGACTTTTATCTCTAAAATGTGTTCCAGTGTCTCCGCTGAGAAACTCTACAATCATCTCAAGACGCATGGCCATATTCGTCCTGTATCAGTTAAACGTCTTCGATCACGTAGCGGTGATCACAAGCTCTACGTCGAAGTCGCAGACGTAGACTATGACAAACTCATTCAAGATGAGCTCTGGGAGGATGAAACCCGACGTTCTTTCTTCCGGGGCCATCTGCGGCCTGGTGGTGTTCGAAAGTTTCCCAAAAGCATGACTCGCCTGTGGCTGAATTTTATATTCTGTACAGAAAGCCACTCCCCAGGATTTCGGTAAACACACTATACATAACAAATTGAGATGTATTTACCTCAACGCTCGATCAATTGTAAGGCCTGGTGCTCTTGAAGCTCTACATAGTTATATCAAATGTATGACTATAGATGTAGCAATGATAACATAGACATGGCTCACTGAACTATCGGTTTGTTCAGCCAAAATTGGTGGTGGGGGACAATTTCATGTTTTTAGAAAGGACCGTGACCTAGGGGGGGGGGGAGTTTTAATCCTCGTCCGAAGTGAGCTGGCTTGTTCTGGAGTTGACGTACATTTTGTTAACTCCGAATTTCACTAGCTTCTGATGATTATGAAAAAACAGAGTTAAAAAAACATATTCGCACAAACCTATCCGTCGATTGATGAGATACGTCTGCGAGATTCAGGAGTTACGCATGCTCCTGGTGGTTATGACGACTTAGTGGTCGTGAATGATGTTGACGTCACATCCGAAAACCTGCTGAAGCACCTAAGGGGCCTGAAATCTAAGACAAGCGATACCCCTGATGGGGTGCCGTCAATCGTGTACAAACAGCTTGGAATCTCGATATGCCACCCCTTGCTTGATATTTCGTCGAATTGCTGGGAGATTTGATTGTACCAGAGATTTTTAGAACGGCGATTGTTAGCTCTGTACACAAGCGGGGAAACAAGTCAGACCCTAAAAATAAGCGACCGCTTTCGCTCACTGTCATAGCTTGTAAAGTGTTAGAAAGTGTAATTTCCATGGCTATATATCAAAACGCCGACATACAACAACTAATCACTAGGGACTCACACACACTCCAACTCTTGGAGACGCAGTTTGACTGGGCGGAACATGTTCACGCATCAAGGTGTTTTGACGTTATATACTTTGATTTTAAGTCTGCTTTTGAAACTGTAACACACAGTAAACTACTGGAGTTACTACCTAAATTGAATTGGAGTGGGCATTAAAATGGTTGCATGGATAAATGATTTCCTACGTGAACAAACCTTCCATGTACGTGTTCATGATACACTTTCAGAGAAGGCTTACGCCACCTCTGGTTGCCCTCAAGGTATCATTCTTGGGCCACTAATGTTTATTCTTTACATCAATTCGCTAAAGAGTATAATTCCCGAAAACGTGCAATATAATATCTATGCAGATGACGTTAAAATATACGGAAAAGCGGACTCGGCCGAGGACTGCAAAAAAACTGCAGGACACGGTAAACAATTTCTACAAGTGGTTCGTTTCGCTAGATCTGAAACTATCGGTGACAAAGTGCGTTGTACTTAATTTTGGTCACGAAAATGCAGAGAACTCTTCAATCGTTCAGGAATACTTTCGCAGAGAAGATGCGCGACATCCCCACGGATTTCTACCGAACTCGAGCCATGACATCCTCTGCTTGGAAGGAACCCCTGCAGGACCTCCGACATGTCATCACTCGGTACGCTGTGCATGGCCTCTATCACCAGCTTTGTTCCCGAAGAGACTTTCATGAGCCGCAAGCAACCTTTATATGTAGATATTGCCTTCAGCATTGCCCCCGATATTATTTCGAGGGGTGCCAGAGCTTCGATAGCCTACGACGGTTGGCAAGGGAAAGTAACTAATTAACCATTGTTTTTAAATCATATGACGTGTAATATACCTTTTTGGTCAATAACTGAGATGATGAGATGATGAATTAGAAAATGCAGAGAACAGTTACACAATCGGCGGCCAATCCCTTGTCTCGAAAAAACTGATCAGAGACCTTGGTGTAATGACATCTATTAATATGAAGTACACCGAACCCATAACAGACATTGTTTTACGAGCAACACAGAGAGCGAACTGGATTACACGCTCATTCATACTTAGAGAGTCACACATATAGTCAAAACTATTTGAGATGTACGTACTGCCTACTATAACATATGCAGCCCCAGTCTGGAATCCATGTCTGAAAGAAGATCAGCGACTCCTAGACAAGTCATGCAGCAAGTACCGACGAAAGATTACATACAAGTGTGGAATTCCAAATGATGACGTCTAGATTCCCAACATATTGGAAAGGCTGCGGAAGATTGACTGTGATACCCTCGCAAATATTGAGAAAAATCATACCGATCTGATGTTAAAGATGTTCAATATCATTCATACGACGACGCGTCGTGAGAAGAACATTCTTCCAAAGTTTGTAGCGACAAAGCAAACACCGAGCCATATGTTCCCTTGGAGAGTGACCCGCCAACTTTATGAAAACTTGATGTTAACAGACTAAACATTTCCTTAACTAAAACGTATTAATAATATATATATATATATATATATATATATATATATATATATATATATATATATTATTAATACGTTTTAGTTAAGGAAATGTTTAGTCTGTTAACATCAAGTTTTCATAAAGTTGGCGGGTCACTCTCCAAGGGAACATATGGCTCAGTGTTTGCTTTGTCGCTACAAACTTTGGAAGAATGTTCTTCTCACGACGCTACAATATATATATATATATATATATATATATATATATATATATATATATATATATATATATATATATATATATCGTGCCTATGTACTTCAGCTTGATTATGAGTTGTAAGGAATCACCAAAATCCTTCTTGACCTCAACAAACCAATCGCATGGCTAGAACTTGGTCTCCATCAATTTGAACGACGTATCTATTTCGTCCAGTCAGTAGGGGCGTTTACCAGCGGCTCCTTGTTGCTAGACTCGAACTTTCGGCACGGGGCTTCCCATGAGATTCTGAATGAGTGCCGGGATCTTCATCAACCCCGGCGGGAAAGGGCGCCTAGAGGGAATAAGCGCCACTGCCCTTTCCACTGAGTGAGTCAAAGTTAGTATAAATAGAGAGATGTCAGCTTAGCATAGTCACAGTACATCTAAGCTCCTACTCGATCGCTACAATGGCTTCTACGAAGTTGATCTTTATTGCGGCGCTGTGCATCTTGCACAGTCTGGACGCCCGGCCAGTTGGTGAGGCTACATCAAGCGACCACCAAAAAGCCGCCCGGAGGCATGGGCCCTTACATCGGCTACTGACGAAAGCGGATGCGCTGGAAGTTACCGATTCGGCTAAGATCACCATGGAACCTGCGGAGGAGGATTCTTGGGAGCTTGTCGAAGTGGATTCCGAGCCTCTGCCAAACTACTACAATTCAGGTGTAGACCGCTCACAAGAAGACCCCTCGTATCAGCTGCTTCTAAAAGCGAATGAACCGAAAGTTACCGTTACGATGACGTTCATGGACCGGGCCGAGCTCCCTGACTCGAGCGCTGATTCTCCCGCCATGTTGCCGGCATCGGTCACGATCACCATCGAACCTCCGGAGGAGGAGTTTGAAGCGTTTATCGTGACTTCCGACTCTCCGTCGTACAACTACAAGTCAAGTGTAGAAGTTTCAGAGGAAAGCTTGCATCATTTCCGTCGTCCGCGCTATTGTCACCACTCCGTCTATCCTGAGCAGGAAGACGACGTCTATTACACTAAACCCCGCTATTGCTAAGTTCGCTACTACTTCGGAAATTGAACGTTGTCTGATTCCTCCTTTTCCTCGATTACTTCCGATTTCATGATCGTCTCGGCCGTATCACAAGAGACATCATACGTACCACAAAACATACTAGCACAAATGGCATTAGCATACGTATTATCGAGCTAAATGTGTTACAACTTCTCCGGGTTCTAATCTGTTGTCATTGATGCTAGTGATAATGTAAATAATGTAAATGGCTGAAGCTGCAACTGCATGTCGATGTACAAGTAAAATACATGTAAATAAATGAGAATGAGTCAAACGTATCCGTAATTGTCGTAAATCTAGCTAGCATACCAATGGAATGAACAAAATTGGTCCTACCTTTTAATCTTAATCGGTACGCTCCAAGAGTTCGATGCGCACAATTCTTCCCGATGCGTATATGACATTTGTATTTGTGAAGTCAACCAAGTGGAGAAACAACGAACTCTAGGGATCTCTTTCAGCTGCTTAAACTTGCTCTGACGTAAAAAAAACGTGACCGTAGACGTTTTAACCATTCTGTGTGCAATTTATTGACCGACAATTCATGGCCCATCAAGTTCACAGAACTTTAGAGGACGTAGCAGAGTGACACTTTATAAAAGAGGGCGTTTCATTGCATCTCTTCTATTGATAATCACACTCGACTTTATTTACTGAATTAAATTTTACTTATGTCCGCAGTAATATTCTACCTAGCCTAAACCTACTGCTTGATCGGTGAAAATGAGCGGCTGTAGGACAATTTACTAATTTCCAATTACTGTCATATTTTATCGAACCCAACGGCGCACAGAGCTAGTAAAACATGACACCGCAAGCAGCTGTCATGCCTGATTACATAAACACATTTTTTGGCTGGCATATTATTAAATGGGGGCAAGAACAGTATGATCAAGTCTACCTATTTATATACGCGACTTTAATTCCCGCTTCCTACTACTAAATGTAACTCTAAGACCGTTGAGGTAAAAGTAAATAGTTACGTCTCGACATTTAAGGCGACATCGGGCTGTCCTAAGGAGACAATAATACTGCATGGATAAGTTTTGCGCACGGGTTACTTAGAGTTAAAATTTGCCCTAACGTGCACATAAACATATTTTCTAACATTGATATTGCAATTTGTGATAGAGTAGAAAGTGGCAATAGAGGCAGTGTTCGACGTACATTGAAACAGTGTGTTAACGATATATCTCCTTTGATATGAAAATATCTTTTAAAATTTAAGACCGCAATGCTTGTGAGTACAATTTTTTTTCTTTTACTCGAGTGTTAACGATCTAAACCAAAAAAACGATGATTAAAGTCAATACTGCTCTTATGAACAGTACATACGTGAATGAGTTAGTGGAGGCCGCATCGATTGGATCACGCGTTTCTTCGTCACTAAGAAAGCACGAAACATCTTAATGCATAGCTACAAAACGGCACAATTTGCCTACAATATATCTCACGAATTGTCTTTGCAGAACATATATGAGGATCCACAATTTTTAAAGCTTGCACAAATGGACGTACGAACCGCTCGTGATGAAGATAACAATGATCAATTTGCCTGACTGCTGACGCTTCGTTCCGCCTTGCGATTTGCTCCAACGAGTGCGAGCATCAATGCATCATGGAAATGTGTCTAGATCTCATCGCCTATTACTACTTTTGGAAAGGTGGCCTTGTGCCAATTTTTTGTCTTTTTAGAGTGGCTTTCTAGTCGGCTTTTAGACGCCCTTCACGGGGCTCATCCTTGGGATCGCAATGTTCACAACGGGACCCTTGATACCAGGCGAACAGGGTCGTCTTGATCACAAAATCTTCATCACAAAATGGTAGTTAAAGCACTTCGATGCACGCGTTTGCTTCCAGTCTGCACTTGACAACACAATAAAACAACTTAGGCAAATATTAACTAAAAAACGAGTAGATGTTTTTCTTCTTCTCTGTCAAATAGCTTGAGGATATAGCTTTCTTTCTTTTTTTTATTAAGATGTTATGAGTCTACAAGATGTACAAGAATTTTAGCTAATTGCTGTACCTATAGGTAGGTCAGCCTTACTAGCTTCGAAAACTTTCGACAAGCCGCTAACATTTGCCTTCTATCGAAAATTCCTATCAGCTTCCAAAACGTTGGGTCTCTCGGGTACCATGTGTAGTCCATCGAACCGTCCTCAGCAAATAGCTTAGCGATTGTCCAGGAGAACCATATAGCAAAAGGTTGTTCTGTCGGCCGAGCGTGTCCTGTGTGGCCATGATTGTTGGAGGGCCCGAATTGGTGGAAGGTTGCAGACCGTTCGTAGAGTCAGGTCCTATCTGACGAGTGCAGTTAATGTTCCACCATATCGCCAGCGGTCTTCCTTCTGGTCCGACTGCCCAAGGGTCTTGGCTAAATTTCAAGAGGACCGCCAACAGAATAACCGAAATTTGGAAACGGAATGTAGGAATGTGGCTTCTTCTTTATTCCTTGTGGCTTTACCTCAGATAGCGTACCAAGCTATAAACTTAACGCTGCATTTCTCAAACGCACTGGGTGTGTTTGAACGGAACAAGACGTAATCGGCTTGCTTATCTGGTGGTTCTTCACAGATACTTTGCAGCGAAGTTACATTCTGCCTCGCACTAAGGCGTTTAAGAAGCACATTCAGCATTGGGAGACCAAAATGGCCGACCCAGTACTCTTTATGACATCAGCCCTCAACGCGGACACGTAGAAAATTCCCAGTCCCAAGGAAACTTGCCATCTAACTCTTCGATTCGCTATGCATGCGTTTCACAATATAATTTGTGCATGACCTAGTTACCATGAAGCTGGTGAGTTATGTACTTGTCAACGTTGCGGTGAGCAGTGACATATAATTTCCTAGAATGGTCCAGTCCGGTTTATGTAAACTGTCTGATCTAACAGAATAAAACACACATTATTTGGTCAGTAAAACAACTAAACGAAATGCTGCAGTTTAGAAATGTTTTTATGTATTCAAAAGCTGCCACATTGGTTCATCCGATGTAGCTGATGTATCGACGCCTGGACCAGGGAATTGAATACGGATATATAAATATTATTCTCAGACTACTGATTTATGGTGAATAAACTTAAAAATAATAAATAGAATTCTTGTTGATCGCCGATTCCGAAGCGCTGCAGAGTGCAGTACTAAGGCGCCGGTGTTGAACTTGCCCTGGAGGTTGCGGTCGGTAATCGACTACTCCAGCATAGCCACCGCTACAGGGATTATGCAGAGATACGGCATCTTTCCTAGGCGCCCTATTAAGCGAACAGTTTCGCTTGATGTTCACGGCCAAAAGTCCTATGCTCTGCTTAGTGCATCAAGGTAGCGACACATTACTGCCGGAGGGGGAGAGGGTTATATAAAATCCGGTCTGTGCAGAAAAACCAACCTCCACGAGATCTCTAGGGCGCGGTCTACAGCAGAGGCAAGTTCCCCACTCCTCACAAATGTAACAAAGATAGACTGAGAGAACACATCGTTGATTCGAGTTAGAGGAGAGACTACAATGATTAGTGGCTGCACGACGACCGCTTTGAACTGAACTTGCGCTCGCCGTCTAAATAGTGCCTCGGCAGAAAATGAAACCCGGCATGATGTGCTCTATGATTCCGCTGCGAAGTTTAGGAGGCTGGAAGGGCGCCATGAAGCGCTATCGATGGCAACGGCTGTTCGAAGCAGCGATATGTAAGTCAAACTTATACACAAGAATTCTACAGTAGCAAGGAAGCCAGATGGCTAATAACCGGCAACGCCAACAAGGCGCATTCTACTTTCTGCCAGCCGCAGCTAGCGCGGCAGCATCAAGGAGCCACGAGAAGCCGGCCCAAACACGTGACGGACTTCACTTTAGTGGTCACACATGGTTACCGTTTAAAAACCGTCTCGGCCATCCACACCAATCTACAAGGATTAGCATTAACGTGTGTATTATTGCCTAAAAATTGTTTTAACTGTTCCGGTCATTTTTGCTTTCATGAATGCTAGCGGTAATTAAATTGATGCACGTAGATGGCTGAGACTACCTTTCTCATATGTCACGTACAATGCGTAACGAAATGTAGAAAGAAAACATAGCAACTGTCTATTGTGAATCTAGTAAAAATAAAGCTTGAGATGACAAATCATCGACTCTCTAACTCCATTTACTGTTAGTTTTTGTCAGTATACCGGTTTCGGCCGCAGTCACAATGACTGAAAAAGACTACATAGAAAAATATGTCAGTCTCGCACTTTTTCGCTTTTTGTTTTTAAGAACTGCCAGGCCCTCTGACCGTACAGTAAAGTCGAAGCCTGACTCGCTAAGGCTTTATCGGGAATGATTGTCGTTCATCTGCGGATCACTTTAAAAGTAAAGAAAAGGCGCTGGTGTTTCGTTGTTCTCGGAGTTATTATTGGGTCAATTAGTTATCCACAGATAAAAGAAATAGTTACATGTTTTCTTAAATGTTTCGCGCTGCGTCGTCACCCAATGTCTTGCCGTCACGTAGCCTGGGTATCTAGTGGGCCGCACTGCTCTAGTGCGCTCGATCGCATTCGGATTTGTTTCTTGTATTCAACCATGTCGTATTACTACATTATAAAAAAAAAAAAATAGGCTCTGTTCTTGGCCATTCCACGTTATCGCAAGAACTGGTTGCGATCAAACCTGGTGCAAGTCGTGCAGAAGCCGTTCTATAGACATTAAAGTAAAATTCAACATACTATATCTTCTCTGACCGTCTAAAATTTGTGCCTGAAATGCAGTTCCAGGGGGTCACACACACAGGTGAGAGAGTATCACCATGGTTGGCTGAAAAACGATTTGATTTTTCAAATGTTGCGCGATGCCTTTATGGGACACTTAATGCGCGGCGCAGCTTTTCAGCCACGTGTTAAACAAAAAATGTACTTTCTTTATTGAGGCTTTATTAGTGCCTATAACTCCACAAAAAAAAAATAATTTCTCTGATCTATCCAAAGCAAAACCAGCAGAAAAATACTTTTGCCCTACCATCAATACAAATTGACACTAGGCCCGGCAACCATGTTTTGACTAGGAAATGTATGAATAAGAAAAGCAACGGCAGAGATATAACGATTCCTTAAATACGACAAAACCACACGAAGGGCGTGCCTATTGAACTACCGCCAGTAGTGATTTAGCAATCAAACCCACAGTAATCCTACTGTAGCTAACAGGTAAAAGAGACGCATGCCATGTGACTTTTCGGCAAGTGCTCATCTCAAAAATTAGTCTGCATCTTAACAAGGATTAAGATAAGATCTACCGAGCTTCTTTAACCCTCTACCATGAACACTCAAATCTCTATACGAGACATGTACATACGCAATATGTAGAACATAACTTCTCCTTTAAAACTAGGTTGGCAAATATACGCCGCCGCATCGATGTAGACTCAACTGCATATAAGTAGGCTACTTTTAATATGATGTTTAGTAAATATTATCCTCGATTCTAACGCGATTAATTATCGAGTTTATGCCTGAGACCCAACCTAGTTTTTATTTTTTTAGCGAATGAGATGTGTGCCTGACTGCATTTTGTTTTAATCTACTATATTTTCCTAGCTCGCCCGTTTCCGTGTTACTGTGAAATTATTGTTTCGAGTTTATTCACCATAAATTGGTAGTGTATTACAAAAGTTCACATATCGCTTTGTAGGCTAATAATATCGTTAACACGTGCTTGTAGTGACGGTGTTTCGATAAACGAGCAAGTGAGTATGTGGTATCGTCCGATATTGCACTCGCCACAGTATTTACATACGCATTCGTCAATTTCATAACAATTTCCTCTTAAGCACAAAAGGTGGTGGTAGCCATGCCATGTTGTTCGGCATATTACAGATCTATTTTTCTGTGATGACAGTTTCCACTTAATGCTGCAAAATGCAGGACCCTCGACATAGAGACCCATTACAAATGCCATGTTGCGGGTTTCTCTAAATTCTCTGTAGGCTTCTAAGATCTGTGTACTGAACGGTATCTTGTCCAGTACTAAATCCTCTACTAGTGTGCGTTTATGGCATAGTTCCAGTGCGAACGTGGCCGATGCGTTCTTTGGCAAGCCTAAAGTGCGCTTTATGAAATAAGATTTTATTTTATCTATGTTTTTAAGGTCCGATATTGTGAAATAAGGGGCTATTGCAGGAAGACAGTATCTTACTATAGGAACCATTTTTATTCTAAATACATTTAGCGCAATTTTTAAATCTATGTCAGTAACGTCTCCCACTAAAATCATGGCCGCCGTAGCCTTGCTACGCATTTCCTCTATATGTCTGCTGAATGACAGCCGGGGAGTCACGGTTATCCCTAGATAACAAAAGTGATTAACGAGTTCAACATTTACTCCCCCTATCTTGATGCACCGGTCATCTGCAGCGTACGATCCGCCTTTACTAAATCGTAGTATTTTTGTTTTGGCTATGCTGATTGTCAATTGGTGTTCTTGGCACCAATCTGAGGCTTCCTGGAGATAAAACTGCAAGTGATTTCGTGTTTTTGCAAGCACCACTAAGTCGTCAGCATAGAATGCATGTGTTGCTTTTACATTTCTGAGGGCGTCCGCTAAGCTAGCTATATACAATATAAAGAGGAATGGGCTTGCGGAGTCACCCGCAATGAATAACTCCAGTTTTCTGTGCTACCGGCCTGCTGACATAATGAGCTCCGTATTTAATAATAATTAAGTTCGCTTGCAGCATGTCACGTATTAGATTATACATAGTTCCCTCTATAGAATATCGGGTTTGAAGTACTTTAAGAAGTTTGTCTCTTCTAACGCAGTCAAATGCAGTCTTAAAATCTATAAAAGCGGCATATGTCATCTCTTTTGATCTTGGCGGGTCTTTACGTGTTCTAAAATAAAGGCAACGGCATCCGACGTAGATCGCCCTTTTAGAAATCCATGTTGTTCACATGGTAGATCTGGACCTATGGCGTCATATAAGCGTTCTACAACAAGTGAAGTTAAAATTTTATAAACGACGCTAATAAGTGCAATCCTGTTTGTGAAATTATTGTGCAAGGATGCTTTCCTGACTGCGTCAAATGCTCGTCCTCTTCAAGAAATGAGTAATTGATTTGCACTGTTGTTGCAAAAGGCCGAACAAACCTCTTCGCTGTGACTAAAATCATCGCAATTGTAAAGCACTATAATTTGCAATCGGAATTGCTATGACCGATACACACCGCGGTAATATCTTAATCCCCTTATACGTAATGCACTGGTAATATGTGTGAACTACGCTAATATACTTCGTGTACCTGTTTATATATTTTTGGATCGTTTCTATATGTTTTGTCGGTCATCCGTAGGCTTCGATCGCAAGACAGCTAGATATGGGTTTAGATTCACCATACCTGTACGCTATTGCAAACAGCAGGTAATGTGCTCTAAGCATCTTCTTATCTTCACTGCCAGACCACCTGCCACAAAAGATACCGGCGGGACCGCCTCATGCTCAGCAGTTTTGGATAATCTGTGCTGGTGGGAAACTTGGCTGATTGGCCATTGCTTGAGACTGACTTACTGGATCGATATGGTCTATGACAGCGTCGACGTTTCGAGATAGGCGGAGATTACATGAGTATGTTTTCGATGGAAGCGTAGCAGTGATGGTCTGCGAATCCGTTGTCATGAGTTGCAAGTTTAAGCCCTACACGACGAATAGTTGGTAGATGCCGAGTATTTGCCAATCACGAATTTAAAGGAAGTACTTTATTATTATTATTATTATTAAGGTAAACGAGCACACCATTTCTACTTAATCGTTGAGGCATCAAGCGTGCGCGGGCGGTAGGCCATGGCCATAACGCGGCCGATCAATCAGGTCACTGAGAAGTCGAACAAAGCCAACCAATCCACAGCGCTTCTGAGGCAGAGCGTTGTCTTAAAAGTTCAGCGCGGCAACGCGAGAATGGTTCGTGACACGCTTTCGAGTGAGAAATTGGTGTATATATAAAGAGCTCAAGATGTACATTAGTCGTCTGGAAATAATAATAATAATAATAATAATAATAATAATAATAATTGTCCCGATTTGCAATCCCTGCAGTTGCAACGCACGTGGTATCGCAATAACAGAGGGTGGATTTCACCCTCTTTGTTGTAATTAAAGCCATGGTAGAGTTTCTATACATGCTGAAATCAACGCAATTATAGGAGGGTTGGCATACCAAGCATGCTCGACCCCATTATAGGACTTGATGTGTGACAGTCTCGCTATGGGCTAACGGCAAAAAACCTGACGGTGTGACAGTCTCGCTATGGGCTAACGGCAGAAGCTTAGTATGGGATACTACAGTATCCACGCCACAGTTCACTAGAGGCGGGACGGGTTGTCGAGCGCGCAGAAATGGAAAAAACGCAAGTACTAGGAGCTGGAGACGAATTACATCGTAGTGCCAATATCTATGGAAACAATGGGTCCGGTAAGCAAGGCAACCAAAATATTCATCAGTGAGCTGGGCAGACGAATTACAGATCTCACAGGAAATAGGCGCAAATGCGAGTTTTTACGGCAACTGCTGTCGCTTGTAGTGTGCCGTGGAAAGGCCGGTTGCATTGTCGATTCCATGGAATAAGAATTAGGAGCTAGGAGGATACAAGGAGATACACGTTCACAATAATAATAATACCGTTACCCTTGTGACGAGCTTCCAAGAACTAGGTATGGGCGGTATAGCATACTGAAGTTGCGCTAGTTTTTGAAATTACATAATAGGGGCTAGATTACAATATCTTAAGTGCGGTATATGATGAAGACAGCGCTGACGGGTTAAGGAGTCGTCCAGAACCGAATAAACTAATCAAACACATTAGGTACCTGCCTACCAGAGGCCAGGTTGGAGCTTGAACTTGAGCACTGCAGCCGCTTGCCATATTATTACAGCACGGGAGCAGCTGTCTCGAAGGCCAGCTATCAGCATGGCATCTTGTGCATGAGACCGGACCTCGGGAACATCAAAATCCTCGCTAGTGGCCTCCACAAGCTCGGCGAAGAGCAGAACAGCTGCTGTGAGTGTTGCTAAGTCGGACACGACTGGAGTAAATAGTTAGCCACAGCTGAGTCGAGATGTAAATTCATGTGGACAAATATGAATGAATGAATCAGTCACACCAGCTTGTTTGTAGCACCTTTAGTAAGCAACTATGTACTGTAGGCCTCATTTGAGGCGCAGTTCAGCATGGGTTAGCATGATAGCCTAGTGACGGCTTTTGCAATACTTGCCGTAAGACCGCGGTGTAGTCTTATGCAAGCACATTAGCACGCCTTTATAGGTAATTCTCTATACGTGTGACTAAACGCCAGAGTAAAGGCAATAAGGGGAAAATTCTTCACACGTATGACTAGAACCTTATACAAAGGCGTACTTTGTAAGCTGCTGACCGTACGGAGTAACCCTCCATAAGCAGCTGCCTGCCTAGCTAGGTCCGAGGCGAACAGCTGCTCAAGGAGCAAGCAGGCAAAGACAAGGCAAATTACGCCTAGTAAAAAAGCTTTCACTCAACAAAAATCATGCCATGCAGCAAAATCTACTTGGATTGAATTGCATTGAATATCAGAAATAGCCCGATACCGACTGGATAGACGAAACGCATATGTGGGGCAGAAGCTTCTAGATCTAAGTATTGCTGCAAGATGAATACCTTCTCTCAAGTAATTGAATGCTTCTTCTATCTTGTCAAATCTTCATTGAATGTTACAAACGCTGCCTTCCTGTCAAGAATACATTGTTTTGGAGCGCGGCGTATTACGCTCTAACCCCAATCAAAGGCTGCGTTTGCCGCCTTTCTCGGGTTTGCATGGTCGTTTATGCGTACTCCGCTTTACGACGCACGTCTTAAACACGTCGCCAGTTTTTGCTAGAGGTTCCATCTCGACAGCTTGTTAAGAGCAGACAGCGACGCCACATATTCTCCCCCTAGAAGTTTCTGCTTCGTGACATTGCCTCGATGAAATCACATCGTGCTCCCATGGAATCTCTTGATAAGTGCATTTCCCTCGAGCACTAACTTGCGCACGTTTATGTTCACTCAAAACAGCTATGGCTGCACCTGCACACATTCGTTTAAAAGCCTCAAAACTGCTAGGTCATCTCTTTATAACTTAGTAGTACGAATGATGTGTGTTTCGGTATTTTGCCAGTACTCCCAATAAAATTAACCTGTAAATTTATCCATGTGACAGTCTGCATATACATATAAAATGTCGCGTTTAAAAAATACATAAAACACTGATTGCATTAGTATCGCTTTCATGACAGATGTCATGTTTGGGCATGCAGTGGGCGTCAAATAGATTTGCAAGCAGAGAAGAGTGACTGGGTAGTCCCACTAGTCCTTTCTATTATGAGTTTTTCGAGCCGGTACGAAACTACGAGTCTCACGAAAGTATTCCTTCTACGTGCCGACCGCTCAGACTCCGTCAATTCATGTTCAATGATCCAGTCTCATCGTTCCACTCATCCTGCGTAAAGCAGACTTAGGCATGCATACGGCGCCCAATCGTCGTGTCCCATATAAAAGATTCACAACCGCCAACTCTGGTACTGACATTTAAAAAAATACAGTGCTTTGATGTGACAGCGCAGAAACTTCAGCTTACACTCGAATCACCAGTGCTAACTGTAACCGACTATAGCTATTCCCAGTCTACCGGAGCGTGCCTACGGTCGTTCTCAAGTCATCGACCGGTCGACCTACATCAAACTGTAATTTCCAAGCAGATTGTAAGCTTCTACACGTGCTTTTCTAAACTGTAATCAGCAGGCCAGGTTTACTAGACAACAACATAGATGTAATTCATCTCCGTTCACATGACAGATTGTGATAGCCGTTTATAGAGGGGGCACTTGCCCGCGCTCTTGTTTCGTTCTCTTCGAGCAAACTCGGCGTGACCCAGGTGTGATTCAGACTTACAATCTGTACTAGACCAATATTCGCATGCGGTGCATTTGATCGTTTTCGACAATGGCAACCGCATATAAGCGAGCTGAACCTGCACAATCAGGCAGTCAACGAACGCGTTACCGAACACGTGAACGCGTTCGTTAGACGGCTTCTAGCGATACGATCTAAACACTACGACTTGGTGATACTTCGAACTAACACTGTGTATTAATTACGTTTTTGTGTGATGGTGTGCATACGCACTAGTTAGTAGCAAGTTTATATTATTCGCCATATAAATGCGCTTTCTTCTAAACTATTCGACGATAACATAATGGCATCGTTATCGTCAAGTGCAAATTATACGTCTTCGTTAGCAGAACGTCGAGTAATAACTATTGCATGTTTACTACTACTACTACTACTATTTTAAGACTAAGCCCGGTTAACTGATTTGTGCATTGCTTCGTACTTTTATGATGAATACTTGAGTAATGAATACGTCCGCTAACGAGTGAGAGTAATAGGCAAATGCAGCGTCGTGTCCATACTACGCGCTATCGCCATCCTGGTTTCTACAAACCAACAGCGTCAACAAAATACGACGATGGAACAAACACGGCGGGCTTACACTTCGTAGCAGTCGAAACATGATCTTGCCATGTTGTCAATGTTTGCTGCCGTGACGAATAGTGTTGCTTGTTGTTGTTGTTGTTGTTGTTGTTGTTGTTGCGATGGTTATTGGTGTTGTTGTTGTTGCTTGTTGCAATGGTTATTGGTGTTGTTGTTGTTGTTGTTGTTTGTTGTAGTGATTGCTGTTCTTCTATTTTTAGCGGTGGTGGCGAGAAGGATCGTATCGCTATCCGCTTTTGTTGTTATTGACGACAGCAGGCACTGATTATTGTACGGTATCGTAGCAAAGTCTATGTAAGATCTTAAACAGATAACAGGTAAAGGACTCTGGATGCCAGAGTGTGAAAGCACAGAGAGAGGGAGAGACTAGAATATATATATATATATATAACGAAATGAAGAAAGGGAAATTATCAGGGCAAAAGAAGGTGGATTCTGTGCGCGATCATACAGATACACAAAATGTGGTCTTCCATGCAGCATCACCTAGCTGAGAGGTATGCGCGATCGAGCGCCATTTTGCCATTTTCATTCTATTGCTACTGGCACTATTACTACTATCTACGAGTCCCACTGATGCTACTGCTATTCCGAATGCTGAACTACGTTCTTGCTCACTTGTTGGATTATTCGTTGTCTCTGTGTGTCTACCTAGCTCAGCGGCGTGCAGTACGTATGATTGTTTCTCAAACTACTGTTAATAGATAGAAAATCAAATGCCGTGTAATCTAGTACCTATATATTTAACTATCTATCTTCAACAGCAGGGAACGTCATCTGCCTGCAAGTACTGTGGGGTACGAAGACGTTAATGAAAGACCGCCAAGATGACGCTAATTGGGGATCTGCAGCTGGACTGACTCCCTTCTCTCGCGTAGCGATACTAACTTCACGCCAATAATGTGGTTCCCCAGCCAATAACTGCACATTTACAACGCTTATAGTTCACGACTATACGGAAGAGCCGGCCTTCCTCTTCAGGAAAACGTCTAGCGGTCAGTCTGGGCAGTTAAATCGCAAGATCTTGAGTGCCCGTCAGTAAATGTCCCCGTTACGCGATTTTATCCAACCGGGGCACCTCAAAAGTCTCAAAGGCTCAGCCGTCCACAGGCTGTGTGGCTTGTGGCAGCATTTTGTTGGAGCCAGAGTTCGCTCGCATCGATTTTGCACAAATTCGGCCGCAGATAATTAAGGATCATGCTGCGATAACGTTCGCCATTCACCGTAGAGTGAAACAAATGGGGTGCAAAGAATCCTTTGGACCGGAAGCTACACCAACTAGATTGTCACATATGGTACATGGATGGAACGGCTGCTCGTGAATCACCTGAGAGTTCTCGATTGGCTATATGCGACATTTTTTTATTTATTCACGCTTTCATCTAGATGGAAATGGATCGGAAGATAATTTTTCTCACAAAATCGGCACCACGCCGCATCATTTCGAAAGCCCACTTAGGGAAGTTTAGCAGCTCCTGATGATCGACAGGCTTGAGCTCTTGCAGATATTGTTCCACATTGTCGGTCACGGCGGCAATATTTTTAGCCGAACAAGCGCTCCGTGACGCTCTTTCATGGCTTCTCACATCACGAGCTCTTTTGCATAGATTTACGAACGAAGTTTTTACAATGTCAGTTATGTCGACCAAACTGCACGAAGAGCTCGCCAGCGTGCCTTTACAGAGTTTCCCTTTCGCGTGATAAATGTTCACGATATCTACGCACTTTTACTCACTAAGTAACGCTCTATTTGGCGTGACCTAACTTGTTCTGTTTACGAAGAGAGCAAATCGCGGAGAGGGCAGAACTGAGCGCGGGAAGTTTTGTAGGATGCTACCTAATTATTTGAACAATATATATTGAAGGCGAGCATTGTCGAGTGTGCAAACGTATTGTAAATTATTAATAAATCGTCACAATATATATATATATATATATATATATATATATTGTGATGATTTATTAATAATTTACAATACGTTTGCACACTCCACAGTGCTCGCCCTCAATATATATTGTTCAAATAATGTCGAGCGTGCAAACGTATTGTAAATCATTAATAAATCATCACAATATATATATATATATATATATATATATATATATATATATATATATATATATATATATATATATATATATATATATATATATATATTATATATATATAAGGCATTTAAACAAACGTTATAACAAACTGCATGTATAGGTTATGTATGTAGGCGAGCGTCCATATGTATATGTTCTGTGAGTCATGCTGATAATGGTCATTTTGGTTGTGAAGCTGCTACTGATTTTCGGCGGCCGGCCATTTTTCTGACCTGTCCTACCACAACAATAACAACAACAACAACCATCGAGAATAATAAAAACAGAAGAGAGCACAGATACACCGAGTCACTGCAGTATGTACATATAGTGTATGGACTACTACTACTACTACTATATTGTAGCTGCTAACGTTCGACTAGCAATCTAGGTTATCAACGGACTACATTGAATTGCACAGGCTTATGCCGAACAGATTAAGCCAGCATCTATCTCGGAATTTAATCCGCCATCTAAATATCACGTGTTGTTGTTGTTGTTGTTGTCCCTGTTGGTATCGAAATTGCAGCTGTCGATGCCGGCCGTCGGGCGAACGGGAGAGCGGTAACTTCGTTTGCGTCAGCTGATTAAAAATCCCTCTCCTCTCTGAGACGGCGGCGGCGCCGGTCGACAAAAGTTCCTCAGAATGGCTGGCGTATTAGCCATGACGCGGTTCGCCGGAAAGGTTGCTATTGTTACAGGTGAGTTACAACAACACTTGTTGTCATGCTTGTTGAATGTTTGTTGTCAATGGTCTGTCTCACTATGTTACTAGGCGCATTCCGGTGCATTTTGTTATCTTGTAGTTGTATTTTGTGTAATGATGATGTTACTATTATTAACGGAGCTGATGCATACACTTCAGTTCAGAGTTCAATCTGTAGTATTTAACGAAGGCAAATTGTTGGCAGCAAAAGAAATGATTTATTATTTCAACATTATTATTTATATTTTTATGATATATAATTATGTGCACGCATACCTGGTTGTGATCATTCGGCAACGTACACGGCATTTAGCGGATGTCTAAATTTTGAGCTCAGTTCAGTTTACTATTATTTTCAAACACACGCTCCGTACAGAACATCGGTGTTTCATACATCGTTTTACATGATCATTATGACGTGCGTCCATTCGTCGCTCACTAAGAAGCGGAGAAGACGGTGGGCCGTGTGGATACGCAACTTCGCATGACACTAGCTTGTTCGGCCACACAAAGGCGGCAAATCTCTGAACAAGGCTGGTAATTGCCATTTCTGCTGCTGCTACTTTTGTTGTTAATATTATTACCAGGCGATGGGGGTCCTCACTATATATATATATAGATACAGATACATTTGTATAAGTTAGGTAACAAGATGCTGAAGATTTGGTGGGTTCCGGCAGTGTAGCAAATGTTAGAAGCAAACATTAAGCAACGTTCACCACTTTCCGGCACACGCAATGTTATTCGTCAACGCTGTGGAAGTCAGCCATGATACATATAGTGTAGTGAAATCCATGCATAGCATCACGCCTATTCAAGTGAAGATTTGCCCCCTGTTGCGGCTTCTTCCAGGTGTCACCACTGAGCGCCTTGGTTTGATAAAAGTCCATATCAATTTTACGCAACTTGTTTTTGACTCCAAGGTGTGGGTGTATATGTGGGTTCTGGTTAGATCAATAGGCTTTTGTAAATCCTTTATAAATTAGATAGATAGACAAAGCTACTCCGGCTAGTTCGTTGCACTCCTGAATTTCTCTTGAGACACTGGCAGCTTTCGAATGTCATTGACTGTGTAATAAAGAAGACAATGTCTTCTGTTTACTGTATGGACCCCTCCCTGAATATGTCGACTGAATGATGTTCGGTGTTAGCTCTAGACCCGTGTACGGAACGTGGTTAGCGAATTCCATGTTTTATTGTAATAATCAAATGACGGAATACGGCGACGGAACCTCCTAGCTTTAGTTTCCCTGGTATTGATTTGAAGTGCGTTTCTCTCGGCGTAGTTCGCCTGTGTCATCATCGCTTACCGAGGGTGAACCGACTCTCGAAGTAAACAAATGACTAACACGCATGGTTCGTAGAGGGACACATAGAACCTCTAGTTTATTGATCCCAATGACTCGCGGCGCGCTGTCGACGCTGATCTGAAGTCAAAGAAGATTGGATTGAATTGGCCGCTAGTTACAGTCTCTTGATCTCTTCGACGATCATGTCGCAAGCGGTATGTGCTGACCTTCCGCGTCGAAATGCATGCTGTCCCTTCGGCGGCATGTTTTGAAGTTTAAGCTAGTTCCCAAGGTGGTACGTCAGTAGCATCGAAAGGATCTTCGTAGAGGAAACTCTGTTTAGCAATCCGGGGTGTACACCGGGGGCTGTCATTTCTTAGGTATCTGAGTATACTGGTATATCTCAGCGTATCATTACCTTCAGTTATTTTGCTTTACCATCAGTGCAATAATGCAGTCCCGCCAGCTATCAGGAATTGTACTGTATACTCATCGTTAGTCGGCAGACGTTAACGGAAACTCACTTTGCTTGAGGTGCTCATTTTTTATTAGGTCAATATCTTTATTACTACGTTCCAGGCACGATATGCATCACAGTTTTACCAAAGCTTGCAGCCTATTTTAAAGTAGAGTCGGTAATAGTTTGGCACTTCTTGTGGGATTGTGTTTGTTGGCGAGAACATATTTGAAATGTTGCATTAATTCAGCTGAAGCGTTTGTAACAGCAACGACTTGAGTTGTATGGTGAATCAATTTGTAGGCATGTCGCTCGATCTAAATTAATTGCTCTTCTTGCATATTTGTTAATGCCAGTTGTACCACCTTAAAAACCTTGGCACATTATGTTTGGATTGGCTATAAAATGGGCCCGTCATTTCTGGCCAGTAGTGTGACGAAAATCGGCGTGCTGCACGCATTATTTGGCATCATAGCAGCACCTACGCTTTGCGTTATATAAAATCTAAATTATCGTTATATAAATATGGTTGGGTAAGCACATGCAATTGCACAAACAATTGCAGACAAAATCTGCAGATTTTGATGAATGTTGAAAATTTGCAGATTTTGATGAATTTTAAAGTATTTCTCGCTTATTTAATTAGATCGACACATCGAACGATGTGTCCTAAACAATGAAACGTTACTTTTTGTTCGACTAACAGGTGCCACGTCGGGCATCGGCTATGGGACAGTGCTGCGCTTTGCAAAGGAGGGCGCCTCCTTGGCGCTTACCGGACGGAACGCCGAGGCGTTGTCGAAACTCGTGAGCGAATGTACCGCAAGTAACGTAGGAAACGACAAGATCCTTACTATTCAAGGTGACATCACGGACGAGGCTATCAGGCAGAAAATCGTCAAGGACACTATTGACAAGTTCGGACGTATTGACGTTCTTGTGAATAATGCCGGTAAATATCATCATCAGCATATTATTGATTGATTGATTTATTCGCTTGATAAGTGTGTGTACACAAATCACCCTTTTATATCAGGGGTGTGTATTATACTGGTCTTTACTCTATTTGAGGACCGTACTATAGGGACACCAGTCTTATTCATAAAATACGTCTCTCAGTAGTAACTGGTTGTGTTTAGATACTGTAGTCATGTATTGGGACTATTAGCGTGTCCTGCAAGGACTGGTTATCGTGGTTGGGCGCCTGGGAAATAGGTTGACAGTGCTGGCATTAATGCGTCGGAGGTGACGAAATGGTACGAACGAATAAAAGGTTCGCTTTTTACTTGTTCCAGGTGAGTATATCCTTTCCGATGAAACTTAGCATTGCAGCTAATCCCACTAACGATTGAGTTACACACTAGATGAGGTTTAGCTCTAGTGTTGCATGACACAAACGTTGATGACATTTTGTCGCGTTTTGTACTGGCGACAATGCCTTGTATGTGCATAATTTCTATTACAGCAGAATTCACCTGAAGTTCGACGGGACTAGAACTTGGTCATTGTGGGATTCTGTGTTAGTGCTTACACCAAGCTCGCCAGTGTAAGGTTCGTAAACAAGCAAAAACTCCTATTCAGCGACAACCCCAGCGTCGCGGTTGCTCAATTAGTTCTCGGCCACGTAGGCCGTGGTCAATATCATAAACTAATCTCAGTGTCCTGATCTCAACATGTTTGTACGGCCTGTACGCAGGTATCCTTTCTCTGGGCACGTGCGAGCAGACAGCGATGACCGCCTATGACGAACTGATGAACGTGAACGTCCGGGCGCCCTTTCACTTGACACAACTCGCGCTGCCGCACCTGCGGGCGACTAAAGGAAACGTCGTTAACGTGTCGTCGGTTAACGGAATCCGCTCGTTCGCCGGCGTATGCGCCTACAACATGACTAAAGCCGCACTTGACCAATTTACCAAGACTCTTGCCCTTGAGGTCGCCGCTGATGGCATCCGGGTGAACTCGGTCAACCCGGGAGTCATTGTCACAGGTAGACGCGAGCGGGCGATCTGTCAGCAGTTGTCTCAGTTTTGTTTTCGACACTCTATTTGCCTCAGCTGTTAAGAAAAAAAAAACAATGACCAGCTACTGATTTATGTTATATACATGATATCAAGACCATCATAGAAACGCAACACGCTTGCTACGTTGATTTCTATATTATAGATTCACTGGAAAGGTGTGGACGGAACTGTGCCATATGTTTGATGAAAAAAAGTTTAGTAGCTTCTAACCTATGTTTCATACTGTTTTTTTAACCTATTACAATGTATTTTAGATCTCCAACGTCGGGGCGGTCTTTCCAAGGAGCAGTATGAGACCTTCCTCGAGAACGCGAAACGATCACACCCGCTGGGCAGGCCTGGAACTGTGGAAGAAGTCGCTAGCTGTATTGCCTTCTTGGCATCGGATGAAGCCTCGTTCTGTACCGGAAATCTTCACAGCGTTGATGGTGGGCGCGGCGTACTCGGTGTACGATAATAACACACCGCCTTCGCCCCGCAAAGCTGTTGAATTAATAAACTTCACGGATTTTCTCGTTGAGCGAGGAATCCAAGCACCGTGCCGAGTCTTTTATATTAATTGCACAGCTGCTGATCGTTTAAAGTATGTCTGGTGCATGATTCACCTTCGTATAATGATCTATCATTCTACGTATGAGTATCTATCCTACGAATCTATATATATCATAGTAAAAAAACAACTGTATTGAAGTGAATTATAATGCCACAGGCCAATGTGATTAGAATTCTCTCACACTTCTATTACAAAAAGATTGAGAATGAGACGATCATTTCTTGCCACCATTTATCCTCTCGACAATGTGAAAAGCCTATGACAAATGTCTGCCAGAATACGTTTAATACATGAAGTAAAGGACATTTATTAGCACGCTGAGATCCAGCCATGAGTCACTAATATAGTTACACATATCAATCTTGATGTAACAATTGTACAATGTTATCGTATTCACGCTGCTTTTCAGCCTGTTCCAGCTTGGTATTCTGTAGAACAGACTGAAACCTCTGTCGAAGGGCCATGTTCTCGATACCAGCAATTTCTTCCTCTTGTACACGCCTCAATTCCTGTAGAACATATTAAGCGTTTGTTATATATATATATATATATATATATATATATATATATATATATATATATATATTATAGATATATTCTTCTAAATGATAATAAACCTGTACTCTATATATATAATCATTAAGTGGTTCATATATTGGTCACACGCTAATATTATTGGTAGCAGAGGCAGAGCGTCCGAACATCGTTAGAGTGTCATTGTCTCTCAACACGTCCATTTCAGACAGCTTTTTGATGCCGCTCAAAGTGAAATTCGTTGAGCGCATCTGTCGAGATTGCGTGCCCTTCAAAAGTTATCTACAAGAAAAAGTGTAGAGACTAACAAGTACACTAGCCGATTACGGCTTTACGACACACCACTAATACTTCTCCAAGACGTTGGCTTAACGCCGAGCTATATGCACATATAAGACGGTTGAATAGCGTAATTTGGTGCCTGAAATGAAACCTGGTTACCTCTATTAATTTCCTTAAATCGCTGGAATTCTGACTTTTCATTAACGTTGGAATATGGTCTACTGGGTCGCAAGCTGAAACGTGTTGAGCATTTGCTGACAAAAATAACTAAGATAACGTAAAGCCAGAAACTTAATTGTTGTTCTTGTTATTGTGGAGCCAAGCTGCGCAGATTATTAGATGTCCAACAGATACATACCGCAAGCCGTGCGATATCTCGTTCGAGTTCCGACAGCCTCTCGAGTAAGCCGGTGTTCTGCGACACATCGTCCTCCTTGGCGAAGTCCGTCTCGAGGGCTCGGGCAGCCTCAGCTTCCTCCTCGTAACCACGTTCGGAAGTCGAGGGCTCCGCCATTGACATGTTGCTTTCCTCGCCACCCAGATGCTCTCCATCCATGAGACCTATTAGGCAGCACAAGCATCACATATATGAGGCAGGCTGTTTGTTCTGTAGCTTATTGTTACGGATCCTGACGATTAGTTCATGGAAAATAATAGGTACGACCACATACCCTCTAGCGCTAGATGACGACAACGAGAAGTACAAGATGAACTCACTGAACGCTGTGTTTTAACTTACTGCCTAAGTTTTGCTCTATGAGCATAACTAATAAAAGAGCTCTATGAGCTCTATGAGTACATATATATATATATATATATAGATATATACATATACATACATATCATATAATATACATATAATAATATATATATATATACATACATACATATCATATATACAATATATATATATATATATATATATTATAATTATATATATATTGTATATATATGATATGTATGTATGTATATATATATATATATACATATACCTCGTATAAATATACGAGGCCACTGATTGCATTAAAATGTAGCTTCTCTCGAAAGACTCGCACACGTACCACCATGGGAGAACTGGCCGACAAAGTCTTTGGCGTTGTCGTCCGTATTATCGCCGCCGTGTTGTAGGAGCGACGACGACGTGCCCGCCGCTCCTGACTCCTTGCCATGGCGCCCGCCGCCCGAGCCAGTTTTCTTCGACGGACTTCGCGAGTCGTCGGTCGAATCGACATTGACATCGAGTAATCCCTCGCCGTCGTTGGCGTAGTCCGCTTCGTCCGCGTCGTCATCGCCATCGCCTTCCTTATCGAGGGCGGCGTTATCGTTATCGTTGTCCTCGTCCGAGGACGACAGAGGCTCACCGAAGAGGTCGTGCTCACCAACGTCCCCGCACCCATCGATACCGCCGACTCCCTCCATGCCTTCGCCGCCGAGACCTCCGCTGCCACCGCCACCCCCGCCGCTGCCGCTTGGACCTGTCGAAAAGTACAAACAAAATCGATCAGCATCGCAGCTAAGCCTCGTTTCATAAGCGCAAACCGTTAATGTAGGAGAAGCACCATGTCATCATACACATCTCAGATGATGGCGCGAAAGTCTCTCACAAAACGCCGTAATATTCGCCGCCAAGAAATAGTAGAGACAGCAATATATATATATATATATATATATATATACAAGGAAAATTAATTGTAATAATACTAATAATAATGATGATGCAAGGGAACAATGGCCGGCACGTGGCCAGGCAAGCCCATAGCTGTTCGTGTTAAAGGCTGATATGTGAGTAAGCGCATGCGTACCGGCGGAACTGTGATCCCTTCCCGGATGATTGGTGACCTGTATAGCACCGCTGATATCAGTCTTCATTTCGTCCTCAGCCCGGATAACCTCGTATCTCACACTTTCCGCCTCGTTGTCCTATTGTTACAAAATAGAGCATCAAACTGGTCACCAAACGCCATCACTTACAAACCTCACTCGTTTGCTAACAAAGCAAAGACAATAAAGTCAGTTGATGCTGGTACAACGTCAACACGCATGATATGCATGAACGTGGTCACTCAATTTAGCTACAGGTTGGAACATGTTTGTAAATATAGCGGTAATATGTTTTTCAATCTTGGCCAGCATTTGCTATTTTTTTTAATATAACGTTTGGCCGCTTTCAAACAATGCATTACATTTGTTAATGTGCTCATTTCTACCTCTAATGATAGCGATTAGTTGCTTCCGAACCAGTATGGATAGTATGTGGTAAATTAAATAGTTACTGCCTACTTATATGTAGATGAGGTAGCACGGAAACCAATCCATATCTATTACTGGCATGTTAATACTATTCATTACTGGCTACTAGTTACTATTACTGGCAATTTCTCTAGCCAGGTGATGCTCATTGCATTGACAATAGCAATGACAAGCAGGTATACATAATCTACCATACTTTGCTTGCTCCAAAGAGTAAAACGACTTACCTCTCTAAATAGTCGCTTAACCTCCTTTTCGATTTCTGGAAAGTCGATGTATTTCTTCTTGAGCGTCTTGCGAAAGCGTCGTTTTCGAACGTTCTTCAACGGCGCCGTAATGCCGTGCGGGTAAAGATATTTCTTTGCCAATGCATCCTTTCGTTTACGCGTTGGAGCTTCATCTTCGGATTTTGGCTCCTCACCTGCAAGAGGCCCGATAATTCTATCTCTGTTGAACAGCAGTCTTTTATGTCACATCTTAACTAATCCGCTTTGGTAAGTAAACCGACAGACTCTCCGACAGACTTACAGTACACAAACACACACACATTAATACTTAAACGCGTGTGGCTAAAAATCACATTTAGAAGTCATCGGCCGGCTTTAAGTCGAGGAACGTGTTTGTTTCAAAACAAATATCGATTACCGTGCAAGCGAAATAGGAATATCATGCTTATAGAGCTAACTTAATTACGTACCTGGCTCATAGCAGATCATAATTTGGGATACATCAGCTGTTTTATAAAATGTCTTCCGATCAAGCGTTTTATGCGACTCAATAATGCTGGGAAGGTCATACACCCGCGCCGGGAGGTGCCACGCGTCGAATCTGAAAAAGGACGTTCAAATAGACACTTGAAGATATCAAAATGGAAAAAGTACCCTGGCAAAAAACATCCAGTGTTCTAGGTAAAATGTCATACATGTACATGATGCAACAATCGGTAAAATATTTGCGATCATAGACAATTATTCCCACATGGAGATAACAGGATATGTAGTAATCTCGGAGCCGCACCTCACAAGTCCCGCGCGATTCGACAACTCAAGCGAAATAGCCAGCCTTTCTTTGAGGTTCGAGTTACCCTGCCGAACGGCCTCACGAAGGTCACCAGCCACAGCGGGAGGTACCCGCAAAATAAACTGAGACTCCAACTCGAAGCCATCTCCGGCGCTTTTCTTCGACGACGTCCCGCTGCTTGGTCCTGAAAAATAAAGTTTTCAACGTGAATGTCGTATGTAGCGGTAGAAAGGCCAACCGTTTTCCGTTTGTTACGTCTAACGGCCAATAAGGCCTCAAGTGTAGGTTATCAATCCATTATGCCTCTTAGGACAAGGCAGCAGGCATCCGACCGATACCAGAAGGTGGGCACTGATCAGTCGTACCAGAAGTCAATGGTCATCAACCGTATTAGTGTTTACCTACAGTCCTCGAATGGACCACCGATAATATGACAATATGAATTCGTTGCCATATATTCGGTATCGTATGCCCATTGTTTCGTGAGGTTCGGGAAAAATGCTTTATGCACACCCAGCGCTAATGTGGAGGAGCGCGTGGGTAATGTGGGACTACGCGATGGTATGGGCTTACCCACAAAAAACCCCTAGTCCTCACGGTTAACCCCCCCCCCCCCAAGTTTTGTACTGTTTGCCTATTCGTCGAGGATATCGTATGCGTTGTCCGCCTGTGAACCGGTCATTGCAACAGAGAGAGTGTGATTACTGGGATTTATGCAACTGAACATCCAACCTTCTATGTGCAAGGAAGGTGCCCGCAGCACGCATAATTCGCGCGCATCACGGGAAAACGCGCGGGAAAGATAGCCAAAGTTACTCCCTCTGAGACTTTATTTTGTACAAGCTAATCAAATATTTAAAATGTATATATATATAATCCCTTTGTTTACCGGTAATTTGTTAACACAAAGTTGTATTGCAGGGCTTATATTATCGGTCGTTGCGACTTTTGTGCGAACATTTCTCGGAAACTCTCCTACATCTTCACACCAATACATCTTCGTATAGAACAAATAAGTTATCTTGCTTTATTGGGTTACAACAAACAATACAACACTAACTAATCGCCACAAAAATATCTATTTATGGGCTCCATCGCCCTTCAGTGCCTTCCGAAAAGCGTTCTGAGCAGCGTCACCAACGCTGACAATGTTTTGCATATTGCGTCAGTGAGCACGGAGTCTAAATATATATATATATATATATATATATATCTATACGCGATGCAAATAAGGACTCTCGCCTTGTTATTTGCTGGTTGTAAGATGCATTAATACATCGTCAAAAACTATACAGATACAGGACACTAAACGTATATCTCGCCTAATCTTAGCACTGTATTTTATCTTAGCCTTTTTAACTGCTATTTTAAAGGCGGCTTGTTTCAGTGTCTAGCAAAGTCCTCTCCCAACGACTCTTTGCCAGGAGTTACGCTTGTCTCATATAGCGTTTACGGGATTTCCACACTGAGGAAGTATTAAGGGTTTCACCCTTGGGTCTGAAGCTTGTCGAGTATATTTACAAGAACATTTCTTCATAGTTACCAGATAATGTTACTAGGTCATCTCCGCAAACATACATTATATATCTATTGTAAGAACTTTCGTGCTTTGATACTGCTCCTGTCGTCCACGCTTAACTTCTTAGATAGCTCGTCTACCAGTGTGGTATATATATATATATATATATATATACAATATATAAGCAGATGTACCTGTCATGATGAAATCCGGTGCGACGAACCTCGATTCGACAAGCGCACTGTCTCTACGAAGTTCACGGCCCTAAAGAATAGAAACGAAAAGCATTGTAAACATTGTGTGTACAATTAAAATGCGTGTTTAGATTATGATTCGTGTGTTTGCATTACATAACGTCTGAAACACATGGTACTTGATCATTAATTATAAAAAAAAAAAAAATTGATTATAGTAAATATAAATCTTAGTCATTTCGTGGTCCCAACTATTCTAGAACATACTAGTAGTGCATCTAATCAGAAGCCTAGACAATAGTAAGTGCATAAGCTCTATTTCTACATCTATACGTTTACTATATGTGTATGCTCAGCTAATTACGCAAGCGCCTTTCCCGCCTCGCTTTCACCGTGAATAATGCCTTATATGTTCTAGTTATGCCTCAGAAGAAGTATTGTGACAAGCTCGATGAAGCTGTGTGTGCCAGCTAAGAGATATGGAACACAAAGCAGTGAAGTATACAGTGACACGTTGTGAAAGCTAGAAGTTGAGCTCCAAGATTTAGCGAGCAAATCCTGTGGAGCGAAGTCGAGAAACGAGACGTCATGGCGACTCGCTGTTTGGACTCGGGCTTAATTAAGTTGTTTCTTATTTTGGGAAGAATATAACTAATCAACAAGCTGCTAGGTAGAGTAGCCTCTTATAATAAGGCCTACGATCAATTAAATATTGTGTCAAGGGCATAGTAAACATGTATATATATATATATATATATATAAACTTACCGGCTATAATGCATAAAAGAAGCGCCAACACAACGACGATCATTCGACGTTCACTCAGCGTTCTCGCTATTTACGTGTGACGTGTTGTTTATTACATCACCAATTGTCCTGAAGGCGCGTGATATTTAGGATGCTGCAGATGGTATTCCGGTAACGGGAACCTGTTCCATCACAAGCCGTTTTTAATTAATTTCGACAAATGGCGGTTCTTGGAATCCACTCGGTACACTCACCTATTCTATTTATATGAACGTGTACACTACACAGCTACTAAACAAGTCACGGAGCGTCAAAAAGCTCACGGAATGACGTACAGGCTCACTGACACAACAAGCCAAAGATTACTTTTTGAACGTGTGTCTAATTCTAGACACACTGCACTCGATATAGGCGAAGTCCTCCTATATGTACAGCAAAAGAAAGCCCTGAGCAAAACGCCAGAAACCTTCTTCGATGTTATTATTGTTGCTTTTGCTATTGTTGTTGTTGTTGTTGTCACACCCGTTAGTATGACTGGTTTGCTCTCGCCTGCATTGTTGCCGGGCTCTCTTTCCGATCCCACACACCCTCCATTTGGCAATGGATGTATCGTGCAGAAATAGCTAGCGGAATCGTCTGCACAAAATGCATTTATGGGTACCTGCCGATGGGCGGGAAGTTTTGAACGTGCAAACCGAATTCGAATGTCGACTTCGGCACCGGGTTGCAACAATAAACGATAGCTGCGCTGTGGCGATATTGTTTGCGTGACGCAATACCCTTGAGTAATAATAGTTACCCTTGAATAATAATAATAATTACAATAACAATCCATGCATGTCACAATTTCTCATTGGCCTTATATGCAGTGATAGTTACGACTCAGTGCTAAAAGCAAGCTAGCGGGCAGCATTTGTAGAGTTGTTCTTTTTTCGCGTCAATTCCGCGCATGTATCTATCTATCTATCTGTCTTACGGTTAGTACTTACAGAGCAAACGAAGGCTTGATTTAGTGTACTATCATGTCAACTCAGACGATCTACAAACGCGTGCCAGGTGAGTATCGAGCAGAATCGCGTAAAATACGCTCACAAATAAGTGTATGAATTCATTATCACTCACTAGGTGTGTAGCATGATTATGTTACATACTCCGCTTGACTAAATTACGTAGAAATAGCAGCTTATTTAAATGGCATGTTAGGAATTTCACTAGCAGCTCGTATGCACTCCGATTTATGCATACGCTCTTCGGTGGCACAAACCCTACAGTGGTATAATACAAGACTTTTAGACAATTGAGAATATATACAATATATATATATATATATATATATATATTGAGAGTGAGAGAGAGAAATATTTAATTAAGCTATAGCATTAAATGTTTTTCGGATGCTATAGTAATTTCTAACTGTTTGCAATTATATCTAAAGTCAACTGTAATGAGTTGTGCTAGTTTTGTTCCCAATTATATATATATATATATAATACTGCTAAGACTGACAAGCAGAATAACGTGGTGGAAGAAAAGAGTTTTCTGACACGCTTCAATATCCTACTGACGTCTTTAAAACCAGCAGGGATTCTATTATACCACTATGAATATAAATGTGCCATCGTTTTTATTGGTGAAAACTCTTTATGAACTTAAATGAAAACTGATTCTCCATAACGATGGCACACGTTTTTGCCACCAGCAGCAGCAGCAGCACCGTTAGCAGCACACATTAGGTCCCGACTGCAGAAGAGTTATCAAAGACGCATGGAGTTTATAGGCACTCATGTTAGTGCTGTTCTGCAGTAACAGGATTCTGCAACAGCAACCTGGCGCCAAAACCTCGCAAATATTTTAATGTTGCGAGTGGCTATTACGCACAATCTTAGTGGAGTCACAAAAAAATAGTTGAGCTTTTTCTATTGAATCGCAGAGGTGGACTTCGGCATCCGCTGCGACAAGGCCAGTGACATTTGTGACGTCGATGAAGAAGATGAAGACGATCTTGAGGACGAGTTGAGTGGTCGACCTCGCGTGGCACTGCCGATCGAGGACGACGACCACAGGGGCAGCAACCAACGCCTGGACGAGTCTCAGGCCCCGAGCACAGGCAACGAGTACCTTCGACGAGTTCACCGCGAAGCTCAACGCTGTCCTCAGGTATGACCACTAATGATGACCACCTGCTCGGTCTTCTCGAACTACTTCGACCTTTTGTTTTTTTTTTGGTGAGAGGGAAAAATGCTTTCACGCACACCCAAAGCGGGTAGTGTGGGACTCGATGCCGATGTTGATGGCATAATACCCACTAAAAACCTCTCATCTAAATGGCCTCAGGAAGAGGCGAGGAGCTGGAACCATTATTTAATATTACTTCAACGTAACTTCAACGACTTCGACCTTCTGGGGCGGCAGTTTTTCCGACAGACAACTGCCGGAAAACTGCTTGCTTGCTTGCTAGTTTCATACCTACGGGGTGTCCATGAGAAAGTCTATTCATACTTGAGAACGACTATAGGACGTGTTAAAATGGAGCGTGCGTTTTTCTAGTGGAGTGGAAAAGCAGAAATGTCTTTTCTTCAAGAGCAACAGTGAAATTTCGAAAGTTTGCTTTTTCGGAGGTAGCTAACAGCACATAGCTTTATAGAATGTGTGAGTTGTTCTACTTAGAATTGTCTGGATTGTTTTTGAAAACGAAACAAAAACTTTATAATCTTATTAGGGAACCGTCCGGCGCGAAGGGCCTATATATATATATATATATATATATGTGTGTGATGGCTCATGACTGAGCCCTGGCGCGCAATCACAAATCTCCGCTGTTCCATACTGTTTACTTTGACCAGTAGAATCGACTAATGAAGATGGAATCGCTAGGCATCGGGCATAGGGTAAAGTCGACAAGACCTAGTTACAGAATGCAATTTATTTCATACTAGTATAGGCTTAATTGAACAGAATGGAAATATCTACACTTAAATGTGCTGTGCTAAAAACAGTTACGGGCGACACCGCATACTTTATGAACGATCATAGTATACCTGAAGTCTCAACATACAAAGGCGAAGGTGTAACTTTAGAGAATCAAATGAAGTATATATTCCGTATTGATTGGCATATATGTGTGGGCCCTTATTGAGCGAAAGTCTAATAAAGCTCGTAGAAAAACACAGACTATTTTACTTCCTCCATTCAGCAGGTATTTGCAAGTCCTCATAGGCAGGCTTTGTAAGTTGTCTGTAACGGGTTTAGGTCTCGAGTTAGAAAGAAAACGGCGGTTACATTTAATAGATACGTCCGTTAGAAATGTCTCAGCCGGCTGGATTTTTTGGATACAATATTTGAACTAAAGTGTCATCAGTATATATATATATATATAATACACATGATTTATTTACACATCAGATTGGGTAAAATATATATATTACACATTTACAAACACATGTGTCACAGGGTTCATGGCAAGCGTCTTTCTTACATAGAAGGTGGTGAAAACCGTGCACAGCAAAGCGGGCGGTTATGTACCTGTTTGTCTTGCCCGTGCCCTTCCATTCTGACCTAACCATTTCATCTGTCATATAAAAATGTGGGTCGATCTCTGTCATGTTCTCTTCATATCGCCGTATGAACTCGCTGTATGCGAGGGTGTCTGGGAGCGCAAACTGTTTTTGATCTGTTCCACGAATAAAGGAGCATCGCACAGCACATACATGAGGCGGCTGTATGCTGACGTATGTAAACCTAGTACCCGTTTCAAATAAGCTGGTTTTACCCGATCGAGTGCACCAAGTTGAGCCGAGGGTATCTTTGCCCACACAAGCTGGATCCCGTATGATGCAATTGGCGCTATTTTCATATCAAATAGGGCTAGCGCTGCCTTAATCGAGAGCATCTGGGGCTTCTTAAGGGCTGTCGCCTTGATCAAGGCTTTTCGAGACCTCTCCTCTATATGTGCAGCGAAGGTCTTGGCTGAGGGGACCACTGTGATATGTATATATATATATATATATATATATATATGTGGCGTCATTTCAGGTAGTAGTTGCCGCGATCGATCCGGCAAGGCTCCGACCCGCTGATCACAAACGTATTACGGCTGCCGCAAATACTCCGAGTGCACAGAAGCTACCTCCGCTGGCCGGTTTCGAGCCGTCGATGGAGTGGCAACTCGAGCAGGTGTCCTGCTTTTCTGAAGTGCGCCAAAAATTCGCTTTGGAGAAGCACCGATGGTTGTGCGAACGAGAAACGGGCAACTTTCAGCACGTCGAACAGGCACAACAACACCTTGTCACGAATTTGCTAAATTCGGCGGCCGGCGTTGAAGCGTGGGAGGAGGCAGTGGATAAGGAGTCGATTACCCCGCTCGTCAGTTTGCTAGCGTCACTTTCCGGCAGACAGGTTCTGCGGTTAATCGGTAAGCACGAACATAGGTATAACATACAACGCGGTAATCCGCATCGAGCTGGATTCGCATGCAGATTCATAATTGTCAAATGATGCGTCTGCACTCAATAGGTGCGACTGTAACAGCGCGTTTTCTCTTGCCACAGCTGATCTCATCGAAGACGAGACGATACTCGAATATGCCTGTGGCTCTTCGATGTTGTATCTCCAGATTCACGCTAATGGGCGTCCCCTGATTCTTTGAGTTCTGTAAGGATCGTTAGGGCTAACACGTGACAAAATGGCCTTAGAAGGCAGGACAGTGGACAGTCGTGCATTCTCTGCATCGTGCTGAGCGTAACGACCACGTAGTGGTTCTATCCATGCATTCTTCATAAAGGCAGTGATCTGCACACTTTCAAGAGACTCGTCTGTGATCTCTTCTACATAGATTTCTTCGGCTTTGGGTCAAGCAACAGCCGTGTGACGACAATTTAACCTCCCAACATCACTTAGAGAAGGAAGGAGGTATATTCTATAACGGGGACGAACACAAAGGCTCTGTAACCTTGTGATACCTCTTTTGTAACTAAAGGAAATCGTATCATAAATAAAAATGTTATATATATATATATATATATATATATATATATATATATAACATATTCTTAGGCTCTTTATATATATATATATATATATATATATATATAGATATATATATATATATATATATATATATATATATATATATATATATATATATATAACATTTCTTAGCCTGCGCGCGGCCAAATATGCATCAGCACCTCCTATATCAGCAGTAGCCAGTGTCATTAACGGTATGTAACGTTGCCACTCTCTGCGTCTGTTGGCTTCCGTACAGGATGGCTCACTCAGCTAATTGCAAGAAGCTTCTCGGCTGAGCGTGGCCGCTGGGTGTATGCCCTTCTGGTTGCTCTAGAAAAACCACTCTCGCCGGACGCGTGTGACTCGATACGAACACTGGCTCGGGCGGCGTCGAGGACAAGAGCCAAGCTGGGCAATCGAACCGCCGAAGCCGCAGAAGACGATCACAAGGCTGCACACCGAGCTCTAGTAACTGGATTGAACCTCGTAATCTGCCTTGTTAGCAGATATTTTTCGCAGACTGATCTTGTCGACTGAATATATACATATATATATATATATATATATATATATATATATGTAATTGTAAAATAGTGATCTGTATACAGTAAGGTCCCCAGAATGTGTAATTTTTTTTTTCGGGTTTGTATGTGGGTAGCGCTTCAGCGAATATTAAGGTGCTGGAAATTAAAATGATGTTTGGGACAAATGAATAGCTTCTCTTTTTTAGGATAAATTATGTTTCTTTGCTGCTGCTGCTGGAGAGTAAACACAGTATATGTGGAAGACAACGAAACCATTAAAAAAGATATGGCAGTGTTTAAAGAAAGCGAGTTTGCGTGGACACCTTTTTTGAGGCGTCAGTCTCGCTGCTAGGTTCTACTGATACTAACTGGCCCAATGTACGTTGCATGGCGACCAAACTGTGCGATTATGAATCGAACCTATGAGTTAATATGCGACTTGCATTGCATCATTGTTTGATAATGAGCGACGTATTCCACATGAATACCAATTTAATACAGCAAACCTGTCTCTTCCGCAAAACAGAAGACCGAACAGAAGAAGAGAAGACCCGAGAGCCTCCCCCCTGGAGCTGGTTCCTGTAATACTTGGATTCCATGGTTAAACATAGGGCGTTATCCAATTGACGCCTCAGGCGGACATACCAGCTGAATGGGACGGCGACGAAGTTCAAAAAAGAAGCTCTCTTTCTCATTAGAACCGTTTAAGTTAAGTACGTCTCATCACGCACCTAGGGCGGTTATTGATGATAATCCGGAGGTTGCGCGAGACCTTGTTTCCGCCGTGGAGCAAGGTTACTTACCGCTGCGCAGCGTAGAAAGCATATTAGGACAACATAACAATTACACGGCAGACGGAGTCTAAATTAGCCGGCCGCAGAGGCGCTACGTGCCGACGGAAAGGCAGCTGGTGCGCTCTACAAAACTGGCGCCGTGTAAAGTATCGCTTGCCCTTTGCGAGGCAGCAGAGGCAAGCGGGGCCCTTTCCGGGTCTGACTGCCCGGTCCAAAGTGGTCTATTGAAAATGCTTAGCGAATATGCCTGAGATACGCGCAACTACACTCGCAGTTACGAACTGTTCGGGACTATGCGAAACATGCGTAGACGATCGTTCATGACTGCCATTATTCAGTTCATATTGGACAGCGCGGAGTTCTTCTGCAAAGATGAGGCTACGCCCTACGGTCTCAACTAGCGTTCGCTTGACGACATCAGTGGCTCGCCGCAAACAGTTGTCTTCTCTGTCGATATACAAGTAAACTGACTGTTGTATGTATCTGGGTTAAAATTCCTCTTCGTTTCTCTGGTGGGCGCCCGGAACAGTTAAAAACCAAGTTTTGCGGTCTGCTTGCAATTTTTCGCAATACTTTGGGTTGTTGGCAGAACGGAGAACCTCTAAATATCATCAGCGATTCATACAAACGAGCATGCGCTGTCATAGGTGAGCACTGTGCTAGTGGAGTGGAACGCAACAGAATTGGCGAGAAGCGAGCCTGTTTCTATATAGTGGACAGTTCGAGCTCAACGTGAACAGCAGGAGTCTTCGAGCACAAGGCGATACGATGTATTCATTGGTGTATCCGTCGCATGATTGTATATAGAACAGTCTAAAACGAGATTCATCAGTAAATGTAGTGAACCGTTAGAATTAATCTTAAGATGCAGCCTGCTAAATGCGTCCCTCTCAGGAGATTATGGTAGCATGCGTATGCGAATTATGGTGTTCGGATCTCACCCTTGTTCGTTGAAGCACTCGGTTTAGAAAACATACTGACAAATTAAGCGTTTACCACACTCCATGATGCGTTAAATTCACCTAGACAATAATCCTTACTGTTACTATATATATATATATATATACTGAAGTTCACTTGTATATGTTTACATAGCGGCGACTTAGTCTGAGTACCTAGTGTACGATACTTCTTAGGTATTTTTGTGCGCTCGATCGCAGGTTTCATTGTTTATTTGGGAATATATTTCTGGTGTTCGAACATGTTGCACAAACTGTGCAACATTTTCGAAGAAGCCGGAGAAATTTCAAAAAGAAGCGAAACACTGATGAAGTCACCCACCATTGGAATAAATGCTTTGAAAAAAATATAAGCAAAATTTTGAAAAAAATACTATCTCTAGCCCTCTAAAATGATTGTCTAAGATGCAGTGGGTCCGGCGGTAGTTGGCTGAAGAAATATATTTATTCTATATTTCTGTACCCGCCGCAGTTTTTGTCAGGAAGTCACCATGGACGGCTTTAAGCTAGATTAGCTTAAAGGACTATTTTCCTAAGATGATACGCCAACAAGATTAAGTGACATATTCTTGTTTTAGCGACAATGACATTTATAAATAATAAGCAACATGAAAGAGCCTGTGGTATTACACTTCGAAGGCATGTGGTCTTACGTCTCATTAAGTAGTAGTTGCCCTGTTGATATTATTTACTTAAATGTTGTTGCACCGCTATTTTACCATTGTATGCAAGACTTAATGCAACCAATGCACTGCAAAGATATAAACATTCAGCCGTTTCCACACTATATAGAATACCCTCTCGTAGTTGAAATGAAGTGTATACTCCTTCGAGTACATCCAAACTTACCGGGTTTGGCAACATTAGCAACACCCATATTTACAAAGGGTAACACATCTAACTAGCTTATTCTGTCACACGCAAACTCTGACCCGTCAAAGTCATCGATCAGAAACATCGGAGTCTCCTACTGGAAAAACCTACCACATGCGGCCTCAGAGAGCAGTATCTCGAAACTCTGGTATCTAAGTAAAGTTTTCGGGCTGACCCTCAGCCAAGATTTAACGTCCACGGAACTGTTTTTCACATTGCTTCATAGACGGACCCCCATAAATACAAATGTGCAACGGTGGGGCTCGAACCCGCGCACCTATGTGTCTACTCCGGTTGCGAGGCGCACACTTAAGCCACCACGCCACCGGGCTCGACAACTCTGGTATCTGGTTAAAAGTAACATAAAACATGACATAACATATAGCTTGCTCGAAGTCTCTTTTCGAAGAATAATGAAGCTCGGAACTAACATTTGGAATTCTATTAAGAAATGTCAATTAACAAATTCAATTACGAAGACAAAATGTACACTGAATTGCTATCACAATTTTATTTAAATCGGCAATTCAAATTATATATATATATATATATATATTCACATATGTGTGTTTTCTAACATACTAACATATTGACACGAGGCAAAGTAGGAACAAGTTTTTCGAATGTAATGCACATATTTATGCAATTATTTTCATGTTATTGATCACAGACTGAGCTTTGGCATTGTAAAACATAAGAGTCGACCTACGTTGATGTTGATTGATGTGCTTACGGTTGAATAGGCGTTTACGTGTGAACTAAATGTCAGCTACCTAACTCTTTACTAATAGATATATGTACATGTATTGCAAATACACATGCATTTTATATATTGATTCAGTTACACATTGCATTTTCAACGCCGGCGCGACTCCGCCACAGCAAACTGTGGTGTTCTTTGCATGTGGTCAACAAGCCAATCATTGACGCCGCGGTTACGCTTGTATTTCAACAGATATCCTCCGTATCAGAAATTGTCATGCCCTCCTATCGCCGGTTGCTATAGCGACTCTGCCTGCCAAGCCTTTCAGGGTAATGCGAATCATATTGCAACACATAGTAAAAGGGTGTATTGTGATTTTCCCCATTGGGACCAATATCTTCAATGCGACCGGTTAAACGACAGAAGGTGCGAGTTTTGTTCCAGTTTGCGATATTTAACCTTAGGGTTTCCTGCAAGGCAAGTGGCTGCTCCGACATCCCGGATTGTGTGACGATCATACGATGCGGTCAACGTACAGGACACGGTGACGTCTTACATAAGACAGCGGTCTTCACTTTACAGAACTAGAGTCAGGCCACCCTTGGTTGCAGTTGGCTCTTTGATGACGGTCCAACCGGGTCTTTAATTGCAGGGCGTGGACTGACAGCATTGCCCGATGTATTACATCGCTCAGAGCCGAGCGCCTTGGGAACCAGCTGGCGCTGCTCTTCAATGCAAAACTAGCTCGCCCGTGGAAGACATTGGTGTCTCATATCTAGCACATTTATGTACAAAGTAGACTGATTCGCCTGAACGAAAACCGGAGACGATGTGGAGTGTGGTGCGGTCCAGCATCATACCCAGCTCTGGCGCGAGAATGGCCTGAAACTGTTAGCTGCACATCGGATCGATCATGGCGTTCATTCGCGCCTCCCCTTCATGTTCCTTGCCTGGCTCATCAACTGCTTCTGGGTCGTCTCAAATACTTCTTAAAGTCCAAAGCCGATTGTGATGCCTTCCAGGCACTTGACCCTAATTATCTTCATAGGAGCGGTTTTTGAGAGATCCAAGATAGGCAGAAACAGCAATTTATATTACCGTACGAATTCCCATTCCTTGGTCGTTTCACGTCGGTAGTTCCACGAAGCCAAGTAATCAAGACGATGCCTGACGCTGAACGTTTAGGTTAGCCTGGAGGGTACTCTGCAAGTTTTCGTCGAGGCGTGGAGCAGGTCCTGTTTAGTATAAGCTTGTGAGCAGCGAAGAAGGTACATCAGTCTCGGAGTTGACAAGCTCGTGCGCAGCAGGTAGAAGGCTAGGTGGGTGTTCCTTCAGTCGGGGACAGCAGCGAACCAGGACAGAATTTTTTTAGTTTGAGATATGCCGATGGAGTCGTCATGAATCGGCTTCCCTATAAACTCGAACTCATGCTCAAAGATTAACCCGCGATCTGGGTCTCTTCAAAACGGAAAGAAAATCTCGCGTTTAATTCTTGGCGCCATTTAACTTAAATTCTAAGACAACCTCGAACACATTTACATACGCAATATCTCTATAAATCACTAATGTGTTTCCGACGAGGGTGCCGTCGTCCAAAGACCACGATCGAAGTTCAGAAGAAAGGCGTGATTAAAGTTTGTGTAGTGCCGCAAAACAGAGCCCCGTATGAGCGCTGGAAGATGAAAGGTCAATGGCTATGGGCTTAATGCGACCGTCTTTTTTTGCGCAAGGCAATAAGCAAGACGCCGTAGAAGACAGCACGTATATATATATCAGCTGTGTAGATAGGATGGTTGAGATTAGGTCGGCTTCGTGCCAAGTGTTGAGGATATAATTTCCGCTTGTGCAACGAGGTGCGCGACGTCAGTGAGGACCACGGCGGGAAGGACTGTCTCGGAGGCGAGTGTTCCATCGACATTGATGATGAGCGGCGACGGTGAACACGAACCTGGGCGCGAGTCGTTGATGGCTACCCCCTCTATGATGTTGTCCTTGCAATGCCGATGCGAGATGGACACGACCGCAATGCAGCACCCCAAGATGCCCACCAACATGGCTGGAATAACAAAGCATAACATAATAATGCCGTTAAGTTGTCACATAAAAGAGGCGTGTAATACAGTTGATTATGGTTTTATGTGTATTATTTCCTGTATGCCCACTCCTGCAAAGAGAACGTAAGTAATCACCACATACGCAGGCATTTGATAATAAGTTTATCTGTAGGTGAGTGAGACCCACATAAGAAAAATGCCCTAGCAATTAACATTTTGGAAGTTTACGCAAAGCAGACAGATGCTGCATCGCTCAAAGAGTGAGTATATATAGCACACGCTATAGCACAGTATATGTCATGCTTTGAAGTCACGTGTACCGCAAGCGTCTTGTAGTTTAGACGCTTTCCACTAATTTTCTATATTTAAGCAGCGGGGGTTCTCAGACAGGAGAGCATTATATTCGTTTGGGAGGAACAAAATATTTATAAAGCGAATGTACACATGAAGCATCGTTCGAATGAAGTAGCGGAAGATTATATTAGACAAGCAATGATGCCACCGCAACCTTGGTAATGTAGAGTATAGAATAAAGATGTTTTATTAACAACATAATTGCTTTTACAAAAAAAAAAAAAATAATGTTCGTGCACGCTTATTGCATAGATGTATCCAAGCCTCATCGACATAGGCAAGATTTACTGCGTGTAAATATGCGTCTTTAACATGTTTGTACCTAGGTATACCTAAGGAAGCCAGGGGTTTGATGCATAATGAATCATTTTTATCAGGTTTATTTCCTGCCAATAAAAATAACCAAACGTTTTTCAACATCTTTCAAACGGCCAGCATCTGCCAATTAGTTGTTTTATAATTGGGCAATATTTGTTCCGCCAAGCAATGTTGAAACAGCAACCGTTACATCTAGTTTCATTTTATCAGCTGAGTTTTGCAATACTTCATATAGTCAGTCTAATGCGTGTTCAAAAGCACACACATGTTCCTGCCCGGCACATACATCGCCAGTTTGGCTATTTCTTTCTGTTCATAATTATGGCCGCTTATCATCATCACTATGCGGCAGCAACATCGCCGCTGTAGCAGCGCTGGCTGGAAACTTGCAGTTTCGAAACTCGAGGAAATATACAGCCTATGTACAACTTGTGCTCCACGGATTTGTGCGGTGCAAATTCTCGCACGAACTAAAACAATGCAGGATACGAAAATCTCACCGAACGACGCAAGTACAACTTCAAGCATTATTAAATTGCCAGTGACGCACAGAAAAGCGCCAGGAGAGAAAGAGAGAGAAGAGGCGTTCTTCGGAATTAATAAAAGTAAGAATCATGTGAACTGGTTTTGAATTGCGTTTGTAGCAGGTCGCGTAACTATAGCATGTCAGACCATCTAGTGACAATGGAGCTAAATTAGTACGGTGCTACGATTAAACTTTTTTTTTGAAGGCTTAGATACAAGGGAAATGAATGCCAAATTAGATGCAGATTACGTAATGAGTGCACTGGTGTACAGCACCATTGCTGAATGGACTGTCTCGTTTAAACTAATCTGCACCGAGTATGCACCACGTTCTGGCCGGCCAACAGCTTTGAAGAGAGCTCTGAGAAAAACTGTGAAACTAGAAGCCTACAAACTCGTGATGGCTGACCGCCGATGGAAGCTGTGCAAAATAGCCGGATAAATGGGCATTCGCTATGGTGAAGTATATATAATAATGCAGCAGCATTTTGCGTGCAAAAATTTTATGCAAATGTTACGGCTAACACTTGAGCAAACACCTCTCTAATACATGAGCAAAAACTGACACGCGATGTTTGATCGATATGGGAGAACAGTTTGTAACCTTTGAGGAAAAATTCGTTGCGTTCTTAGGCCGAATCGTAACTGCCCACGAAACCTGAATGCCCTGCTTCATTCCAGAACGGGGAGATGTCATCAGGCTGTGACGAGCACGCGGCGAAAGGCCTCCCTTCAGAGTAACGAGGCACATCTCGACCGGACATATTTTGACGGCCGACGTTTTTCTGGGATGCAAAATGTGTTACTTTGAGTTTCTACAGCAAGAGTGTCAACTGGAGAGTACTACGCAGAACTCTTGGACCACCATGGATAGCACCACTGGCCCGCGATGCAGAAAAGAGCTGTGTTGTTTCACGACAAGAAGCGCCCAAAGCCCACACGTATTTTTGGTCATGGCCAATTTAAGAGATTAGCGGGTAAAGTGCATGGTGCGCACGAGCGCCGTGGTTAAAGCCATAGGGGTGTGAGACTCACAACTTAAAATCGAGTCAGACCTTGCCGTTATTTACTTATATAAAGACTTGATATATTAGGGAAATTTCCAGTTTTGGGTCATTATCATAAGAGAAAGTCCGCTTTGCCAATGCGGCGTAAGCACTGCTGACAGCAGTCACCGCTGCCGTTTAGCAGTTGTGCAAGTGGGTAGATGAGCGCGCCGTGTCTTATGGTATAAAATTTTTTTTGAGATCGGGGAGTGCTGATTTTGTTTAGTATCCAGGGTATATTGCCTTCACCCTAGGGTGCCTGTTCTGCTGATTGGTAGTCCCCCTATCTCGAAATTGGTTGCGGCTGCGGCCGAAGTCATCGTAAAAAGAGCGCAGTTACAGCCGGTAGTGGCGACTATGCGTAGCGCATTTTGTGACGCACAATCTTTACACTTTGTCTGAAAAATGTTCTTCAACCTTCTCGCACGATCAGTTCCAGTAGTCAATTTTGCTATTGATTATAAATTGCCCTATGTAAGGTACTTCTCGGTACTTCTCCCATAAAGACATTACGTCTTCTTCTCGAGTTTATTGCTCCTCGTAGATTCTTCAGTTGGTTACTCGAAGAGTTATTCCTTTTGCTGCAAACGTCAAATCTACCGTTGATCTGTTTGTGCCGTTAAGAAAGGTGTACTCAGGAGTGCTCATGAGTTGTAGATCTATAAAGGGTTGCCCATTCAGGGAGGACCTCTCTGAAAAGGTTTATTTGCGGTATTGTTACTAGCCATTTTCTTTGCGGTTGTCGCGAAGGTTCGTGATCCGCAATTTGTAATTTGGACACTGCGTCGCAGTGGTCTAGTGGCTTTTTTTTGTTTCAAACAAAGCATTTCATGATGGTCGTGCAATCCTTTGTAACACATGTCCTTGCTTGTGGCCGCTTGAGCTGTCGCGTCCAAATATGTATTCTTCTTTATTCGTTGCAGTTGGAGGGGTTGGTAGCTGTTCTTGAGGCTCTTTCGGTGTTTATTCCAGCCGTCTCTGGACCAAAGTTGTACCCTGAGAGCTCGCAGGGTGTCGGTATAGAACGCATTTTCTGATTTCACGACAACTGTGAAGATAGACTCGGCTTCTTCCTCTTCTTGCTGTACGTTCCTTTTGTCGTCGGCCCTTATCTCGGATTTTTAGGGTCAGGTCTACATATCGTAAGGGGGCTTACTCCAAGGCCTTCCTGATAAGAGTGGCTTTAGCGGTTGCCGGGTGTGCTACTACCTGCATGTCTGTTGTCCTAAGGGAGCTCCAGACACTGGTCGCTGTCTCCCTTAGAACCTAAGTGGAGAACGCGTTTTCTTTCTCTTCGACATGAAGAATCGTCATAGAGTACAGTGTTGGAGCTGGAGTGTCGTATACCCCTTAATTGTCAGGATGTGTTGACAGCAAGAAAAGAAAAGCCTTATAGCATTTCTTTCTTTTTAATATATATCACATTGTTTTACCTTTATTGAAAAAGGGGTATTAAAATAGAAGCAAAGTCGTTTCGAATCTGTAAACGACGGGCAATCCTCCAGGCAAATGAGGTGTTCACAACGTCCACACGAACAACCTCGTAAGGATGGATGGAGATGCCGCTCCGGGGATTAATATTCGCTAACACTAGGCAATGTGATACGCTCGCGTGGTAGACAGCGCCGACGAGCAATTCGTTCGTCGCAAATTTCTGCAAAAAATTAGCATTTCTTTTATACAATGGCACCCATGCGTGAAAGCAATAAGTCTACTTTGGTACCAGTAAGGTAGCATGCAGTAAGTACACATTCTGATTCTGTATAATGAAGGACCGCATTACGAGATTGCACATTCGAGACGCGGATTTGACAACCTCGGCCATGTGAGATCTAAACTTCATTTGGCGGTCGAAAATTACCGTAAAGTCTTTGTAGAGTGAGATTTCAGCAATGGGTTGGCCATTTAGCATATACTGAATAGTATCTGACATTGTCTCAGGAACGGCGAGCGTGAAAGTAGATAACTGCATTCGGTTTTCCTCTACCAATCAAAGTAAACAACATGTAGAGAAATGTTGCGGTTTCGGGCCAGCGCCCAATCGTGAACTACTTCCAGTAACTCACGATTTGGGTACCCGTTGATTGACCTTTTGTGAAACCATGTTGTGAGGACTCCAACAGGTCTTTCGAATCAGGAAATGTGTAGAGCTCGGCCACAAGTATTTTCTCCATTATCAGACAAGGGATTGAACACTGAGCAATAGGTCTGCAATTTTCTGGCGCTGTGCGAGAACCATATTTGTGCGCCGGAGTGATAGTGGATTGCCGAAAGAAACTTGGTAGCTCACTGTATTCAAAGGAGCGAGTAAATATCAGTGATAGTGGTTCAGTCAAGCTGTCAGCGATACAATTGGGGGGAGGAAATTGTCAGAACTACGTGAGCAGTTCCTCTGATTGCTGGTGAGGTGCAATATTACTTTTTCCTTGTTGAAAATAATATCATTTATGAGTACAGTCGGGATCTGATTAACGCTCTCAAAATACTCGTATATATATATATATATATATATAATATTCTGAACTGGCGTACTACGCCCAGAATTACTTAGTGTATTATTTAAAAAAAAAACAGTATATATATTTTTTTCTTTAGAAAAATAATACACTAAGTGATTCAATGCAAAAACACAATTTAATTAGAAAAATGAATATATAGATATATATATTTTCTTTATTTTAAGAGTAAGAGTAACTTTGCCGGATCCTTCAGAAGAATCTGGCCCAAGCTTTACACCTAAACAAAAACTTGCGACTACACCAAACCCCCTGGGGCCCAAAAAAGTAACATGTCACCAATGCGGCCAGACCTTTGCTAGGCGAGGCCTCCGTAGACATGTCACAGTCAAACATGGGGGCGGGGGCACTATACCACTTCATGACGAAGCCGCGAATGAAGTCAATCCCGACCTCACGAACTGCATCCAGGCCTTCTTCAAACATGGGAAGCTGGTTCGCATTTTGCCCAAGGTGGTTAGGAAGTCGGTGGCTGACGCACTGTTAGAGGTGTGCTTAAAAGTTGCCTTGGACAACGACGACGCCGCCTGGCTTGGACTTTTCTCCTTTGCCCCAGTTGTGATAAGGTTACCGGTAGCTGCAGAGATACACGCTCTTTGGCAGTGGTCATTAGGAAGAATTTGGTGGAGTTCCGGCGCGGTGTTCGAATTACAGATTTGACTCTCCTGCTGACCGCGGGCGAGTCCGGTGGTAATGTTGAACGAAAACATTAACTCACGCGAGCCGTGTCGGCTAAGATGTTAGACGGTGACGTGTCAGGGGCAGCCCGACTTCTTCTGTCTGACGACGTTATGGTCGATGAACCAGCCGCCGCAGCGTCGCTACGGGAAAACCCCCCCCCCGGGCAACTAAACTTGTGTTGGCCGTCTCCTCCGCCCTCACAACTTTTACCTTCTTCTACTCCAATCAAAGATGTTCGCTACGCGGTGGGATCATTTTCAAAGAGCTCTGGCGCCGGTCTGGATTTTATCGAACCTCGACTTCTACAGGACCTTCTCTCACCGACTCTCGGCTGCTCATCCGACGGACTTAGCAAGGCCCTCGCAAAAGTAATCGATCTACTGCGATGGGAAGCTCCGCATCCAGGGTGGTGTCCCCTAATCTTCGGAGCGAGGCTGTTCGCACTAAAGAAGATGGACGGCTCGTTTAGACCTATTGCTTGTGCATCGGTACTACGCAGGATCGCGGCAAAATTGGCAGTGAGGGACTCTAAAGATGTTATTAGCCTAGCGGTTGGGCCTCATTAGTTGGGTTTCTCCACCAAGGGGGCGCTGAAATAATGATACACGCTACAAGGGCTTTTATTGATTCTCGACTCGATCCATCTGTGCTAGTCAAGCTTGACTTTAAAAACGCGTTTAACACCGTCAGGAGGGATCACTTGTTAAAGGTGGTCGGAGATGAGTCCCCTTGCATTTATCATCAGGTGAAATTGGCTTACGGTAATTCATCGCACTTGGTCTTGCCCTCGGCACTGCTCACTTCGGCTGTAGTGATTCAACAGGGAGATCCCCTTGCTCCCCCTCTGTTTTGTCTTGCCGTTAAAGACTTGGTTAACACACTTAAAAGTCCACTCAACCTGTGGTATTTGGACGACGGGGTCGTTGGAGGGAACATAAGTACGGTCTGTGAAGACCTAAAGAAGATACTTAGTTTTGCCGCATGCAGCGGTCTGGAGCTGAACCCAATCAAGTGTGAGGGTCACATAATCGGCTCAGATACAGCTGATATCTCCAAAATACAGAATCTACTTCTAGGCTGCCGCGTAACAGACGATAACCTGGATCTACTTGGCGTACCCCTGTTTTCTCGCCAACTTGGACCGACTATCGAAATCAGGAGAGAAAAACTCGAGATTGGTCTCAACCGTCTTCCTCAGCTGGGTGCTCACCGGGGGCTGTACCTTCTGCGTTCATGTTTCTCCGCGTCGAGGCTGAACTACCTGTTCAGGGGAGTCAATACTTCAGCCTTCCCGGATCTTTTGGAGGAAATTAACTCGACGATGGGTTTTGCGTTGGAATCTATACCCCCAGGCGGTTGCGAACTTCCAGGCCACGCTTGAACAGACCCAGGACGACGCCATTGCATTCTGCGGGTCTCAACCAGAGACTCCTTCTCTTCAGCGCGCGTGGTCAGAGCTGGCAAATGACGGTTGTTTGAGCGGCCTATGGGAACGAACAACCACGGCCGTTAGCAAAGCGAGGCTACATGCAGTCTCCTCGCCCGGTGCAGGTGCATGGCTGCACGCCCTCCCGAGCCCTCAGCTGGGTACCCTCTTAGACGATGAGTCTACACGAATACTTGTCGGGTTGAGGTTAGGAGCAGAGCAAATGCGGTGACGAGGTCGACTCCCTAGGCCACAATGGGCTTTCCTGTCCGCAGAGTTCAGGCAGAACTGCACGCCACTCGGCCTTGAACGAAACGTTTAGCAGAGCGCTGCGATCGGCAGGGTACCCATGCATCTTGGAGCCCCCTGGTTTAGTCCGAGACGATGGAAAGAGACCTGATGGCATGACCCTGACTCCCTTTGAGCAGGGCCAAATGCTGGTGTGGGATGCAACCGTAACCGACTCTTTAGCCCCTTCAATGGTCGATGCGGGCGCAGTTGCCCTGGACACGCGGTAGCCCTAGCAGAAGCAGCCAAGTGCAGTAAGTATTCAGGCGTCTCTTACCCACACTTCACACTTGTTCTCACCCCTTGCGTTTGAGATCTTGGAGGGGCTGGGCTGCTCACGAAGAAACTGCTTAATAATTTCGGAAAAAGATGGTACTCGCTACAGGAGACAAGAGGGCGGGCGAGTATTTACTGCAACGTCTGTCATTAGATGTTCAGAGGGGGAATGCCGCTTAGGTGAGAGGTACCATGGCTAGGTGGACCAGCCCAGGCCTGGACCTAGTGCCTTGAGTTAAGCCCCAGCGGGCTGTGCACACGTTCTTACATCACAAATGTATATTTTGCTACACTTAAATAAATGATGATTATATATATATATATATATATATATATATATATATATATATAATATATATATATATATGTATATATATATATATATATATATATATATATATATGTATATATATATATATATATATATATATATATATGTATATATATATATATATATATATATATATATTATATATATATATATATATATATAAATATATATAGCATATATAGCATATATATACATATGTGTATATATATATAGCATCACGCACTCCAGTATTAAATCCTCCATACTAGCCTCTGATGGCTTTGAGGAGCCTTGAACCTATGCACAAATGTGAACCACGGATGAATACCATACACTTAACTATCTATAGTATCGATCGGCGGTACTATAGATTGCGGCGGCTGGCCTGTATCGTCAGTGCGTTACATACGCCATTAGAGCCGGCGCCTTAATTAACACGTATATGAAGCCGCGTCTAAGCGGACGGCGGCGGTGTTTCTGCCGGTCGTATGCTCCTCTGATGTTGTTACGATTGGGTGGTTCGGAAGCGGCCCCCACTAGTTACAGCAGGGACTGAAAGTAGCACTTTGCTTGTTTGTGTTCCGAGCATATCAATATACGGAGGCCAGTGTGCCGGTTTCATACTGCTCCAAGCTGCTTTTCGCCTAGCGTCCCAGGAGCGGACGAAAAGGTCCGCCTAATTGGGCCGTCGTAACCTAACAGGTGACGCACTCGGCAGTCTGGCATGGCTCATCTTAAGCTGTCGGACGTTTACGGCGTAGTTTCTAGGCACGTGTGATTTAATTTCATTTTGTGATATCTAATTTATCTGTTCATTGTTTGCCAAGAAAACTGCGACCATAGAACATTTTACTCAAAGTCTAGTCTAGTCTGGTCGTGATAAGTAGCACATGTTTGTTGCTGTTTTTTTCGATTTTGGTAACTTTTAAAAAGGATATTTCTCTGTCATGGTCGTTTGACAGCCAAATCTGCTATAAAGTTCTGAGACTGCTTATTATAGGGCGATAACAGCTATTCACGTAATTGTTATTGTTGTTGCTTTTGTTGCCGCTGCTATTATAGCCGATGGTGTTGTGTGTGTGTACGCAAAGTCTTTCCTGGCGAGCCTCCAAATTGCCTCTGTTACACTCGACTGCAATTAACGCGTGCCGCGCGCTAATCAGGTGCTTCTTCATTGCTGCTTTCAAAGGCTGAGCTTGGTCGGCCCCGAAAAACCGCCACAAAAATACTCTAAGCCCTCGTCGTCAACGCTATTGTATTTAGTTGGATTCGCACGACGCGATTCGTCTCGCATCCAAGTTCACAACCTGTCCTTCCCTCTTTGGCCTTTTCAGGGCAATCAGCGCAAAAATACGCCTCGTTCTCGTGCGTTGCCAATGACGTTCTGGCGCGGCCCGGGGGGTGTGTGGGGAGGTCCGAGACACACCTCGCCCGCGTTCGCCCGGGGACAACCTATGGCAATAGTTATTCGATCGAAGCTGTGTTGTTGTACGCCATCACCGTGTATCCGTCACCGTGTGCAGCCATTCCCAAATGCGTGTCGCACAAACGGTCTGAAAGCGCAGAGGGGACAAAGACAGCGAGGCCTAGGTCATCACCGTCGTCGTCTCCCGTCGCTGGCGCTAAAAACAAAGTTCACTTTTGCTGTTCAGCTGCGTCACAGTGCTCCATGGGTTTGTGGTGTGCTTTGATGAGTAGCCTTCCTGTCCCCGGCTATCCACATATCCAGGTGCTTTGTTTTGCGGACGGTTTCGAGACACATCTAGGCTCTACACAGAGCCTGCTGTCCTTTGTGTGGAGGGACAGCGTTACGCCCTTCGCACGCACGCACGCACATACGATTCACAGATACGTAACATCCGATGTCGGTGTGGCTTTTACCCTTATCGTGGTTATGCTGTTGCTCGCGCATCGTGGGCAAAATGCTGCAGAAAAACGTTCTAACCACGCTACGCAAAATCGTGTATGATCGTGCACGCATAACGGTTGCGTCGTAAGTTTCTTGCTGTTGTTTCGTCCAGCGCAAAGTACAGAGCTCTAGCGTCGTTGGCAAGTTTGGGTTACGAGGGGTTTTATAAATATAACTATGTATATATATATATATATATATATATATATATATACATAGTTAGATTATAATATAACTATGTATATATATATATATATATAATATATATATATA